>CM034154.1:222916984-223301984 GCA_019776745.2 Taxus chinensis
GTGGAGGGAGAAAACACAAGGCACAAGTAGGGATCTATAAAAATGGACTGTCTAGATCTCCATTTCTAGCATACATACAGCCAAAAAGGAAAACAAGGAGACATCTATCCAAAATAAAGTGGTTAGAGCACAGAAAATGTGTTTCATTCAGCTCAAATGAGGGCCCCCAATAAAAATAAAGAAAAGGACTGCCACCATCCCATGCCAAGTATGGCACAAATAAAAAACAATGAAACAAAAAGGTGGCCATTAAACTCCACGCACCCACTTTCTAGGAACCAAGGAAACACATAATCCCATATTTCCACGCTAAGCAGAGGAAAAATTGACCATACAGATTTACAATTTCGGTGGGTGAGAAACGTAAAATAGCCAATAACTTGTAATAAAAGCATGCGTATGGGCCTGAAAAGGCTTAATTAACTTTCAAAATAAAAATTTATTATTAATATACACATAAAAAATATAATTAATACCCATTCATTTATTTTTTATTTTTATTATGTGTTAAAACGTCCTCACACCTAAAGGGATTCAAATAATCCTTTAGGATCCAAATGTTAGGGCCAAAACAAAATCACTTAATCGAGAGCTCAAGCATAGGAGTGATCAATAATAAAGTAAAATAGCTTGCAGGAAATCAAAAACAATATTAATGAAAGAAATTGACACTAAAACAAATAATCGTCAATCGACAAATTACAATGTTATTTTTATCATTATATTTATGATTTTTATGACTAAAAATAAAAAACATTTCCTAAAAATAAAAAACATTAATCATATTAATAGCGATCAACAGGTAAGCTCGATAAGGCGATGACAAGATTTTCCTTTAAAAGGGGAAAAAACATAATGGAAGATGTGGGTCTAATAATAGAAAACATCGACACCGACACAATCAGGCACAATGAAAAGGGGGACAATTGATTATCCTCCGTGACGAGGCAAAACCCTTGATGTTTAATAGAAGTGCAATGACATTCGACACTTAGTAACACGGTCGTCGAAGAAAAAAGAGCAACGATGAACGGGGCATTACAATGTGCCAATAAGAGAAAGTACACAACTATAGATGAAATATTTGTATCCCTCATGAAATGTTTAGTCACGGTACTATCCAACCTACTATAAACCCAACTAGAACACTTTATAGGTTTTGAAATTCTCTGAGAACCTTGATAACTCTCTCGTCTACCTTTATACACAATTTGATAAGTCCATCTTATCTTCTGGTGAGTTTTTTCCATACCCTGACTCTAAATAACATGTTTTCATATTGTGAATAACATAAAAAATTAGACTATAGAGTCTTACCATAATTTAAGATTGTTTAGGACTACCTTTTATTAGTTATTAATTATTCTTATTATTATTAAGTGTAAAAACTTACTCTGTTATTAAATTTTGGTGAACCCAACCCATTAGCAAGTTAACTCAACCTTATGTTTCTTTCTTCACCCTTATCATAAGATTCAAATTTTAGATATTATTTAAGGGTTTTTCAAACCCTTTATTTATGTTACTGTGTATTACATTATGAAATGAAAAAATAATAATGAGGCACTTAATACTTCTTATTCTAATAAATTTTAGGGTTAATACACTCTTTAAGTAATAAACATCCTTCAAATGTTGCATGTGACACAATGTTATATCACGTTGAGAAATATATGTTATTGAATCTGTGACCAAGTCCTTGGAGTGTACTTTATATAATTACTTTTTAAAAACTCAATCAAACAAGATCCTAATCCACACACCATCATTTCACAATAAAAAACCATACACACAACATAATCTATGCCCATACACTATTGTTATGACAGAACATCCATATCATTATTTATCTGCGGACAATAATATTACACCCACAACCTGTTGTGTTGCATTCATCAAAACTTATTACAGTCACCACACACATATAAAGGGATATAGATCCTAAGAATATAGCTTATACAAAAAAATATGTACTTCCTGTTCCCAATATAGTACTGTTGAACTCCTAAAGTCTTGTTTACACTCCCAAAAGTCGAATCCAAAAATTGATGCACATATGAATTTTGTGGGATGATGTGCACAAATCATACCTCCAAATAACAACGAAGTATATTTAGTGTAATCCCTAACTAAATTCCTAAGTAAAATCAACCTTACTGCATAGCTGTACCAAACCCCCATTAGCTTGCTAACTATGGATGTATAGATACTGGAAAACCAAGTGAGGATAAATTCCTCTAGGTTGAAAGGTAGATTCAGGTGAGCTTGTGGCCCAGGTCGTCTAATACTGAGATGATCCCTCATGAGAATGAGGAGGAAAACTTTAGTAGCCATGCTTTCCTATAGATGGGGGAGTTCCATGATGCTCATTTCCATTCCTTTTTCTATGAGCTTCAACCCCATTCAAAGAAGACAAGAACACAATATCTCTGAATACAAACGCCATTCATACATGCAATGTCACGCTACTTTTTATCTCGCTCTCATTTGCCCAAAGTACTTAAGTAAGGATTTCTTAAATCTCTACCTTTTTACCACTAGGTCTACCATCTTTCACCAAACTATTCCTTCCCCTAAAATATTGGTGGGATTTAGGTAGCCATTGGTTGGAGGATCTAAGTTAAGGGTTACCATCAAATCTTGATCACCAATGGAATGCCTTACAAATAAGTTCCCCTGGGATACCATAAAAATTGGAATAGAGCTACCTTTCTAGAATAATATGGAAATTGAATACTCATCAGATATAGATTGTTCAAAACAGCCATGGAACCAAGAATATCCACAAGGCATGTTGTCACAAATCAGATCAGCATCATAAAGGGCTGAAATACCATGCCCCTCCGCAATCTAGAAAATGATGTGGGAAATATTCCAATTCCTTTTAGAATACATACATATTCAGCCATCAAATAGTTCCATAAAAATAGAAAGATTGTCTATTACAAACTCGTCATATAGATTAGACTCCACCCATAGATAAATGTGTCAAACTTAAATAGAAACCTATGCGTACTCTTCTTATAAATAATGTATCCACTCCTCAACAATTTCTAGGGTCAATGTACATCTTCATCATGAACCATCCTGGGTAAAAACTGAAAAAGAGGTCCCAAAACGGAACCAATGATGCCACCTAAAATTTACCACAAAAACCCAGTGATTTCGATTCACTGGAACATAAACAGCCAGTGATTTGGTCATACCACATGCAGTGCTTTTCAATACCAGAATTTCCCCTATCCTTAGAGTTACTTGTGCAGGATGTGAACATGATGAAGAGTTAATGCATTCAGATCCATAAACAGTATAAACATTCCACAAACATGTTCCAGATCTAGATCTAAAGAATAATGAATTAAGCAATAACCATAATGAAATCAACCATGCAAGAACCAATTTCAGTCAAATTAACACCATTGTTTCGCCTAATACACTCCATTATATTAAACACATAAATACATAGAAGCTTCTTACAATAAATAGTATCACAAGTTTATGTGCGCATTAGATTTGGCTAACAACATAACTCCATAATAGCTCACACACAATACTCTCTAATATATGTAGAATTACTACATATTTATAAGGGTGGGGACTTTCCCTTCACCACTTAATAATTCCCAAAATAGGTTGCATGCTAAAAAAATAGCCATCTGCCTTTACAATAATAGACACACATGAAAGTGTGCTAATAATAGATCTCTTACAGTTATCTAACAGTAGTAAATCATATTATTAACTCGAACTCATGCAAAGTGCGCTTAGTAGACGCTCTTCCCAAAATAACATTTATGTGTCACACAAGTCTCCATCACGTTGTGGTGCTGCACACGCTATCTCCAAAAATAGCTCGTAACCATGAAAATGGCTAAGTCCCGAATCTGCCATTTGTCTTTTGCTCATGTTTTCTTCCCTATCCTTTCGCACCTTCAAATATTCCTTACTCCCACGCATGAATCTTCTGTGTGCCCTCTCCTTAGTGTCATATTCTATCTGCTCAACAACAATAATACTTCCTAATCACACATACAAAACTGGAAGCCATTATAATTGAAATACAACCAGATTCAAAGTAATATCTCATAATACAACCTGATAGACACATAATAATACGAATACACAAACCCCAAAACTAGAGAGCACAATTTTAATTCAAGATCAGAGTTCTTTTCATGAAGCCATTAAATAGAGAAAATTATTTCAAGGAATTAGAGTCTATCATGCTTGGTAGAGATCCTAAACCTTTCTAAGCTCCCCAAGTATTTCTCCAAGTTCCCACAAAGGATTCCACAGAAAACCCATTTCTCTCCTTCTCTTCATTTTAATAGCCAATACAATAAATTTTTCTTCACTAATCCCTCCATGCAATGGAGAGATAATAAATCATACAAAAAAACTATTAGTTTGGAAACCAGAAGGTCTACATGCAGAACCCAAGTGCTTGAAAAACAAAATGCAAAATGTAAAATAACCCCTATCTTTTCTCCCAAAAGCATCATGCCCTTTCCAAGGTGGTTTTCATTTCTTTCAAGATCATTAATTTCCATGGAAAAACTTCCAGTTACTCCCCATAATTCTACCAATTGCTAATTACCAATTCAAAAATATCAAACCAACTATTAGTTATACATGCCACTTCTAAACCTTTAGCAACCTAGTTTAGCGTGCATGACCAAGTATGAATTGGTCCCTGCCAAAGGTGGTGGTGAGCATTAATTAAAATTCATTTAATTCATCGAGTACAAATATGGGTTGGCGTCAATCTTCACAACCATACTCTAACCCTTCTCCACAATGCTAACCAGGGTTAGGTCCTTAGGTTAGGTCATAGGTTTAGAACATAAGATCCTTAGATAAGTTTAGGATCCCATTAATATAATGTGTCTACCTTAGCTTAGGTTGTTATCATTTAATCCAAAGCACATTGAATTGGATAGGTCATTAGGATTATAATTATCACCTTAGTATAAGATAGATTAAGCCTTCATACTATCAAAAAGAGTATAATAATTACCTTAATTGTATTCACATCGGATTAAGCAAAAATATGCCTTCAAGATTATAAGGTGATCTTAAATAGCCCAGGCTATTTTATAGTCAACTTGATCTGCATATAAAATTACAATATCAGAAAACATTAAGAAGTAAATTAGACTTACCAATTATAGATATTATAACAAATCAATCAAGGAGAATGCCTTGGATCACCGAAATTGATCCAACGTATAAAAAAAATAGAACTACAAAAGGCTTGATCCCTCTCATGGGTATGTAGTGCAGCACATTGCTCTGCCAAGGATTGTCCAATTAGTGTAATACAATAATACTAATTACTTCAAAACAAACAATGTTTGTGTGTATCAGAATGGGCTTGTGCCCATTATAAACGTGCACATATTCTATAAGGTTGTCACAATGAACGGCTTCCCATTCCTTCCCATTTTAAAAGAAAGTAAATATAATATGTTGAACTTAAAGTTGTCTATAATCTTCTTCAATTATATATGGATATTTCTATTAGTTATACATGAGAATGAGAAAACTTGTCTCTATTCTTCTTCTATTAGTTATGTATGAGAATGGGCATCTTCCCTTTTAAATATGAAAATATGAACAAATAAAGTAGAGAGAGTAAAAGTAGCATAAACATTTTCTTCAAATTATGTTGAAACTGTCACAAGGCACATCTTCCAATTCTATTCTATAATTCTTATATGAGAATGGGCATACACCCATTCAAAATATTTATTCTTATTCTATGCTTCCCAAATGTGAATGGATATATATTTATATATATTGTAAGATGAGAACTACATAAGGCTTGATCCCTCTCGAGGGTATGTAGAGCATAATTTTCCCATTCTAAACATCTAATATATCTGAATCTATTACCCCAGCCAAAACGATATAATTATAAACAAGAACTTGAGCTATGCATTGAATGATTTCCTATTTTGTGCAAGTTTCAGGATGGGGTGCAGGAAAACATGAGCACCTAATCATTTATTCAACAAGGAATATTCAACTAATAGTCACAGCAGAATTTTATCATTTAATCTTGAATATGCGATTCATGTTGATGTTTGGTAATGCATCACATCTTTCAGGACAAAATGCATCACTTCTATTAATATCTTGGCGTTTCACTTCATCTTCAGAAATAAATGCTTCACTTCTATTGCTACGATATTTAACATGATGAGAACTACATAAGGTTTGATCCCTCTAGAAGGTATGTAGTGCAACATTTGGCTTGGTTAGGGATAATCCAGCCAATATGATACAATTATTAAAACTTAAATAGAGTAGAGATAAAGTAATGTGAATCACATAATAAGAAAATACATACATATAATGTGAATCACATAAGAAAAATATAGATAAAATTTACTATGATCATATTAACCATATATATATATATGGAGACGATTCACAAATTATTATAAAACAAACAATGTTTGTTTGTATGAGAATAACCTTCCCATGTTAAAAGAATGTAAATATAATATGTTGAGCTTAAAATTATCTCTATTCTTCTTGTATTAAATTAGATATATAAGAGATTTCTATTAGTTATACATGAGAATGAGCATATTCATCTCTATTATTTATATGTGAGAATGGGCATCTGCCCTTTTAAAATAGAAAGGATGAAAAATAAAGTGGAGAGAGTAAAATTATCATAAACATTTTCTTCAAATATTTTTGAAACTCCTAAACATGTAAATTAGACAGAGTAAAAGTAACATAAACGGCCATCTTTCCTTATATAATAAATTAATTGCATTCATTTTAATACCTCTAATCTATATTCTTCTTCTTCCATGATTCCTATATGGGAATGGGTAGATCATTTTAATATCTCTAATCTCTATTCTTCTTTTTCCATGATTCCTATATGGGAATGGGCATCTACCCATTCTAAAACAAAGTTAAATTTTCACTCCACTTGCCCATTATAATAAATCTAAAAAATTACGAATTGAAGATAACTTAAATTTATCTCTATTCTTCTTCTAATAGTTATGTTACATGAGAATGGGCATCGTCCCATTTAATATAAACAAGCAATTATATCACATGAGAATGAGAATCTTCCCATTCAATACAAACAAACAAACTTATCATGGGTAGATGCAATCATAGAAAAAGAATAGAGTTTAAAATGGGAAGTTGAACGTTATCGTAGCTTGTTACTTTTATAAAAAATGTAAATTTTTTGAAGATTTTGATATGTATTACACTAATATAAACAAACAATTATATCACATGAGAATAGGCATCTGCCCATTCAATACAAACAAACAAACTTATCATGGGTAGATGCAATCATAGAAAAATAATAGAGTTTAAAATGGGAAGTTGAACATTATCACAGCTTGTTACTTTTATAAAAAAATGTTAAGTCTATGAAGATTTTGATATATATTACACTAAAAAAATTTGTAACAACAAAAAATGGCTCTTATTACCATGACCCCGTACAAGGAAATTCCATTTATTGATGGTGCAGATGACTATGGAAGAAGGGATGAAGCATGGTTCGTTGAAGTTCACACCCCTGATAATTATTACAATGATTTGTGGTTGTTTCATTCCTTGGGAGACCAACGCACACTAGTTGGCATTCTTGTGAGCATAAAGTGTATAACAAATACAATTGTATCTCTTCAAGTGGAAAAAGTGGACAACGCATCGAGAACATGCTCACTACATAAAATGGAATTACAGGTTTCTCTTTACAAAAAATATGGCATGGAAAGGTCAACAAAAAAATACAAAGATTCATGTTATAGTTATGGTTGGAAAATTGATCCATACACTGAAGGGGACAAGAGTGGTGTGCATAATAGTGAAGCTATTTGTGCAGGAATTGTCACCATATTCAAAATGCTATATCAGTATGCATTCACTTCATCTGTTGCCCACCACCTGAATATGGATAAGGAAGTGGGCCAATGAAAATTACATTAAAAAATGTTTACCATGCTCAGAAGACAAAAATTATCTAAGCTGGAAAAACACATTTCAGAATCACACTTTCAAGAGGTGAAGTGATCTGCAAAAGAGAAAACATTATTAAAACAAGCTCAAACTGAATTTAAAAAAAGTCAATCTACATTATCTGAAGAGATTCATCTTTTTTTATTTGAAGAAAATTCATTCAAAATTGATATTGGTCATTTCCATGTAGCTCCTACAAAATACCAATACATATCACTTGATTTAGCAAGTGTTAGTCTCCTTGTGCACTCTATGTTGTGTAACCTTGTACCTCTTCAATGGGATGAAATTTTTCTTCCTTTCAAAAAATCTACTGGTGATATTTTTGACATGGAGTTTGAGCATGAAATTCATGACATAGAAACTCATTTCTATATTATTGATGGGAAACATACAATTGAAGCCCAAAAACAAATCCTTGCAAATCCTGAGTTTTCATCTGTTCATGATAGAATCAAACAAAGGTCTTCCCGTATTTTGTCTTCCAAAGCAACAACAGAACAAATAATCAGTATTTGCAAGCAACAAAATATGGCAAACAAAACATGGGTGAAAATAATATTTATTGACTCGTTGTACAAAGCTAGGTCAAGGTGGATCTTAGAGAAGAGACCACAATGTCTTGGTTCTAGTCATGAAAAGTCAGAGGGCTAGAAGGTATTTATAAATTGTATTAAGTTTTTTTGCACATAGAAATTAACTTACATTATTTCTCATAGAATGCTAAACTAATAAAATTTATTTTAATGTTCACATGCAGTCATTCGAAAGGAAAATTTTGTTTCTTTTTTAGAAGGGAAAATTGGAAAGTTTGAATGATAAACTTTCATTTCTTGTACTCCCAGATGAAATTTGGGATAAGTGGGTTTTAGTGTTTGATTTTTATACCAATGGTGGGTTTCCTTGTAGCCCAAAAAAAGCTACAGACCCAGATTTCAAGCCAAATTCATTAGATCTACTTACAACAGGACTATTCAGATGCATGAAAGGTATGAAAGATGAAGAATTATATGTCCTTGCAGATAAATGCATTAGTGGTGAATTTTGGTTCAAAGATGAGTATGGTGTTAATGCAATGTTTCTAAAAGATTACTGCAAAAGAGTAAAGCAGGGTAGAGTAACAAGAGCCAAAGTTATGTCTTATATGCTGGCAAGAGTTCCAAAATACGTTGCTCTTATAGGATGCAATGTATTAAATGTGATTGAATTTTTTTTCCATCCATGAGTCACATTTTTCTCAACTATGTCAAGATCTTAGAGAAGAAAAGAAAAAATTGAAAAGGAAAAAAACACCATTAGGGGAAATAAATTTGCCAAATTATTCAAAACCTGCTATTGAACTACTTGAATTGTATGTGACTGCGGCTAATAAAAATTCTCAACCAAGGATGCCAGATACATATGAATTCACTTGTCAATGTTCTTATCCTTTTTTTCTTAGTAGAACATTGAGAGGTTTGGAATTCCATTTACCGCCACTCACTGTAGAAGTCGTAATTGTTGATTTCTGTAATCTTGTGAGTATTGTCTCACAAAATGATATTGTTGAGATTCTTGGTGTCATTGGGTGTAGTACAATTAGTTGTGTCTGTATCTTTATACTTCCAGCAGTACAAGCTATCTTATTTGATACTGCTATAAAAATATACATGAAAAAAGTTTAAAAAACAGTAACAATTTCATAAGGATGTTACATAATTTTGAATGCAGAACATGCATTTCAAGGGATGTCAGTGATTTTTACCATATATGGTGTTCATAATTCAACCACTATGGAGGTGGAAGATGTTACAGTGGACCTAGATTGGCAACATTCAGAGCCCTTGGATATTATCAACCCGAATGAAATTGGAGTTCCATCCCTGAACATCCTTTCAAATGTGAGAGATCAGTGCATTTTTGGGAGCACATGATTGAGAGATGCAACACTAATGTGTCCCCTGTATTAATATTATATGGTGGGAAAAATGCATTAAAGGTAGCACATAATACAAAGAGGTCCTCACTTATCTTTATGGTGGAGAATCACAAGTAGGAGATCATGATCCAACACTATTATAAATGTCTAACTATGCCTCCAGGTAAATAGCCTCTATGATTTTTGTGTTCTTTTCATTATAGTCATTCCTTTGTATACGTTAATTCTTAACAATGTTTACTTTGTTCTAATATTAAGATGTACATCCTTCATATAGTTTTCTCCTAAGTTATTTTCATATTATAGAATATATGTAAACAAAAGTTAGAAGTTTAATTATAAGAAAATTAAATTTGTTTCAGAATATTTAGAGGTATTAAAATGATTAAGTTTAGTATTGTTTGTAGTTGAATGTTTACAATGGGCATATGCCCATTCTCAGACAAACAAACATTTTTGTCTTTGTATTGAATTGGCATTACATAAAATATGTCACATAAGAATGGAATAAAATTCACTTTGTTTTAGAATGGGAAGTAGTGAATAATCTCTGAGTATGGGCATACTCAGAGAGAATTAAACTTGTTTCAGAATGGGAAGTAGAGAAAGAATATATTATTCATGTTATGTAGTTCACCTTTTTCATTTTAATACCTATGTACATTGGAAGCCCTTGCACAAAGTCCATAACGTGAATTATATATTCTTGTTGGATCTCTCTCGATGATAATCTGAATCATGGGTAGAGTTAGAAACAATCATTCCTATGAACATTTTATAACCACTTCCTTAGAGGTAGAAACAATCATTCCTTTGAACTTTTTATATTAGAGTTAGAAATATTCTAAATTTTTTAACCACTTCCTTTATAGAGGTTTTATAATGATTAAGTTCAATATTGCATGTATTGAATGGGCATATGTCCATTCTATTAGAGTTAGAAATATTCTAATTTTTTAACCACTTCCTTTATAGAGGTTTTATAATGATTAAGTTCAATATTGCATGTATTGATTGGGCATATGTCCATTCTCATATATCAATCATATATTCTTCCTCAATGATTCCTAGAGAAGAACATGCATCTGCACATTCAGTATAATGATTGAACTTAATCATTTTAATACCTCTATAAAGTATGTTAGAAATCATGTGGTATGTCCCTTATACCTTATAAAAAAGGAGAACTAATGAGGAGTTAAAAGTATAATTTTTTTTACAATGGGAAATTGTCCAACCTGAATGGGAAAGGAAACCAGATGATAATCTGAATCATGGGTTGAGTTAGAAACAATCATTCCTGTGAACATTTTATATTAGAGTTAGAAATATTCTGAATTTTTTAACCACTTCCTTTATAGAGGTTTTATAATGATTAAGTTCAATATTGCATGTATTGAATGGGCATATGTCCATTCTCATATATCAATCATATATTCTTCCTCAATGATTCCTATAGAAGAACAGGCATCTAAACATTCAATACAATGATTGAAATTAGTAATTTTTAATACGTCTATAAAGTATATTAGAAATCATGGGGAATGGCCCCTCTACCTTATAAAAAAGGTGAACTACATAAGGCTTGATCCCTCTCGTCGATGGTATGTAGTGCAACACTCGGCTCTGCCAGGGATAGTCCAGCCAATATAAGACAATTATGAATAATTATCATAAGGAAAAAATTGCAAGTTTTGAAGAGTGGAGACCTAGAGAAAAGTATTTACTAGCCAAGTAAAAGGTATTCTTTGAATTCTTGGGTCATTCTAACCTTGGTGATAGATTGCAAGTGATTTAGGCTCTGCATCAAACAACCAGATTATGTAACATCTCTTTCATACAAACAAACAAATTCATGCAACATTATATTCTTCTTCTATGATTCCTAATTGAGAACAGGTATCTGCCCGATGAATACAAGATAGAACAAGTATTACAGTGAACAAGTATATGCCCGATGAATACAAGATAGATCAGGTATTACAGTAATTAAGTGAGAATGGACAACAGTTCATTGTTTACAATTGTTACTTTATATTCTAAGTATTTATGTTCATTGGCAGCAACTGTTGAGCCCTTGCAAATGATCATGAGTGGAGAACAAAGTGGAAGCCATGAGGTTAATCCATTACAAGAAGATATTATTCCTATTAATAACATGATTATGAGTGGAGAACAAAGTGCAAGCCATGAGGTTAATCCATTATAGGAAGATATTATTCCTAACAATAGCACGATGTCATGAAAAAGCCAACCAAGAAAAATATAATATTCCTAACAATAGCACGATGTCGTCCAGCCAAGAAAAAAATTTACAAGAAAAAATTACCATCAAAAAAAACACACAAAACACACAACTGATGGTGATTGATACTGAAGCTACATCAAACCCTTCACCATCAATTATGATAGGTTGTTCACGAACAGGTATCAAGTATTATTTAAAATTTAATAATATTTTTTACTTGTCGATATTAGTTTGAGTCAATTTGATAAATATATCCTAATTGTAATTTTTATGTGCAGATGCAGCTAGAGAGAATTCAACAAATATATGTAAAGAAATAGGTAAAAATATTAATCTTTTTTATTTGTCAATATTAGTTGGAATCAATTTGATAAATATATCCTAATTTCAATTTTTATGTGAAGATACAGCTGGAGAAAATCTAGAAAATCTACAACAAACAAATAGATGTAAAGAAATAGGTAAAAATATTTTGTGAAATATTATTATCGTATTTGAAATACATACAAGTTAATAATGAAGTTTAATATTACTTTTTTTGCAGTGCCTCGAAAGAAACATTTGCTTTTTATTGAATTAGAAGAATTTTTAGTTCAAAATCATACTTCTTGAAAGGAAAATACATTTCAATTGAAAAATGAGCGCCTCCTACCATGAAAGTCTATTACCCAATTTCTAACTTTCTGTGTTTAAATGTTTTCATCGAATAACATTTTGGTCATCTACGTTGGATACAGATGCCAGTGTAGAAAAACTAACAAAAAACTGTTACTCTCAGCTAAAGTGGACATGCAACCTTTGTTTTGTTGGGGTATGGAGCATTGTGAAAAAGAGGGAGACAAATTTATTAAAAATTTGGAAGACACCAGAATTTCCATACAAATGTGAAACTACAGTTGTAGTTAATGTAGACAACAAAGGGGTTCCTGAAGAAAACTTTTTGGTGTCTCCAAAGGTTTCTGAGAAAGACTTTTAAAATAATAGGTGGCTTATGTTTGACTTGTTTTCTCAACTATCTGTGGTACGGGTTGCAGATGATGTAAGAGACGTCTTAAAGGGATGTGCTCTATTTCAAACAACAGTGGAACAAATGAATATATAAAATTGTGTTTATTACATTTTTGTAGTTCTTTTTCCCATTTTCCATTTGAAGTGATTATTATATACTCTTTAATAAGATGTTATTGATGGTTATTAGTATGTAATGCTCAAAATGTGTTTATTACAATTTTTTTAGTTTTTGTTCACATTTCATCCAAATGATGTGATTAGTAGATAATGATAAATTAGGATGTTATTGATAGTTTACCATTTAATGCTCAAAACTAGCTTTGATAGGATTATACAAAAAGAAAGTAATTATCAATAAAATCAGATAATATAATCTATGATTTAATTTATTGAAAAAGAGTTTTGTTATTGGTTGGTTTTTCAGATCTCATTTTCCATGGAAAGAAGTTATTGGTTTTGGGGGTAGAAGAATTGCTCTTTGGAGTTCCAGGGCTTTCTGAATTTAGATCGTTGACCATACAACCAGAATTTACATATGCATGCTACTGATACTTCAGTCATACTTTTAGCCCTGAATTGTTAAGGATAACACGACAACATTTTGATATTGGATTGTGGTTTACATACCTACATTCAAGAGAATGACATGCCTTCATTCAAAAAAATTATTGGCTAAGAAATATTGAATTCTTTTTTTGTTGGGGCATATCAGAGTGTGAAATTAGCAACAAATTTTTAAGATCAAAGAAGGGGAATATTGTGCCAGTTTACAAAAAAATATGCAAAAGGTTCTCGACAAGTACACCCAAATATATGGAGCAGAAAACATATTGTTCATAGGTGAAACAAAATGTTTTGTTCATGACAGAACTGAGGCACTTTTATTTGGATTGCCTTCTAGCTGGAAATTTGATGGCACAATGCATTCTGATAGAAAAAATTTCACACACTTATGTACATGGTTAAATCATGTGGGTCCACACCCAAATTTACGTCGGTCTTTGGAAACATTTAAAAAATCAATTACTGAGCTTGATTGAGTGTATTTGATACTATTATGTTGATTAATATATATAGATAAATTTAGTTTATTTTTGTAGTCTTTCTCATAAAAATTCAATCATATTGGTTTTTTTAGTCTATTTCATAACAATGGATTTATTACCATCATTTTATACAAAAAGAATTGTGACTTGTATTTTTATCATAACAACACATTTCCATGAATACTGAGCTTGATTGAGTTTACTTGTTACTATTGTGTTGATTAATAAATATAAAATAATTGGTTTGTTTTTTAGTCTATCTCATAAAAATATATAAATATTGGTTTATTTTTGTAGACTATCTCTTAACAATTCATTTATTACCATCATTTTATGTTGTATTTATCTCATAACAACACATTTCCTACCTTCATTCTATGCAAATAAATCCACATTATAGTTAAACATTTGTCAATTTTTTATTGATATCATAAATTAGAAGCAATATTAGATACAAATATATATGATCAAAATATGTAAAATATACAACATGCAAATGCGCACGACCCCATAGTTAAAATAAATCACATCCAAATTTTTCTTTCTTTCTATATTAAGCTTATGAGAATGGGCATATGCCCATTCTCATCACAATGATAAAAATATTTGTTAGTATGAGAAATGGCATATGCCAATTCTCATCACAATGATAAAAATTCTCATCACAATAATAAAACTCTTTGTCTGTATGAGAATAGACATATGCCTTTTCTAACCATTCTAACTCATTGAAGCAATATTGAACTTAATAATTTTTAAAATCACTATAAAGGATGTGAGAATGGGCAACTGTCCATTCTAAAATAAATTAAATATTACCTCTATTTTTCTTCTATGATTATTATATGAGAATTGGCATATGCCCATTCAATAGAAGATAAAAAAATATTTTTTTTGTATGAGAATGGACAATATAAGTATTTTCTATGCTTTGTAAAGCTATAAATGTATTAATTATTCCAATAAGTATTTCCTATTCGTACTAAAAATTTGTAAACCCCTAAAATGGAAATCCCTCATACATGATATATAATTCCAAAAAATTCCTTTTTGGATTCCAATAATAGCCAAATCAAATTCCAAAAAGCCCCTTTTTGGATTCCAATAATAGCCAAATCAAATTCCAATATTTGGTATAAGAAAACCAATATAGTTGATTTCAGTATTTAATCTAGCTTGTAAAATGTCCAAATTTATTTGAAAATGGAGAATGTGTTATATGATAAAGGTGGAAGCAATAAGATGATTACAACAGTGAACATGAAACAAAATTGAATGTTTCCTTTGAGGATACATAATGTAGGCACAACAACATTCAAAACAATAGTAATTGATCAATCCACTCTTTGGCATCTCAAGTATGGGCATTTGATTTATGGTGGATTGAATTTTCTTTATAAAATGAAAATGGTTAAAGGGATTCCACCTATTGAACAACCAGAAAAAGTATATGAAGGTTTCATATTAGGGAAGCAACAGAGAAATGTTTTTCCCTTAGGTAAATATTGGAGAGAAAGCTCACCTCTAATGAAGACTCCCTCCTTATCTAAAAGTGATTATTTTATTACTTATATAGATGACTTCAGCAGAAGAACATGGGCTTATTTTTTGAAAAAGAAATCAAAAACATTTTAAGTATTCAGACAATTCAAGGCCATGGTTGAGAAGCATAGTGGCCATAGTATAAATACATTGAGAATTGATAGTGGGGAAGAGTATATATCAAATGAGTTTCTAAACTTCTATAAGGAGCACGAGATCAAGAAAAAAATTATAGAAAGGTATACACCTTAGCAAAATGGTGTACTGGAGAGAAAGAGTAGAACCATTCAAGAAATGATAAGAAGCATATTGAAAGCAAAGAAGATAAAAATGGGATAACATAGGAGAGAAGTGCATTTTTATTAGATATAGTGAGCAATATAAAGCTTACATATTGTATAATCCAGTTACAAAGGAAATGATAATTAGCCGAGATGTTCAATTCATTGAGGAAACATCTTGGGGAGTTGTATAAGAAGTGGAGAAGCCACAGGAAAATGAAAATGCACCTATTATTATTGCTGAAGTAGCAGATGACAGAGAAAATAATGTATGAATTTGGACACCCATTTCACAAAGGGGAAAATATTCAATTGGCTTCAGTCAACAAAGCATGAAAGGACCAGGAAATGAAGCATCTTCATCATCATCTAACTCATTCCAGCACCAACGAAGAATGAGGAGTGTTTAAGAGATTTATGAGAAATCAAGGTATGAAGAAAATGACGATGAAATGATTAGTTTTTCTTTATTTTTAGCACTAGATGATCCTATTTATTTCGAGGAAGCAATTATGGAAAAGAAATGGTGTGAAGCAATGGATGAAGAAATGCATGCAATAGAGAAGAATAAAACATGGTAGTATATTTTCTAGAAGGAAAGGAATTCATTGGATTCAAGTGGGTTTATAAAACCAAGACTACTCTAGAAGGAAAAATTGAAGGACACAAGTAAATATTAGTTGTGAAACGTTACAAACAAAATCTTGGACATGATTATAATGAGACTTTTTCTCCAGTAGCAAGAATAGAGACTGTGAGAACAAATATTTCCATAGCTGCTCATCATAAGAGCAAGGTCCATCAAATGGATGTGAAATCAACTTTCTTGAATGGAGTGTTGGAAGAAGAAGTGCATATGGGACAATCACCAGGTTATGAGATACCAAAGCATGAAAGAAAAGTATACAAGCTCAAGAAAGCATTGTATGGACTCAACCAAGTACCAAGGGCATATGGTATAGCAGGATAAACTCATATCTGATTAGTAATGTCTTTAGCAAAATCAGTAGTGATCCCACACTCTACATCAAAGCAAACAATGGTGAGATTTTGATTATTTTTTTGTATGTAGATGATTTAATTTTTACTATAAATGCAAGCAAGACAATAGATGAATTCAAATCAGCCATGAAGAAGGAATTTGAGATGACTGAAGAAAACAGAGCATGACATATTTATCTTTCAATCAAAATATGCAAAAGAAATCTTGCAAAGATTTAGAATGTTGGAGAGTAAACCAACATCTACACTTGGAGAAATAAGCCTGAAATTGACCAAAGATGATTGCAGCAGAAATGTGGATCTTACAAGATATAAAATCATGGTAGGAATTTTAATGTATTTAACTACAACTGGACCAAATATAATGCATAAAGTTAGTTTTATTTCTAGGTTCATGGAGACTCCAAAGGAGACACACTGGCAAATAGGCAAGTGTATTTTGAGGTATGTAAATAGAACAAGGAATTTTGGAATTCTATATGTTGTTAATAATGATTTACAATTAGTTAGATATACAGATATTGATTGGGCAGGTAGCATTGATGTTAGAAAAAATACATCTGGATGTGTTTAATATTGGATCAAGAGCCATTTCATGTGCTTTGAATAAATAGTCTGTTGTTTCATTGTCTACTGCTGAAGCAGAATATATTGCATCAAACTTAGTCACTTAAGAAGAATCCTCTTAGATTTTTATGAAGAGAAACAAGGCGGTTATGCAATTTTTTGTGATAATATGTATTCAATTGCATTGTCAAAGAATCCAATTTTTCATGGTAGAAGCAAAAATAATGCAATCAGATATCACTTCATTTGTGAATTGGCTGAGAAAGGTGGAATTGAACTTAAGTTTTGTAAGTCTGAGTTGCAGCTAGATGATGTTTTCACAAAACCTATGTCAAAAGAAAGATTTGATCATTTAAGAGAAAATTTGGGTGTCCTAGATGTCGAGGACTTTAAAATCAATCCTTGATTTGATTTTTTTCAGTTCAAGATTAGGGGGGTGTCATAAATTATGGTGTTTGGTAATCTTGAACCGCCCACAGGTATTTCAAACTTGTTTTTCCCTCACCCCCATCTACTTAACTGATAGGAATTTATTCATATTTTGTGGTGATTTTATTTTTTTCATTTTGTTTTGAATTTCTCACCAAAGCAACAGTCCACGTGGCGAGATTCCAGCCCTCCTTATTGCTTTTGGGTGACCTGGACGTGAAGGCTACAAAATTAGTTGTAGCTAACATTTCGTCTGGTCTGGTTTTAGATCAATGGTCCCATGAGGAGACATGTGGAGGAATTCTAGTTAATATTTGGGAAACGAGCTCCCACGGACCTCATCCCTCCAAAATAAATCACAGTTTATATTTCATCGGGTCCATTTAAGTCAAGGCAGTACATGTGGTTACATTTCAATGGAGTTAGGAGTTTGAGGTAAGTAAATTTAAGAGCTGCGATGTGAATCCATAGCCAATACATGAAAATCATGAAGCTAAGAAGACTGATAAGTGCGAGGATCGTGGATTTCTCTTATTGGCCAAAGTTTTACATGTGTCAGACAGGGATCAAAAGGGTCTAACAACACAAAAGGGCGTGGAACATTTTTATTGGTTCATGGCTCACATTATGAAAAGTTTGATATCAAAAAGGTCAAATGTGAAGTTTACATGGAGCATAATCATTAGTCAGAGCTTCACGTCAAAGAATGGAGGAAATATAAATCCCGACACCATAACCAATGCAAGAAAAACACATAGAGCTATATAATTGGCTCAACAAAAATAATGTATAAGAAGAAGAAATATATGCAACATCATACAAAGAAAGAAAAGAAGGAGAATACAGAGTAGCGGCTTGAGGAATTATATAAAATAAGAAAGATACGTGCAATAACACAGGAACCAAAAGAAGGAAGAACAAGAATAATATTCAGTAGAGAATATAGATCAGTATCTCGAGGTAGATATTGTAAAAGAAGCAAAAATAATATGCAGAGTTGTAGCTCTGAGTTTGTAAAATCTTTTTAAATCGAATATAATAGTTATATTTTATGTGCTTTTGTGTTTTTGGCTGTGTTTTTCCCTTACTAGTTGCAGCAAGCACCAAATTTTGCCAAAATAAATTTGGCTGAAACCATAATGTCCACACATCATCAAAACCAAAATCCCTTCTGATTCAAGAGGTCCAAGGTATAAAGCCCAAGATACAATTATTGCCTAGTAAATATAACAAAATATTGCAAGTTTTCAACACCACAAAACATTATAAAATAAAAAATCTGTGTTGGAACTCTTCCACAATGGAGATAAAAATTATGAATTTTGGTAGTTTAGATCAAGACAAATTCTTATATTTATGTCTCTCTATAGCCACTGGCATTGTCAAACAAAACTATGAAACAAGAAGAATCAAAATTAAGAGAAATGGAATTACATCTTATGGTATCTAATAGAAATGAATCATATTCATCTTTTCCATTGTGTATGGAACTGATTGTTGGTAATTTTAGTAACACTTTTTTAATCTCCTAAAACCATCATTGTGTCCACTAGTAAGATACGATAACTACAAGCTTTATGTGATATCAATATCAATGTAGATATAATATTTATGTGTAGTGATGACTACATATATGCCCAAAAACTTACCAATGGATGAAAAACTCAAAATAGTAAGGGAATAAAGTAGTGTTCCAGCCCTCACCATTTTTAGTATATGTATTTAGCAATGCACAACAGGTTTTTGTAAACTCATGTTCTGAGCATCACAATAATCCCTTCAAAAGTCCACAATTTTCAGTGTAATAATCACTCAAAAGTCCACAATTTTCTCACCAAATCACATGCACAAGAAAATGAGCATATACACACAAATTCACATTTATTTTAAAAGGCTTTCTACATATTTTAAGTCAAAAATTATTTATAAAAAACAAGAAAAATGTAGGGTAAAAGCCTCCTAAAAGCACTTATAAACTTGAAAAAGAAACATTTTGAGTTGTGAGACAACCATCACTCAAAAAAATCAATGAAGATATAAAAAAAACAACATTCATGATGCTCTTGAAGAGCATTCAACATGGAAAATGAAAGAGACAGAGAACATGGTATAAAAATCATTTCAAAATCATTTTTCAAGGGAATAAAAAAGAGTACATATACTTATGAAAGCATACAAATTCATATATTCTTAATTTATTTTTAAAAAATTTACATAAAGAGAAAATGTGATTTTTACAAACATTTTATACTATATTTTTTTGTCTAGTTTAAATGGAAACAAAAGATATGTTGTACAATTTTAAAAGAATTCAAAATGGAAGTTTTGTATGTCAATATCCTCCAAATGTATTTCTTCTTCTTGATAAAAATACCTAGCCTCCACCTTTTTTACCCTCTTACTCCCTTTATTTTGGTAGCTTATTCCTTATGCAGATATCCTTCTTTATATAAATTCTTCTACTCACCTTGTAGGAGATTACACAATCTATCATTTCTTAAATATTTTCTCTTTCTATCCTCTCATTCCTTCACTCTTTAACTCCAAATTTAATTTTTAAAATGGAAAACTGATTAACATGTGATATCCTCCTTCTACATATAGAGGTAGGGAAAACTTCAAATTCAAATGGGAAGTTTATGCTTGTCCCTTCCCATTCCTTCAAAAGTCTTCATCTCCTTACTTTTCCCATCGCTCATAACTCCTTCCTAAAATCCTCATGACTTCATCTTACAAGAAGTATGGAAATCGTGGCCTTATTTTTATTTCTCCAAAATCAAGGCATTTATGAGTTTTGGTTCACTCCAAAAGAAAATATTATGCCCTATTTTTACTTCAACTCAATACTCAAGGATGAAATCCGGTCATAATAATAAGTGTACATCCCTTTGTTTTGGATTTTAATAATTGATATGATTTTTGCAAAAACAATCAACCTTTTTTCCTTGGTTCTCATCCGCTTGATCCCATAAAGGCTACTGGAAACTCGAAGGGTGTAGAAGAGTGGATTTAGGAAATGATAGAGTAATCACATATAATAAATAAAATTTTTGACATTTTAAATTAATCCATTTTCTTCAATGATTTGATCTACAAAATCAATTGATTTGAACAAGAACTTGTACTAATAAATTTTTTAAATAATTTAATCAATAATAAAAATCATTAAAATAAAATCATTTATTAAAACCAACAATTAAATCAAAATAATTACATCATGTAATCAAATCAAATAATTTAATCAAATTATTAAAATTGATCGATTTAAAATAAGCAATTAAATCAAATAAGACATCCACCAACAAGACTCGAGTATAAAACCATGTGCAACTAAATTCTAATATAATTATGATTGGCATAGTTTTGAATCCATGCTTGGCTAGCCTATCACATGTACACTCAATGCACCCATAAAAATTTTGACCCCAAATATATATAGCTAAAGTAAAAAATTTCAATAATTTCCTCATCAATATGTTAAACTGGCGTTATCTTACAAAATTTATTAACGAAGGAAACATCTAATATCAACATATAATTAATACCACACTATCTAATATCCACACACACACACACACACATGATTATGTCGCATACAAAAAGAGTAAAGACTAAAAAATAATAAGGGAATAATAGTGCTACAAAGAAATTAACCTTAAATCAATATCCTAATGCACTATATGTATGTATGTATATATGTATGTATGAATATATGTGTGTGTGCATGGGTACACGTGTGTGTTGATGACAATAACACTCACACTCACCTACATTTTTGACAAATCTTGAGGAAAATTTCTCTACCCATATTTTCCCCAAGACCTAATTTTGCATTTTTACCATATTTACCATTTCCTAATTTTAAAAAATACTATTTAATCCTTGGTTCCCCTTACTCAACCTCTACCTTATCCACTTATATTTTCTCCATGTACTCTTTCCACAAACTCTTCGTATAGAGAAATTTGTGGAAAGAGTACATGGAGAAAATATTGTTAGCTATTTTACTAATTTATTTTCTAGTGTTTCTTTTCATTTTCGTATTACATAGGTTCCATATAAAACTATTCATATATTTTGGTTACTCACTAGGCGGCCACTTGATGGAGGAATGAAGGATGAAGGCCTTGAAGGAATCCAGGTGCATCGAATAGTTGCACTCAACCAAAATGATGGAATTGCGAGATTAAAGCAAGCAAACTTTTAAGAAGCAATGTGCATGCATATGAGAGTCAAGATTCAAAAAATGGAGTGGAATGGAATTCATTGGATTGTCGTGGATAAAAATGAGATGAGTAAAAATAGGGGAGTGAATGTGTAACTCCCATGTAAGAAAATATGCCTCCATGATGGAGAGGATGAGTTACTTTACCAAAAGGGAAAGTAACTCCTATGACATAATTACACATATGATAGATTCTGTAAGGGAATCTGTCTTAACTAATATGCACACCTAGATCCATGCTCAGTCTAAGTGAGATTACTCACTTAGTAAGGTTGGAATTACATCTAATTAAATAAAATGCGGAATATTATCACCTATACCAACACCCCTCATTCATCTAAAATTAGGGTAAGGTAAGGTAAGCCAACACAACACATAGAAAAAAAATAATGTGTCTTGAAAAACTAAGCCTGATGAGGTACCCATGCATACCAAAAATATCTCAAGTAGTGAAGGAAAACCCAGTGGGAAAAACACTCCACTTGCAAGAGATAGAAAAACGTCTCATAAACTACTAAGAAGAAGAAGGAGAGAAGAAGAAGTGTTGTCCAGCCTTCCTAAGAAGATAAACCAGTCATGAGACACCATGTGTTAAGTGAAGAGGAGGAAGAAGATCCCCGAAAGTGACAAGGTGTTGTTCCAATCCAAGGAACAATGCTTCGTATGTGAAGTGGGAAGTGTCCAACTACTCCATGAAGAAATGTTGTTCCCGAAGCAGTGTCAAATAAGGAAGGTGGAATGTCCTGAAACTGTGAAGAAGTGTGCCCAATGCCTAATGAGTCCTGAATCATAGTACCCGATCCATGAAAATGTATGTAGTGGACCAGAAGTAGTTAGGCATATCAAGAAACAACTCCTCAACAGTGTGGGGTAAGTGAAAATTGAATTATGGAGGTGGGTACACTATCATTATGAAAATCAACTATGCTAGAATAGATGTTCCTCAACATCAGAAATGGGCTTAGAAGTATCATCAATTCTAGGTGATTCAGATGAAGAATTTGAAGGAGGAGAAAAGTGAGATCAGGAGTACAACTGAGTGTGATGATCAGCTATACCAATTGCAATAATAGTGTCACTATGAAGGTCCCTGACATAAACTAAATCCAGAGTGAACTCAACCCGCATGCCTTGTCCAAGGTGAATGATTTGATAAACTAAAAAAAAATGGTTAAAAGTAAAGGGATACTTAGAACATTGTTGAAAGTACCACCACTCAATGTCAATTGAACCTCTCCAAAAACTTGTGTTGTATTTGTTCTCACCAAGCTAAATAGAAGACACGTCACATTGCTCCAATGAAACAAACTCAATGTCTTGATGAGGCCATATGATGAGTTGCACTCTAAATCAATTATCCATGTAGGAGTAGGTATCACAATTGTCACTAAGATCTCTTCCTTTTTGTTTCTCCTTGTTTGATTCTTTTACTTTTTCTTTCTCTTTCACTTTCCTTTTTCACACTCTTTCTCCTTAGAAAATGTTGTGAGTTGATGAAGATGATTTGAGATAATTTGAAACTCTGATTTTATGCTTTTCAAGACATACTGGTGAGGAGATAAATATTGTTTCTTCAAACACTTTTATTCATCATGGCATGCCATTACAATACCCAAATTTGATTCTTTCTTTGGGAGGTTTGGAAATAGAAGAGAAAGTGGAAGAGTTTGATTTTGGTTGGTCCTTCTTTCTCATGATTCTTGTTCATGTTTCTGTCTCTTTTGAAGCCTTCTATTTTTCCCATCCAACAATGAGAGCATGGGATTTTATGCATTTTAAAGTTCCCATTTGAATCAACTTATCGATATTCCCTAATCAAATCACTCCATAAAATAATCAAGTGAGGGCATAGACAAACTGTTTACCAAGTTCCCTTTTTTGTTGCATGGAAGGTGGAGTTGAAAATAGAGTATTCGGGACCAAGTTTTGCAAGGACTAATAAGTATGAGCTTGTGGTTCCTTTTTCTTGCTATTCCACAAGCTACCAAATGCAATCATGAGTGATTTGAACTTGGTGAATAAGTCTTGAAGTGTGTCAAAATTTCTGGGATTGAGGCTGATCAATTCATTTTCCAAGTTCATACCCTCTTATTTCATCTTGTCTACCCAAAAAAAATTCAAGAGCATCCATAACATTTCCTTGGGTGTTTTTACAGAGGAAATAAGTGAAAGCGTACTTCTATAGACACACTCAATAGATAAAAAACTCAATAGATTCATCACACTTATCAAGCCACGTTTCGTTTTCCTGCTGTCATCATCGGGTTCATCATGCAAACCGGTGGTTATGCAGAATAGTTGTTTTCTTTTTAAGGAAAATTTCATAGCATTCATCCATTCCTGATAATTGAACGAGGTAAGCAAGGGAGACTACAAAGAGGATCAATAGTAGAAAAAAGGAGCAAAAGAGATATTCGTGGAAAGAGAAAAGGAATCACAAAAGAAAACACCCCCTGAATGCAAAATGGAAGGGGTTGTTGCAAGGTTGTGGCAGGTGCGCTCACAATAACACCCAAAAGTGATAGAATTTTCTTTTTAAACATTTATTATTTTAGGGGAAATTAAGACTAGGGCCCATTTTAATTTATCAGAAATTTAACCCCCAAGAAAATACAATATGGAGATAGGAAAATTTTTGCCTATTATCCTGTAGGGGATCTAGCTCAGCTAAAATGAGCTAGCTAGTTGGCAAATTAATCGAGCTAGCAAGACTGAAGTTAACAAAGTTGATAGGTGTGGCTTGCCGACTCAAGTGAGGTGACCCCAGCTCAAGTTTATGTTGTAAATGGCTTAGATGTCCTACCGATCTTTTGATCGGGGTGGGACTTCCTAACGGTCAAGCTGAAGTGGTAATGCACGAGCCGTGTCAAAGGTGGCAAGCTATTGGATAGGCCTGAGGTTAACAATCCGATTTTGTGCATGTTTTGACGGGTCTGAAGGAACCACATGTCAGAGTGGAGAGGATGAAATTGAACCAATAGATGTAACGTGTGTTGAGTGACATCCCAACGTGTTGAACCAATCGAATCATAATTTGATCTGCCACGTTTCGTGGCAAAACGGTAGGATTCATGTCACATGATAGACCACCAAGTAGGGGTCAATCTGACGTCCTACACGAGACTAAAACTCAATTCGTAGGTTCATTACATATGGATTGGCCTATGGAGATGTTTCACAGCATGTGTAGATATTCAACGAATGGAAACAATACCAGGGGCCAAAGTAGAGTCATGAGCTACACAAACGAAAGTAACTAGTTACGAGCGCACCAAGCCCAAAGCATCAATGATGGTCTGAGTTAACATAGACCGGGCTACCAACAAGTTGCAGAAGAAGAACCAAGCAAAGGAATTCCAGTGTAGAGACCATAACTCATGAGACCGTAATACGAGTGGCCAAAGGTGGACAAAATCAAGCCAAGGTTGTAACCAAAGCCAATGAGCCGACTCATGCATAACATGATAATTCGGTTCAATAGAGTAAGTTGGAGCTTGAAGAACGTGATGCAAGCAGGCGAGTGTGAGTGATCGTGAGCTCTAAAAAAAATGGCAGCAGGTGGATAAACCTATCAAAGTAATGAGTTGTCAAGCAGACGTAAAAACTCGAGCTTGTTAGAAGTAGTTCACAAGTCCTTTCAATCCAATGCATGAGTTGTTGGTATGACCGTAAGTTATCAGAGTGAGCTAGTTGGGACAGCTCAGTTCCTAGCTCAACGACCTAGGGCCGAGTTGGGCCCTTTTGAAACTAGCTTTCAACATGTGTGTTTTTTTTAAAACCTTTGACAGCACTTCAAACCTACAAATTTCCTGAACCTGAACCTGAACATGACAAACACCAGGAAGCTCATCACAAAACTCAACCACCAAGAACCAAACCACTAGAGCCTTGAAAAATGCAAGTACACCACAAGTAATAAGTTGAGATATGACACACGAAGCTTACTACGGTGGAGCAGCAATGGTAAGCAACATGATTCCGGTCCCCGTGCTCTGCTACTATGACATAGGAATGAAGGACGAAGGTCTGTAAGGAATCCATGTGCATCGAAGGAGTTCGCACTCAGCCGAGATGAAGTAGCTACATAGATTCAAGCAAGCATTCAACTTATGAGAAGAAATGTGCATGCATATGGGAAACTCAAGATTTGAAAAATGGAGTGGAATAGAATGCATTGGATTGCCATGGATCAAAATGGGGAGGTGTACATATATGGGAGTGAATGAGTAACACCCATGTAGAGAACAATGATGCCTCCATGATGGAGAAGAGGATTTACTTTACTGAAAGGGAATGTAACTCTTATGACACATAGTTACACATATGACATATTCCATGTACAGTGAATCTATCGTAACTAAAATGCCACCTAGATCCATGTCCATCTAAGTGAGATGAATCACCTGGTGAGGTGGAATTACACCAAATAATAAATGCGGAAAAATACCACCTACACTAACACCACACTCATGGGAAGGTATGTATGTTTCACTTTATTTTATATTCTTATCTCTTCTGATTCTACTTCATTTCACTCATTTTTATTTTAGTGTTTTTTTTTTTTTCCAAAATACATCACATATTATAAAATTCACCTTATTTTTCACTCTTAGTGATTTTTTTATCTTCACACACACAATTAACACATTAACTTTCCCCGAGTGATGTTTTATGGGAAATCACCAAGATTAGAGTGGTCTAGTTAGTGATAGTACTTGTGAGAGAGATGTTTGATGTGCATTATATGTTATTGTATGTATTTATATGTGTGTGTGTATGTATAATCCTATCCCATCCTCTTATAGACTCCTATAACATAAATTTATTATCCTCTTCTGATCACACACTTATAGTACCCTTATATCTCTATCACATCACTTTCATTAACTACATAGTCTTCCTCTATATTTTAAGCCTTCCTTCGAGGATCTTATGATTTATTATTACCTATAGCTGATGAAATAAACCATGATTGATACCATCTAGATTTCAATCCTTATGGTAAATTGCATTAACCATGGTCAATGTCATAGGCAACACAAAAATGTAATGAGCAATCATGTCTCCTATTTATAGGCATCATTTGAGATAATTTATCACCATCACAAAAAATGCATTAGGTCTTATTATGCTCATAATGTTTCTCTTAATGTCTTAAGGTTTTAAGAGTTAGTATTTATTATCAATGAAGGCCTACTTTTGGAACATTGGGTCTAGGAAACTCAATTATAGGAGTTGCATGTCAGTAATTTACATCAGTCTTTTGAGTCCCCAAATGTGATCTACTTGAATGTTCTTCCTTTCCTTCTTGATGTCCTTCACACTAAATATTTCATAAGGTGTTACTAACCATGGGAGAGATTTGATGTGTCAATGGTTTCTTCGTTAAGGTAAGTATCTCTATCTCTCCTCTTCAATCAATCAAGTGTTATTTCATGTTATATTGATTTATTTTTGTATCATGTAAATAGATTAGAATATATTATAAAATTATTATGTATTACATTATTCTATACGTTCCATTTCCTTACAATTTTCTATTTGGGAATCACAACCTATCAATTTCTAGAATCCATGTTTATAACCTATATTAAATATCTTCATGTTTTTTAGAATATCTCATATGGTATCACTAGCCTTGTCCAAGAAATTAAATGTGTCAATGGTGTTTGCTTTAAAGTATCTTTAACTCTCCTCTTCCTTTATGTTATTTCATAATTGATTAACTCATTTATGTATCATGTACATAGATAAGAATAGATTAAGATATTATTATCAATTGTTCTATGTCTTCTCTTTCATTATAATCCATTAGTTGGGAATCACAACCTATAAATTTTTACAATCCATGTTTACAACCCTAGATTAGATATCTTCATGTTATGTGAAATATATACAATCTATTTACATAAAACATGTTATTATAAGACACCATGCCCTATCTTATACATATGCTTAGGAACCCTACATTTTCTATAGATAGTGGATTGCCATACTCTAGATCCATATCTCTAGTGCTAACCATCTTTTGTGTGGCCTTGGAATGGTCCCCTTCTTATCATAATATATTTTGTTGAAAAGAGGAAGAGGTTATTATATACACCTTCTTAGCCTATATAAAAACTATACATTTTTAACCACATGAGAAATCTAATCAAAAGATATATAAGTGTTGAATACCACTTATTCCCTAATAGAGGAAATCAATAATCAAGAAAGTTTGATTATAAGTTAAGTTTAAAGAAACTTGTGGTTAGTGTTAGTGATAATAATATTTAATTTAGAAGTATATACTATGTAATATTCTCATTACCAACTTATCTTAGTTGAGTAATTTTTATAGGGTTTAGCTTTAATCTATTGCATGTTAAAAATGTGCAATAAAATCATCAAATAATGTTGTAAAAGTATGTATAAATACATGGAGTAAATCGTCAAACCAATCAATATAATATTTATTCATAATACTAAGAATAAATTGGTCAATAATTGATCTATCATGTGTAAAGTACAAATAAGAGACATAAAATGACGTGAGTGATAACATGAATCTTATTTCCAATTATGTGATTTAAATTTTGAAGTGGTGGAAGGGCTAAGGAAGCACATCTTATGAAAAAGGTACAAAGAATATTTCATTGAAATTGAGCATATTGTGTGGAGTTTAAGAACCTTGAGGCAATTCTTTAACTTTATTTTATATTTTTTGCAAAATGTTCATCATTTTTGGTTATCTTAAAAGGGAGGAAAATGGTAGTATAATATGTAGAAAACAAAGATAAAAAATAATAAAAAGTAATCAACATTGGGAACCAAAAAAGGGAATCTAAGAAGAATGTAAGAGGAGTTGGAAAACATGAGAAGAAACATGAGAATCAACTATAAGAGGTGGAGAAGCAAGAGAAACATGTACACTAGGAGAAGTACGAGGAGGGATGATGTTAAGATTAACAATTAAGATTAGCCTCATTAGGGTAACCATTTTTTATTTTTTCAAAAGCCTTAGGATGGATCATGGGAACTTTAATAAGATCAAATAGATAAGAATTTAATTTAGCACTTCTAGTTAGATTCTTGGATCTAATCAATTTGGATGAAAAAAATATATAACTTGTGAAGAGTAATACCGAATCAATATCACATACAAGAGCTAGGGATAGAATATTCAAACAAATAAAACAAGCCATAAGAAAATTCCTCAAATTTTTATTTATCAAATCCTAGTAATTACATTAGGATAATAATTCGATAATAATTTTTTAAGTTTTAAACTTATTTAAATATATTAGCTTTTCTTATACTGGGTGGTACATATTATGTCCATTAATCCTACCTATTTAAACACAACTTGTTTATTTACTTCTAACTTTCATAAATTTATGTCCGTCAATTTCTTTTATATGTGGAAAGTATCATTCATTAACATAAAAAAAAACTATTCTACCTATTTGACAAATCAGTATCATATACCAGCTCCATTCACAGAGAAATTACCTTTGACCTTGGATGTTAGGAAAGCCCATCCACACAATTAATAGTCATATAGTTTCTTCTTTTAATAGGAAGACTATTTCTTTTACATGTTTAAATTCCTTGAATAACACAAACATTAATAATAAAAAAAGCTTACCCGGTCATTTTGATGGCAATTTTCTAGAGCAATTTCTTTTCAATCTTTTCACTCCGTGAGAGATGCCAAGATTACGAAAGATGGAGCAATTCTCAATTCTATATATGTCAACCACCAAAGTTGAGTGAGGTATGGCGGAAATTGTAGGAGTGTACATAAAAAGGCATAACATGCCCTATCCGCAACAAATTTGTTGAAATTCACGTTGTGATTCTTTCTTCACGAACTAATTATGTGTGTTAGAATGGAATTTCTAAGGGGGTTTAATAATGAAGAATTTAAGTCTTTAAAAGAGGTTAGGGTCATGGTAAGTATATTTTTTATTTACCTTTTAGTATTGTAGACAATAAATGGACATTTCCTTTCTTATAGAATTCATATATATTCACTTGTGGATTATACTATAATCTTTCCTTTCCTTAATATTTATTTAAATTTAAATATATTTTTTACTACATTAAATATACATCATGGAAATATTTATATAACTTAAAAATTCACATTCATGTGAAGGTTGTTTGGCTTTCAATATTTAAGTCTATATATACATTTAAATCATTTGTAATAAAAGAGAATTAGTTTATGACGAAAGAAGAAATGGTGACTAAAGAGATTCAACATGGTTTAAATTTGAATGACTGTAGCATTATACTTTAAAAAAATTGTTGCAAGGCAATTATTACAAGGAAATTATTAAATTTGAAGGATTCAAAGACAAACTGATTCAAAAGATCGCTCTAAAGATTAAAAAGTTATTTAACACTAGAAAATAGAGTCTAGAGAAAACTCTTTGGATAAGTTTGAACAAAAAAAGGCTTATGATTAGTTGTAACGCTCCCATCAAGAAGGAGATACTAATCGAAAAAGAGAATAAAAATTGATGTTGGATAGTTGTTATGTTTGTGATCAATGGAAACCAATGTTGAATTGAAGGTTTTGAGCACCCTAGGCAACCCCTGGAGCCAATACCTCTCTCTACTACCCATTTTGCGGGATCATGATCTATTATGAAGTGTCTTCCTGTGGTGGTTTAGTAATAGAATTTTCATTAAATTAATGTAATATCATCATCGCCCTAGCCTTTATATAGGTTGACAACATCAATTTTGGCTTCCTAGGTATGTTGTCGAGTCTTAAGGGTCTTCTAGAGTTGTCTAGGTATGCTAAGTTTGAATAAGGCCTTCACAAATTTAAATTTGGACAGTTCCCTCCAAAATGCTAATTTGAACCCTTGAAGGCAATTTTGGATTGTAATTGTTATTTTAATGAGTTCTTGGATCCTTCAGACATGTAACGAGATGGTGGAAACCTTAATGAGGTCTAAAGGTCCTAATAAGGTCAAGAATGTGACCTAGTTCTTAAATCCTAGGGTTTTAGACTAGGTAGAGTCATTTATTGATGTAATGTAGGAAAAAATATGAAAAATTAAGGGTTTAAACGCCCAAGAAGTAATTACAAGATTCATTAAGGAATATTTAAAGTTGTTGTAACTATTTTTCAATCCATCATACAGATGGTCATTCAATGAGAAGAGAATTCCAAGAAGTTTTGAGAAGTTATACTTGTGTATATGCAAGTTTTGAGATAATTTGTGCAAGGTTTTAGTATTGTTTCTCAAAGAACCTTGTGCATGCATGCTTATGGGGGATTATAATGGTAAGAAGATAGTCATTGAGTGTTACTCTGATTCTTATGATATTTCAAGGTTGTATGTGTAGTAACAAACCTGGATATAGTTTACAAGTTTGACTATAGCATAGAATACAGTCAAGAATGAGTATAGATCATTAGTGTGAATGCTTGTTTTGAAAATTGAGAGAAGGAATAGTGAGAAACTACTCATTATACTTGATCCCTTTTGAATGGTGGTCTCACAAGGTAAGTGAAAGGCATATACATTTTAAGGAATTGCTTATTATAGTGATGTCATGTTTTTGAAGGCATAGTAATGAGATTGTCTTCCCTTCTTAATTTTGGCACCACCTTGAGCTTGACTAGTAAGTGATTAATGTGTTATAGGTTCATAAAAGTTGTAGAGTGAGGTTTTTAGGCTTTGAATTGAAGGAGTGCTCATTTAGTGAGAAAACTTCCTATTGGGCTTGGGTGAATTCCTCATTAGGGTTTGTGGAGAAATGATTGTTTCTTGACTTTTGCAAATATTCAAGAACTATAACTTGCAATAAAACATTAGGAGGAAAATAATAAGGTGCTCTCAAAATATTAGGCTCTAACAATCTTTACTTTACAATAAATTCATATCACATCATCTCCAAGACTATGAGTGATATGAAGTGACTCAGGGTTTAAAAGGAAATAGAGTGGATTGAAAGGTTTATAGAGTGAACTAAGCCCTAAAATATTTGAGGAATTTTTGTGAGTATTATATTGAATAGGCTAAAGTGTTACAAAGTTTTTAAACTCTCCTAATTGGAAGAAACATGTGATAGTCTTATTCATGTTTGTAGATGTCAATTGTGAACAGGGACAAGATTATTAAGAGCAATAAAGGCCTTTGAGGCTAAAACCTAAGTTGAAATGTATTGAGAATACCCTGATATCCCCAACCAAACACAATTTGAAGATAATAAGGTTTAAAGAACATTATTTGGTTGATTTTCTTCCCAAAAACTGAATCTAGAGAGTTGTGGATTTTAGAATGACTCGGGAAAGAGATCAAAAAGACAACTAGAGAAGATATGAAGCATGCATCAAGGAATAAAAGGTAGAACTTATGATCCTGAAACAACTCTCTTATATAAATTGAATTTTTTGAGGCATAATCCTTTCTATATTTCTCATACTTCTTGTCATTCGTGTTCCAACAATGAAACAGTCCTAAATATCTCATTCGGGAGCTAGAAAGGTGATTTTGAGAGAACTTTTACAAAGGTAGGTCAGGTGAAAAGTTGCATGTAGGTGAATGGAATAAATGGGTTCCTAAAATGAAGATTGGTTTGTGATTTTAGACATAGAGTCAGAAGTTACCACAAAATATGTATCAAGACAGGGCTACATATGAGTAAAACCAGGTAAGGAAGACTAGAGAAGAAAAGTGACTCAACCCAAAGTATTAAACTAAGAAACTTTACCCACTTCACAAACAAGTTAATGGGTGATAGGAGAAGTGATAACTTTGTTATGGGTATTTGTAGAATACTCCATTCATGAGTGTACCATAAGCAAGTTATTAAAAAGCTTGGATAGACAATTTTGCAAAAAAGGTAAGTTCTCTGATTATTTTAGTTGTTTTGATTCTTTGCGGGATGGAATTGACATAGTTGAGCGATGTTAAACATGTTGAAGAAGTTGGTACAAAACATTAAGGATAAATATCGAAATTTGCATGAAGAAAGGAGCTTGTGAGTTTGAGTGTGGATAGTCAAAATTAAATTTTGTATTCAATTGTAACATAGTGAGTTGTTGAGATTGAAATCACTCTGCATCAATTATTATCCTCTAGCTATGTTTTCTCATTTCCTATGGATTATGATTGTTTATTATTGTCATTAGCACTAGAAATCTAATAATTATCATCATGTTAGTCATAAAATACATTTGGATATGAATTTGTATCTAACACGCCTAACACTATATTTTTATAAATAATATTTACAAAATGTTGTTTTCCTTAGATGGTTACATTTAGCATTTATTTGAAATTGAACACCACTTATTATTTAGTATTATCCATTTTGAAACTTATGTTACATAAGTTATGAACATGAATACTAAACATGATAGACTTGCTAATGACATGGAATGCACTCTGCTCTCATTTGTATTAAGTACTCTAATGTAACAAATTATCTATTTCTGTTTTGGAATAAAGTGAATATTTTTTGTGACGGTGGTGCCCCCTACATAATGTAATACCTTCAATGGCTTAAGTATGTATCAATAAGGCGGCGATTGGAGGAATAATGAGGAGGGGGTGTTATATATATATATATATATATATATATATATATAACAACAATGTTTAGTACATTATACACCATTGGGATCATTGGATTTTCTTTATTGAAATTTATCAAAAAAACACAAAATTAGGAACCTATAGAAAAATACTCTTTAGATGATTGTGCCATGAAAAACTACATACTTTTCCTAAACATTAATCTAGTGACTAGTCCTGGGTGGAATGTTACCATCAAGAAGGATATATTAGTTGAAAAAGAGAGAATACACATTTATGATCAATATGTTGAATGTTTATTGATATGTGTCTTTATGACATACAACATATTGAATGTGCATTGATATGACTAGTGAAAATCCAACCAAACTTAACCACAATGCATTAATGCGTCTTTTTTTTACCACCACCATATGATTAAACTAAAATGGAATATGAAGACCTAATTTTAGTTTAATATAATGTTATGCAAAGTAGTAAATAACATGTAAATAAATATAATAAATGACCCAAGCAACTAAGTAAACAAAAATGTGAAACCCTAATGTGCAAAGAGGGTTAAAGAGGCCTTAGCTGATTCACAGATGAGACGGGACTGTGTCATTGTGAAGACTGGATAAACAGAATGCAAAAACGACCACACAGAAGCTCCAAAAAGTGTAGATCTGAGCTATTTGGTTGGATTGGGGTGCTTGGAAAGGGATGGGGGCACTTGGGGCATCCCGGTCTAAGATCTGGGCACCCTAGTTTGCAAAAATGACCACGTAACCTCCTCTAAGGTGTCGTTGAGTGATGGCATTCCTTCGCTTCCTATCATGTGAATGTCGTTGGACTACGTTGGATGTCGTTGTAAATCAAAGATGAATAGAACACCTACAAAACCCCAAGCCAAGCATCAAAACCCTAAAAAATAAAGATTCATAAGAAGGGGTCAGAATGACCTTAGCAACCATAATGGTGGACTTACTAACTGAGCGTTATACTATATTTCAGACCCAAATGTAGTTCTAGGTGTGTATGTTTGAAAATTGTGCCCTAGGTGCTGCTTGTCTCAGTCACACTTTGTGAATTATCGAGCAATAACTAGATATAGAAATGTAAATATATGGTGGATAGAATATAATAAACTCCCCTCCAATGAAGTGTGATGGAAATGAACCAGCCCTTTAACCCTTGTGATGGAGCTAGATGGATGCAATGGAGGTCCTAGATGTCTTGGATGGATGCAACCTTAGGTGGCGATAGTAAGTGCCTAGTGCTTAGTCCACCATTATGGTCTCATAACTTTATATTGATAGGGTTATCTTGATCAATTTCATAATTAACCCCGAAGAGGCTAACCACCAAAAATATAGAAGCTTAAATGGCTAGAAATTTCCCAAAAGGTGAGAGTAAATTAAAAAGGGGGTCGGGGCACCCAAAGGGGACTAGGGCTCCTAGGGCGCCCTAGTAAAAAGTAGAAAAGATGAAAAATGTCAAAACACACCGAGAAAGTATTGTCAAAAGATCATAATTGACGACAGAAATAAAAGTAATATGGCCAAAGTACTAGGGTTAATTAGTACTTTCTTCACTCAAAAACCATATGAATAGTAGTATGAGACCAAAACTATATAAAACCCAAAGTGCGTGATTTAGTGTTTACATTTGCCCCCACTTTATGTTGGTGATCAGAACATTTGGTAACATAAAATAGATAGAATGCGTACCTGAGATCCATGTAGAGTGATGTAGAAGGCATGTCAAAGGACTAGAAAAAAGTGTGGAGTGATAAAAAAATGGAGCATGGAGACTAATGATGTAAACATGTAAAAATTTGATGAGAGTGAACCTAGGGTGAGAGCGCATGTGTAGATTCTAATGTGTAGGGTACCTACATGTAAGTGTGATGTGGTTGACGTCATGTAGTGTTGTGTTGGTATTGACTGCTTTCTTCTCGTACAGTCAGACCTGCAAGGAGAAGACAATCAAGTATTCAAATACTCATGTATATGTAAAAACACATGTAAAAGATGCATGTATATGTGTGTAAAAACATGTAAATCGAAATTACGTAAATGAAAAATGAAACATGTGGACTTGATCTGTGATGAGATAGAAGGGTATAGAAAAATGTCTTGTAAAACGTCAGTGAAGTGCGAGTTTTTTGGGTGATCTCACGCCACTAGCCGAAGAAGTGTAGGGAGGAAATTTTGATGCTCCTCCATCCTATAACCACTTCCCAATAGAAATGAAAATATCTTTGTACTGTCTAGTTTTTTGGGTGATCCGACACCACTGGCCAAAGTAGTGTAGGGAGGAAATTCCTATGTTCATCCATCCTGTAACTAATCCCAAAAATGCTAAGGACACCATGTCTTGTAAAATATATTATGTATGGAGTTCTATAGACTGTGTTGAAATCAATCGTATAACCCACTGTGTCAAGGAAAAAACTAAATGGAACTGTATTGTTATTGTGTTGTGTAGTGTGTATACCCCAAATGATGCCCCACTCTTTGGGGGTGCATGTGACATTGTGGATAGGAGGATTTAGCCCCAAAAGAGGACCGACAACATAAAATTTACCCTGCAGGGGGAAGGTAATGCGTTTGGTAGAGACCAAGGCATATGCAAACAAATGTCTAGAAAACAAGTGTTACTACAAACAAGCATGCCTGTAGAAAGAAAAGTGTAAGCTACGTAAACATTGTATAAGCTACGAAGCAAGATAGTAATGTAAACACTGAAGAAGACAAATTATGTCGCATAAAGCGGGTTACAAACATGGTACATAACTCATGATGTCATAATACACTTAAGGCCGTAGTGGCCGCATAAAAATAAACAAGTGTGAACACCAAATAAAGGGAAAGGCCCATAAACAAGTAAAAGCAAGTACAAACAAACAAACAAGTAGTCATGGGAGCAAGTAATCCTTCAAATGTTGCACATGAAGCACCCGTTAGCATGTTAGAAATATAATGTATATGTCAAAAACATGTATAACCAAATAATGTAAAGTTATAAGTACAAAATGAAACAATAGAACCTGTAGCGTATGAATTTGGATGCCCCAAGTAGTCGTTATGGGACTGGTGGTAGCCAAGCATCCAAGTTATGGGTAAGAGACCTATATTTTTCGTCACAACTAGAAAAATATGTGAACGTGCATGTGTGTATGGTAAATATAATGACATAAAATAAATATATCTAACATGCGTAGTAAAGTGATTTATATAAAAACAACTATAAGTAAGAATAAATGCAACCAAGACAATGAAGTATGTTGTAGATTGATGGAATGGAATGCAAGATGGATGATAGGAGCCTCATGCCCCCCGAGTGAATGGAAGTGTATGTAATGAGGTTCATTTGTTTATACCCCCTCAACAATCAATAATGAACCATAAACGAGAGTGTGTTATCAAAAAATGGTCGAACTATGTGTTGTGTGTAGCACGTTGCAGTGAATGTGTAGCTATGACATGTGACATAGAGATGAGATGTGTTTGACCTTGTAGCCTAAACGTATATCATGAAAAAATGATCGAATGAGTGGTGATTTATCCTATAGTGTATATCACTACCTGATGATAGGATTAGATGATGACAACGTAAGAGTAAATGATGATGTGGCCTATGGATTATATTGTTACTAGATGAATAGAAGGATTAGTGATGTAGTCTAAAGCGTATACCACTACAAGTTATATAACTTGTGAGTGTGTAGCCTATAGCATGTGTCACTATGAGATGGTAGATAAGGTGACCATTTAGCCTATAGCGTATGTCACTAACCTAGGAATGTCACATGATGATCAAATGATGAACATGGGATAATGTTGTGGTCCATTTGTGATGTATACCCTAAATAGTCCAGTATAGACCATGAGACTAGAGTGCGTCATAGGGTAGTGATTGTAGTGCATATAAGTGAACGAATAGGATGTAGCTATTATGATAGACAACCATGTGATGTGTACCATGTATAATGTAGTATATGATGACAACATATTGTGTATAATGTATAGGATGTGAAGACAACATAAGCATAGATGTATGTGCGATGAATACTAACATGTTGTGTAGATGTAGACTAAGTGTATCATGTAGGATGTATGATGTATGACATACACGTAAGACGTGTGAAAAAACTAGATGTGTAGTACTGACTATGTAGTCTGCATGGTTCATGTGTGTAATAAGCCCTCAACAGTCAAGTGTGAACTGAAGCAGAAGAGTGTGTCATCCGGTAAAGATGATGTTAATGTGTGGGTGAATATGTGTATACAAGGATGAAATGTATATCTAGACTAAGATAGGGGGAATGAGTGTCACGCCCCCCAAGTGTGTGGAAAAAAATATGATCATGTGACATTGTCGAGGAGATCCTCATTGTCGTTGTTGAATCCTACTAGAGCAGTATTGGAGACATGATAAGTAATAGAATGTGGTGGATCATATAAAAACCATTGCGATGTAGGGTGTAGAGGCTCATAGCATATTCTTCATCAGTAAAGGGGATTAGTATACATTCGTGTACGTACTATTGAGAGAGATTCGGTGAATAAGTTCCATCCATATAGAGAGGAGAGGAGAGGAGATGCCATTAGACTGTAGAACCGACCATATGGAGAGGGGAGAGAGGGAAGGGGCCTCTCCTCTCTATATGGTTGGAATTGATCACGTTCACCTATATATCTGATCTATCTAGGCGGAGAGCGCTCTATATATAGATATGGCGATGGGCCCCCTAGATCTATATAGTAGAGTCTAGGGGGGGCCCAAATCTATATAGATGGGAAAGATTCTATGCTCAGGGGGATGAGGACCGCCTTAGGAGATGACTCATTACCGATGGAAACATTGTTGAATGGCATAGGAAATGTAAGTGAAGTGTGATTAGTAACTATAGTACCACCAATATAGTTAAGTAAGATTGCCCAAGAGTTAATGGAGAATCGCAAGGGGCATGTGCAATGAAGACCATCAAATGAAACACACGAAGGCCATAGGCAATCATAATGTGACAATAGCCATGATAAAGATCAAGTGAGTGAATTGGGGGTAAGATGTCATTAAGTGTTCAACCAAGTCTAGTTAATTCCTCATGTGTGCAAATAGTATCCAAACAAGTACAATCGATCGGGATGTTATGCCAAAAGGAGTTGTTGATGAGTAGTGTGCATGTGAAAGGAGGTGATGAAGATGTAGTTTATGTGGTAGAAGATGAAATAGTCTCGACATTGTTAACCAATCCCTGATAAAGTATCATAGCATTGGTAGAAGGAGGGATCTTGAACCTGTATTCACCTGGGCCATCGGCCACAAAGGTGTCCTTGAAATAAGATCCATCAACATCTATAGGATTAAAGTTAAGTTGGCCTTATGCTTTGTCAGTAAGTTTTACTGCATCAACTTCATCATCAAAATCCTTAGAATCATTGGTGGTAGCATCATCATGTTGTTTAGTGTTATCGAGTATGTTGGTAGGTGGCGCACCAGGTGGGAGAATGGAAGGTTCCTTGATATGTGGAGAAGAAACATTGATTAAACTAAAATGGAATATGAGGAGCTAAGTTTAGTTTAATTGAATGTTATGCAAAGTATTAAATAACACGTAAGTAAATTAATTAAATTACCCAAACAACTAAGTAAACAAAAATGTGAAACCCTAATGTGCAAAGAGGGTTAAAGAGGCCTTAGTTGATTCGCAGATGAGATGGGACTGTGTCGTAGTGAAGATTGGATAAATATAATGTAGAAACAACCACACATGAGCTTTAGAAAGTGTATATCTGAGCTATCTGGAAAGACTGGGATTCTTGGAAAGGGATGGAAGTACTTGGGAAGCCCTAGTTTGAGATCTAGGTGCCCTGGTTTATAAAAATGACTAGGGAACCTCCTTGGAGGTGGTGATGAGTGATGTCCTACCTTTTCTTTCCGTCATATAAATGTTGTGGATATCACTGCAAATCAGAGATGAATAGAACACCTAAAAAACCCCAAGTCAAGCATTAAAACCCTAAAAAAATAAAGATGCATATGAAGGGTTCGAACTGACCTCAATGGCCACAATGATGGACTTAATAACCGAGTTCTATATTATATTTCAGACCCAAATGTAGTTCTAGGTGTGTGTGTGAAAATCATGCCCTAGGTGCTCTTTTTGTCAGTCACACTTTGTGAAGTAACAAGAAATAACTAGATATAGAAATGTAAATATATGGTGGATGGAATAGAGTAAAATCTCCTCTTATTAAGTGTGATGCAAATGAACTAGTCTTGTAACCCTTGTGATGGGCTATATGGATGCAATGGAGCTCCTAGATGTCTTAGATGGATGCAAAGGTGGTGATAGTAAGTGCCTAGTGCTTGGCCCACCATTATGGTCTCATAACTTTACATTTATAGGGTTATCTTGATCTAATTTTTTAATTAAGCCCGAAGATGTTGACCACTAAAAATATAGATATCTCAAATGGCTAGAAAGTGCCCAAAAAGTGAGATTAAAGTGAAAAAGGTCCTGGGGTGCATAGAGGGGACTAGGACCACCCTAGTCCTAGCTAGGCACCCTAGTCAAAAGTAGAAAAGAAGACAAATGTCAAAACAGACTAGGAAATTATGGTCGAAAGATCATAAGTGATGGCAAAAATTAAAGTAAAATGGCCAAAGGACATGGGTTATTTAGTACTTTCGTCACTCACAAACCATATGAATAGTAGTATGAGGTTTGGACTAAATAATCCCTAAAGTGTGTGATTTAGTATCTACATCATACATAATTGTGCTAATGCATTATAGTATATACCTAAATATGGACCTACAACATTTAGATATAAATCAATAACAGTTATTTCATCCCATAAATCATTGTGCACTTAATTGACTAATTGTTACATATTACTTTCTCATTCTACACTTCATGTCACTAGGTCATGCTTTTTATCCATTATTGGCCAATAAAAATCTCATTCTCATAATATAGAACACATCTTTAGACATTTAATCACTATCTATAATAGTTTACATTTTTTGTTATGCCCACATGAAGGCAACCATGATAGACAAAGTTTCTAAGTTAAATTCTTTGTAAGGTTGTGACTAAATGCTCTAAATATTTAATGGTCACATTTTCAATTTAACAAGTTGTACCCTAGTTAGCCTAGTGTCATTTGAGCTTTAAATCTTGTTGCAACTTTAGACACCTAAATTCCACTTTTGCAATCTTATTGCCAAACGCACACAAATCACTCTCATTCTTGCCAATTTTGTTATAATTAGTGATTTTCGCTAATTAACTAACATTTCTGTTCACTTTGGTCAATTAACAAGCACTTTTTTTATCACCAAACCTCTTTCATATTTAGGATACCACTTTACAATGAATCGTAAGCCAAAATCCTCTTCAAAACAGACAATTAACATTTATTAGCTAATTAAGCCTATTTTGCCCTTGTTTTGGTCAATATACCCTATTATTGGCTCAAACCCCTCTTCCAACCACTCAAAATCACCTCATTCACCTCCACAACGTCTCAACAAGCTTCAAAAGCTTATCGTGGCCTCCTAGTTGACCTTAAGCGGTTGACTAAGGCTCCCACACTTTAATCACTTGTTAATTCACTAATTGTGATTAGCAAAGCTTGATCATGATTAGCAATTATAATCTAATTTGGGGATTTTAGTCCCGCATGCACCAAAATACAAGTTTCTCCTAAATGGAAAACTATAAAAAGGGTTCACCTCATTCCTTTATACCTTACACCATGCTTTGATTTGCATCTCATATAATAAATATGATGTATAGCCAAGTTCAATCCTTGCCTAAAGCCTTCAACAAGGTTTGTAGATGAATATCTATAGTGACTTAACAAGTCATTTTGAGAGGTCATTTCACCATTTTTTAGAGTAGCAACCATAACAATTTGATTTCCCTCTTAGGTCTATTTATGCCCATGTTAGGTAATTAAAGCATATTAGTAGGCATGTTTAGTTAGATTTTGCATTTTTTCATACTATTTAAGCATTCCTTTTAGCTTTTATCTTAATGTTACATTCTTAGAATTAGAATCCTTAGCTATTAGGTGGCAATGGTGTTAGCCTTCCTTGATTATCTTGGGTGCTTTCAGAAATAGCCACTTATTAAATCACACTCACTTATCCTATTTGAAAGACCCCACCTCTAAAGATTTAATGGTTGCATATTCAATTTTACAAGTATTACCTTAGTTGGCCTGGTATCATTTGAACTTTAAATCTTGTTGTAATAGTAACTTATAAAATCACACTCACTTATCCTGTTTGAAATGACACTGCTCACATCTTTTAGCTACCTAGAAGATCACAACAAAGCACCCAATTTATATATTAGTCTCTCAAGAATATTAGACAAGATTCAATTTTAGACATATCTTACAAGGATTCCATAGGCCTAATCACAAAGCCACAACTCACACACCAAAGATCATTTTACGAGTGTTCTAGGTCATATTAGGGTCTCCACTTCTAAACACATTGTGATATATCTTTTACACATACTTAAGGTATGTAACTATAAGGGTTTGATGCCTCATCATAGTATTTATATATAGTCATTGCAATAGCTTCTCAACCCGATTACACCAACCCCTTTAGGTCCTCAACATAAAAATAATCTTTTAATGGATTCACAACCACAATTGTAAAAATTCAACCACAACAGGTGATGCTATAAACATAAAGGAACACATTGTCAAAGGCAAGATCCAAACACAATTAGCAAAGGAAAAATCCATCCATCATGGATAAAATGCTTGGATAATTTAAGTGAATTTTTCCTACACTTAACTTCACATCCCATATTTTAAAGGTAGTTTGAAGGTGATTTTTCATCCTTCGTGCACACTTTTTGATCATTGGCATCCCATCTTAATGTGAAATTGATGAAATCCTCTCTAGCCTTAACTTATAATTTCATTAGTTATCTTACTTGTGCTACTACAATTTATCGCTATTTATTTGGACATGATGTAAGTTTTTTATACTCATTGTTATGTACTAAAATATGATATCATTTCATTTTTATACCTATTGTTTAATTATTTAATAATATTAACCCTAATATTTACATTACATTTTTATAAATATTCCTCTTATTTGTTTACATGAAAATTATCTTTTCCATTTTTCTCTTAGAGTTTCATATCTTAACTAATCCTTGTTGATTTTAGGACTAATATTCATCCTCTTGGGGTAATTATAAAAAACTAATTCCTTTTAGAACACAATCAAATGTTATCTAAAAATGTAAAATTACACCAACACATCATAGTCCCCGATTAGGCAGTGCACTAGTTGATCATATCGAAATACCCTTAGTTCCTCATCACTATTAGAAAATATGAAATAATAATTATCTTCTCACATTGAGGTTAATCTTAGCACAAATTAAGGCAATATTATTAATGTTCATAGTGATCCTACATATTACCCATAGTATAATTGTTAATGATACAATGTCTGACCATGAATGTAACCAATATGAACCTAATCCTAATCAATCCTATCCAATTCAAAATATGGTACCTTCCAGATACCTTTATAAAATTACTTAAATATAACGCATAACATATTTATCATATGCTTACCATATTACAATTCACCTAACAACAAAACAATGTGCAACCCTAGAGGCTAGAATTATATAAATCCACCATCTATAGGATCACATTTCCTTATAGGTGTTACTTATCTAGTATTTTTTAATCAACCTTCATCTATAAATAATGTGCCAATTTTTATGGGGAAATCAAACATTATTCCTCAAGTTGTTACATATAAAATTTTTATAGATTCCAAACAACGACCTACCCTATCCTACATGGCTAATGTTTTGTTGGCTTATCTCCAGAAATTACAATCCGTGTGTTGGCTCCCAAAGTTGTACCAAGGTTGAAAGGGGTGAAGGAAATAGGATATGTCATCATAATGAGGTGCTTCTTCACCTTGAATGACATATTTAAGGATAAAAAGGGTGGTTAAACTCCTACTCTTCAAGTCCTGTGAGACTTAGGGGAGAGACCTTGGAGCCACCTAAATGATGTCAAATAACATTAATTGGAAAAGTATACTCTAATATACCCAACTAGGCATTCTAACCACTATGAATTCCCACCCAATTTATTTTCACTAATAGGATATTCACAAATCTATCTGAGAATGGGAAAGGGTTTCACTCAAATAGATGATAATGCCAAAGATTTCCATAATCCATAAGATAATTTCTCTCGAGACCAACACCATGCTCAAAGGAAATATCACAAACATGAATCCAAAGTTAGAATAGTTTAAACCTTAGGAATTTTTAAATTCAAAGTGAAATTTTAGTAGAGTTTGGAGGTGAGTGGTAATACTAACAAAATAAAATGATGAGATGAACTATGATCAAGGACTGAATCCATTGGACAAGGAGTTACTAACATTTAGAAAAAGTAAACTAATGATAATAAAAAGAAGACAATAAAATTGCTACACATTCCACCATAAATTTAGAAAAATAAAAATATGGTCCTATACGTTCCATTCATTACTTGTAAAAAAAATATTGCAAGATAAAAACACATTAATATTGAGAAAATTGTAGAAGATACAAAGAAATGAAGAATTGTAACAATTTTATAATTCAACACTCTTGTATGTTTACAAAAAATAAACAAATGCTTCATTCACAAATAATAATTTGCACGGTCAAATATTTCTAATAAAAACCACAACACTTTCTCAACATCATATAATATTTTCTCTTTAAACCAAGAAATTTTATAACCATTTAATTTCTCATTAAAAACTGGAGAAAAAATGTTTTTAATTAGGACAGCCAAGTTAATCTTGAATGTATCAAAAAGTTAAAAAAAGTGATGACGAGCTATAATTTTTTCACAAGCCCTAACCCTAACAGATCCGGTGTGAAGCTTGGAGGTGAAGCTTTTTTCTTGGGCAATGGCGACAGGAGTAAATATGTCAGGGCAGAAATATTTGGGCTTGGAATCAAACCCAGTGGAGGCAGAGATGTGGTTGAGGCTAGTGACGACAAGCACGGTGTGATGGAATCCCCTCATATTTTTGGTGTGGCTCCTCTCATGGACTATGTGCAGGTTTTGGTATGGACTTTGGGTGGTTCCACCCTCTATATTTAGCTCCCACACTTGGCTCTAGGTAGGGACTTGAAATCCATTCTCTCCCATAGATTGACCTTCAGGTTTTACTTAATAAACCTAATTTTTTCAGAAAAAATTTGGATGATGAATCCATGCTCATCTCTTATGGGATTGGTAGAGATTCAACTATTTCAATGACTAGTCATGTTCTGGGTGGAGCCAAGACAAGATATCTTGTTCCTTTTAGAGAAGCCTTATTTTAAAATGTCACTTTTGTTGTAGTGACTCTAGTTCCTCCTCCCCCTTCCTATCTGGTGGAGCAAGCATTTTATTCCCCTTCTTTGGAGATATTTAAAGATGAAGCTCTTACGTTTAAGAAAAACCTAGAAAACAAAGCCCTCATTTACATGTTTAATGATTTTGGCCATCAAATAATTCTCTGATACAGTTGATTCATTCCTCATGGATAGAAAATTGTGAATACTTTTTTTATGCAAGGGGCTTCTTTGTTGTATATTTCTATGATTTGGAGGATTATAACAGAATTATTGATGAAGGACCTTGGTTTTGGGGGACTTCGGGGCTGTTCACTTCCCCTTGGTTTCCACAATTTGATCCAAACTCCTTTATCTCACGTGTTCCAGTTTGGGTCAGATTGCCAAACCTACCTCTACATTTTTCATGAACCTAGAAGATATTGGTAATTGTTTAGGGAGGTTCGTCAAACATGATGACAAGAGGTTACACAGTGGGTTTTTTACTTTTGTGGGGATTTGTGTTGAAGTGGATCTTAGTAAAGGACTTCCAGATAAAATGACTCTCAATATGGGAGATGTGACTCATATCTACAGTCTCGACTATGAAAACATGGCTTTCTGGTGTAGGAATTGTAGGACTCTAGGTCATCTTTAGGCTTCCTTCCCACATACTAAATTCCAAGCTCCAAAGAAAAAATTATTCACTCCTAAATGATGGATCCCCCTAGATTTGGATGAAGACTCTGGATCAGATTCAGATATTCAAGAAGTTGAAGTTTATGCCCCTTCAGGCGATGCTTCGGTTGTTGTCGCTACTCCAACTACTGCATCTGAATGTATTATGGCAAGGCAGCCCTTGACTAATTCCCCCTCTTTGGAGAAACCTATTTCAAGAATCAAGAGACCCCATGAATCTGATCATTATGATTCAAATAAGGAGGGTCCCCTCTCTTCAAGCAAGAAGCTACATATTTATGCTCCTCTGAATTTATATGTTTCTAATCCTCTATGCTCGGAGGAACACTCTCCTGGAAATTGGTAGCTAGTGTGCTCAAAGAAGGGAAAGAAGGATATGTGTTGATCTTCTTTTTCCTTTTCCAGCTACTATTTTTGGGGTTTCCTCCATGCAAGCTTCCTCCTCTGTGTTCTGTTGTTTGATGGGTTGTGTCTCCTCTCTCTCTGTTGTTTGTTCCTCCTTGCTGCAGTTGGGTTGCAGCTTCTCCTTTTCTATGGTTGTTTTCTTTCTGTTTCTTCTGGTGTCAACATTTTCTCACTTTTTCTCCTACCAGAGTCTCTTTCTTTCTTCCTTTGTGTGGTTTGATGCTTCCTCTTTCCTTTGGGCTTTCTTTCTGTACTATTTCATGGTTATATCCATCATTTTGGGCTTCTTGTAGATGGATGTGGTCCCTTCAAAACCCTCAAATATTTGTACAAATTTCCAAAAAAATAGGGCAACTAAGTTTTTTTGATATCCAAAATATCTAGATGGATAATTGATTCTCCAACTTATATAATTTCCTTTTGTAGAGTTTCACATCAAAGGTACTCAGAATAATCCCTCAATATCAATCGAAGTCTAGAAAAAGAGCCATTTTTCAGCACCACGTGAAAATAATTTATCCACCAATGAGGAGAGAAATAGGAGCATGCTTGGATCACCTATATGAAGGAACACATGGTTTTCCTTGAAATAAGCCAATTTTAGCACAAAAAAATATTGTGAAAATTACAAATGGAGATCCATGAGAGGAAACACATGCATCTTTTTTCATGCTTATGATTTTACAACCCAAAAAAATAACTATTAAATCATCCTACTAACCCCATAATATTTGAGGCAATTTTTTTTTGTTAATATGAGATGAAGAATAAAAGTCCCTCAGTTAAAAGTTTAGTGATTATTTAGTAAATAACTTTACATGCCAAATAAACAAAGAGATTAACTTTATATTCCAAGGAACATTTATCTTAGGTGAACCATACTTTGCACCCTATTATCGAATTAAAACATTTTTATAAATGTGTATCCTTACTTGTATTAAGGATAATAATTCTTCTGTAAACATGAGAACAAAATTGGGTACCATGTCAATATGAACCACCGTAATTCACATCTCCTATCAAGGGGTCTCCCTATTCAACAAGGTTATCATTTTGATTTATTAAGGATATATTTTCTAAAGTTTGGTTTATATTTGATTAATAAAATCTAAACACAAACTTTACAGAATAATATAAACACAAAAATGTTCATCTATTCAACACATTGTATTCAGGTAATATATAACCATAGTGACAAAACAAACTTCCTAATAAATAGGAAACAGAATAACAAGTTCCTTGTTAATAGTTTTACGAGTACAACACAACTATATGAATATATTGTTGTTATAACAATATATAAATATTAATACCCATGTGAACATTAATATTCCTAGCACTCCCTCCTTAATGTTTACATGGTAGAAAAAGAACTTTCACATTTTCTCTGTAGCTTATTGCCCATGCTTGCTCATGATCTTAGTAACACTTGAACTGAAGGTAGAAAAAGGAACACATCAACTTCTTATCAACCATGCACTTTCGGAACACATCTGACTGACGATGATGGGAACATGCTTACAAATCATATGCTTATCAACTAGTCACTCTAGGGAACACATCTAACCTAGCAGTGTGGGAACTCAAGCAGGAAAACATATGAACAACCTTCAATAGTTTTTCAAAGGCTAACAACAATCCTAGGTATGAATAGTAACACATGTGACTATTCAATCTCTTCAAGACTCATGATGCTACATTTTTCTGTGCTATATGTTCTTCACTATGTTATTACATCAGGGAATTGTGTAGGAATAGTCACATACACAAGTGAACAGGAATGAACCTTTGTTCTTATTTTTTCAATCCACACTGAGAAGTTGAAAACTGCACACTAGAAACTGGAAACTAGAAACATGAACATACTACAAAACATGTACTATGAAACTGAAGCACACAACTGAAATCAAACTCAGACCACAAAATGCCACCACAACTCCATGCAGCCCCATCGTTGGTGGCTAACGAGTGTTTGGTGTCTGACCTCTAGCCTCCGTTGCCTCCATCCTCCATCGAATAATGTTGCTAACTCAGCCATATTTGGATATGAAGCTCAATAGTATCCACATTGGGTTTATTTTGTCTCCCCCCACAATGTGAAATAATTTATTTTGTGGACGTCGGGTAACACCAAAAATACGTCTGTGAGGCAATTTTTTAAATTATTTTTTAGAATTTTTACAATGACATGACTTTTTACGACAATAAAAAATGACAACAAACAAATATCCTAAAATCATCTATTTGATTAACCTGATAATATAATGACACCTTTACCAAATTGACGACAAAGACTCAATGAAATAATGAATCATACATTTTTAATGTTTTTTCAGACGCAAATTTAATGTCACAAAATAACTACCATTTTACTATTGATAAGATGAAGACTTAGACTCACAATTTTAACTATATTTCCAATGGCAACTAGATATTTTAGACTCAATAATTTATCGCATTAACTATGCGAAATTTTTTACAAAACGTAATGACAAGACTCGATCAATTTAATAAAAAACTATGACTAATTTGACACTCAAAAATAAAAACAATGAAGGATCGAACTATAATGATCTTTAAATAAAGCACTATTTTTGACATATGCTTATGTGACACACACCTTTCTAATGGAAGACTCAGAATCTATGAGAATTTCAGAATACGGCCTGGAGTTGGATAAAAAATTAAGGCTGAGAAACATCCATGGAAGGCTTTTGATCTATGGATAAACAGGTTGAAGTTGCCCCTGGCACTTGTATTTACCCAAGCCAAGACGCCTCGTCTTCTTTACTACCGTGCAGCTACTGCAAGTAACCATGTGTAGAATACGCCACTGATATTGGACCAACTGTCAATATGTAATGTGCATGCAATTTTAGTGGATCACAGTTGGAAACTAAAAGAAACCCATCTGGAGAGATAAGACAACGGAGCCTCCGTATGGGGAGTCGTTGAAACTGGCGAAATTCATGCATGCATTAATCAATGTGAGATTTACAAGCTTGGGAACCGTATTGATAACAAAACCACAAATCAATGAAAATTATCCATATTTAAACTCATGCACGTTTGTTATCAAAGAAGTTGGTGATTGTATCTATGAGGATGGGAAACGAGCAGAAATGAATGGGAAGCAAGAAGAAATGAATGGGAACCGAGCAGCTGGCAAATTTGAGATGTGATGCAAGGATGAATGGTGAAATACAAATCAATAGATAAGCTTCCAACCAATGCAAACGTGGCACTCAAATTTAAATCAGATCAAACGATGATGAGAGAAGTTGGAGCCCTTAGATCCCAAAACATGAACGATGATCTGCTGGAGATATCAAAAACTGATGGTGAAGAAATCAAGAATGCTCAGGACGGTGTCCAAACGTGCAGTGGAGGTCAAACGACAGTATCAAAGAGACAGCTAGGCGATGAGAAGGAATGCGGCCACAGAACTGTGATACAGATGCAGATCCAAGGAAATAATATGCAAAAATTTCACAGACCTCCTGATGCCAAAGTGCTTCCAACGATATACAAGTACAAAGTTGAGATCAAACTCAAATCAATTCCCAGTGACAACGTGTACCTTATATGTAGAATAGAGATATTCAATACAATATATTAGTCTTCTGATGGCTCGGTCTATCATGGAACTGGAAAAAATCATGTGTCGAGGACAGGTTGAATCCACAGCTCTTATGAATCCATGAATGGAGCATAGAAGAATTAATGCAGGAAAAGAAAGATAAATGTCATAGTATGGGGCAATAATGCAGAATATGAATTGCCCCTATAGACAAATTAATAGTCCATGAGAGGAATAAACTGGCTCTGGCTCTGATACCAAATCTAAAGTTTGGTTCAGATTTGATTAATAAAATCTAAACACAAACTTTACACAATAATATAAACACAATAATGTTCATATATTCATCACATTGTATTGGGCTAATGTATACTCATAGTGACAAAACAAACTTCCTAATAAATAGGAAGTTGAATATGGGTACAACACAATTGTATGAATATATTTTTGTTATAACAATAGATTATACATATAACAGTAATATTTACCAAATATAAATATTAATACCCATGTGAACATTAATATTCCTAACACATTTAAATTTCTTAAGGCAATAATTTACCTTATATGGCTTAGAATTAATTTATGGAGGGGTAAGTACACCAAAATGGGGGGCCAAAATGCATCAAAATCATCTAAAATACATGCGTGTTTCTAAATAACGCGTACAAGTTTTTGTTTGTCAAGTTTGGTAATTTCCAAACATAAAACGTATATGTGCTATAACACATACACATTCTCAGTGTTATGAATTTTTGAAGTGGGGAAGGGGGAATTTTTACTAAAATAAATGCTAAGCATAAAATAACTTTAAATTTATTTTAGTAAATATAAGAAATTAGGGTCACTCTACACCTGATGGAACTAGTCCCGTAGCTCCAACAGTTTTAATCGATAATTTTTCAAAATCTAATTTTTTCACTACTTACTCATTTTCAAGATTTTAGCAAGGACCTAAAGCCTTCAAGGCATATATATTGTAGTTGATCTTTTGTTCTGGGAAAACATATAGTCCTTTTGCAGGTTTTCTGACCTTCTGGATTGGTTGCTAACATTTATAGGAGTTTGGGATGTGTCAAAATTAAATTTTACATACTACACAACACCCAAAGATCATGACACTTGCTTCAGTATATGGACTCATGATTTTCCCCATGAGTGTGGATTTGAAGCCTTAATTTCATCTTGTAATAAGGGTAACATCGTAATACCTTACAAGCCTGGAACTATCTAACAAACTATATAAATACGTTCAATAAGTGAAGTGGATCTTAGCTATCTCACCACATTAATCCATGCATTCATCTCTGGAGGGAGCAATAGATATTTTCTGTATGATACAGGGGATTGATGATGAATAAACATACTCAAACCCAAATAATGACACTCTTTCTCAAGAGATATTTTAGGTAAATAGAATATAGGGATCCCACACCATATCTATATACATGGGTGCTTACCCCATATCTATATTGAGGATAGGGGTGGGGATAATGAGTAATTAGAGGGGTGCATATATCTAGGATAAATAATAGATAGAGAGAAGGGTGTGGGATTTCCAACTAAATATATAAAATACATAACCACCCTCCCTCAATTATTTCAACTGATCATAGGTATGTTATGGATAGCAAGTTGATAAATCATAAGAGCTTTTATCAATGGATTTATTTTGCACCATATGAGGAGAGGAAGGGGATGAGCATGTGTGCTATATAAATTGGTTCGATATTAATCTCCATATAGAGATAGGGGCCCTACTACTACTTTAATTAGTACCAAGTTTGAAATTTTGTCCACAATTCACTTTAGTGACCATAAATCAACTCTATGATGCTTGTCTACTTCTTACTGAAATGAAATCCTTATTTTTTACATAGAGGATTGCTCCCTGAATGAGATTCATGATTTATGGGGAAAATGGGGTGATTGCAATGTTCCTCCTCCTTGAGGTGTGATCACACTAATAGGTTTTTAATGAGTTTTTAAGAACACTACCAAGTGAATGTCATCAAGTGAAATGGGATGATTTATAATTCTTAGAAACAAGGTACTCCATATAAAGATCATCCCCTGACCTTTCCTGGATCTAAAAACCTCCTTTTATGGAATCAAATTCATGATTATCATACACATCTTTACTCACAGGTATCTCATAGATATATATTATTCCTCAATACTTCTTCACACATGATGGTCTTGGCTACCTCTGTGGCATGACTAACTCATTTTGGCTTATTCCTTTGAGAGATTTGGGTACAATGATAGAGTCAAGATATGATGATCGTTAAGTCACTTATTGAGCTCAACATTTCACCTTTGAACATGATGACTCATTCATAATTCACTTTCATGACTCATGGACACCTTTTTGCTCAAGTTGCTCCTCATGGAAATGGGCTTCCTCCTCCAAATACGGAGATGAATCCTTGAATAAAAATTGATGATGAGATACATGTTCTTGACCTCCATACTTACAGAAAATTTGAAAATAACATTTTAAGATTGATGAAATATTTTAAAAATCTAATTTTGCTTGCAACTCAAAAATTAGGTCCTATTTCATTTTAAACTGAGAAGGGCAGTTGCAAAGTTTTAAAGTACCTTAAGAGTATTTGAGCATTGAATAAATGTTGATTATTCCACCTCGTATAGTATTCTAATATATTTCCAATTCCTATTTTTTTTCATCCTGACTCTTTCCAGAACTCCTGGAATCATTCGGACAAGTTAGCTTTCATCATTTTAGTTTTCATTTCCTGCACCTGAAAACCTAGTCTTAAACAGATAGCTCCTTAATGATATTTTATTTCCTAAACTTTCCTAAATTTCCTTAGGAATCTTTAATAGTATTTGACATCACCCTCAAATGCTTTATATTTTCCATAAACACTTTTGCAGGGTGTTTAATTAGCCACAAAATGGCAAAAAATGGCCTTTTAGGCCTCTGAAGGAAGTAGTCTCTCATTGAAACTAAATGAGTTGATCAGTCACCTTATACAGTCTTTGTTACACACTGAAACACCCTGGATGATATTTTTAGGAATTTCCTCTAAGCTAGGGTAAATTTTAAACTGAGGGAAGGTTGGCTAGAGGAAGGATACACATGATTGAGAAGCCTGATTTTCAATTAAGGGCTCAGTTGTCATGCTTCAAGATTTTCAATTTTCATGGTAATTATTTTGGCTAGTTTGGAGCTAATCAAACACCCTCCAGGAGATTTTAAGAAATATATTAAGCATCTAGAGGTAATTTTGAGGAATCTTTGAAGTTTTGGAGGTAATTTAGGAAGATTTAGGAAATGTTTTCTCATTCAAGGAAAATGTTCTCAACAGTGAGTTTTCTAGGTGCAGGGAACAAACACTCTAATGGTGAAACCTGAATTCTCCATATGATTGCAAGAGCTCCATAATTATTTAAGAGGGGAAAAATAGGAATTGAAAAGATATGTGAATCCTCTAAATGTTGGAAACATCAATTTTTATCTAAGGATTGACACTTTCATGAAGCATTTCAAGACAATGTAGTTGTCCCTTTTGGTTCTAGATAAAAATGGGCCTAAATTTGTAGATTTGGGTTGAATCAAGTCTTAAAATTTGTTCCATTGATCTTATAATGTGTTGTTCCATCAAGATATTAGGATGTTTCCACTCATGGTCAAGAAAATGAGTGAAATGTGAAAATCAAGGACTTAGTTGATGATCTTTATATCCTAACTCCACCATTATATTCAAACCTTCTTCAAGGAACAGTATTGAATGATCTAGTCCAAGATACCAGGGCATCCAAGACCATCATATATGAAGAAATGAGAAATCCTATAAGGATAATTTTATACACATTGAAACTTTAGTTTCTTTGTTTCCCTCTACTAAAGGTTTAAAAACATTCTCATCATAAAAAATACCTTTCTACATGGGAACACTAAAACTTCTTGAAGGAATTTTTGAGGGTGAGATCCATGTTCTTGACCTCCAAATGCATTGAATCAATGTGAAATCCAATCCCTGAATTATAATATGTGAGCACATCATCAAGCATTAATTAAGTGTTTAGAAAAACTCTCAAGAGATATGCACCATTTGTGAGCTCAAGAAGACTATCATTACCACTCATGGTTATCTTTTCTCATCATTCTCATGATAATCATTCCCTTAATGACTTGAATTTCCATGATGTTCTTGATGTTTCATATCCTTCACAGACCTCATAATTCTCCTAATTGCACTTGTCGTCCAAGTGTTTGTCTTTTATACACATTGATACCCTGATTTGTTCATTATCACAGTGTGATCCCCATCATGTCCCTTTTCATTAATTTATTCAACAAAGATGAATCCCTTCTGCCATAATCATGATGAGGTCCCTTTTGTCCCCCTTACACCATGGGGACATAGAGGAAAATGGGGATACCTAGGACACCTGGGTTTCCAAATTGTAACTTGGGGAGGAGTATGAGGTCATAATTTGGTGTCCTTTATGCCACCCTTGTCCCCTAGGGGATAGAGGAGACACAAGAGTGTCCAATGTGTGATTGTTCCTCATTTAGAAATCCAATTTTACCTTGGATGTCTATTTTTAGACACCGATCTTGAATTTTTTACCGCGAGAGCTTAGGAAAATGGTTTGAGGTCAAATTTTATATGAATTTTACTCAAAGAACATTTAAATATCAATGGGAGCATTCCCAAAATTCCTTTCTTCTTGAAACACAAAATTTAGGGCCTTTTCCTTATTAATCTAAGAGGGGTAGCTGAAGAAGTTTGAAATATCAGGAAATACTTATGTCTTAGATAAAATTTTATATTTCTCCCTTGTAGAGGATTCTAATAGATTTCTGATGCATATTTTTTTCCTATTAACTCATTCGGGAACTCCTGAAATATTCCAGAGAAGACACCATTCATTGTTGAAGCTCTCGTTCACGGTTCCCTACACCCTGAATACCCACTATTGAACAGATGGATCCTGAATAAGATTCTATTTATTGGATTTCTTCAAACACCTTCAATTCTCTCAAAAAAAAAAAACCCTCAAATGCTATATAACTTCCCTGAACATTCTTGGAGGGTGTCTACCAGTTGTAAAATGGCCAAAATTACCTTTTTAGTCTTTCGAAGGAAGTTGTCTTTCACTAAATCTTACTGAATTAATTTGTCACCTTGGGTAATTATCTCTACACACTAAAACAAAATTGAAAAGCTTATTAGGACTTTCCTCTAATCTGGGGTTAAGGTTGAATTGGACATAGGTTGGCTAGAGGAAGGATGCACAGTGATTGGGAAGTCTAATTTTCAATTAGGGGCTTAGTTGTCATGCTTAACATTTTTTATTTTTTATGCTATATATTTTACATGAAAATAGTGAAATTGGACTCAATTGTACCCCCTAATTATATCATGCATTACATAGTTAGTTGATTGGTTCAATAAGAGAAAAAATATTAATTAAATTAAGCTAAGTTAAACTTATTGGAACTATATCATTTTTTTTTACTTCATCTAAGACTAATTAAAAATCTAGGCATGAATCAATCAGTAAATTCGATTGAATTGAATCTATACAATTTGTGATGCATGATTATCATGAGGGAATTAAATTTCTTTCATAATTTTTACTATATTAGATAATTACATGGGCACACACAAGGATGGTGAGAAGGATAATGGAGAAAGGAACTTGTGTAACACATAAGTTGGGGGATGGTGATGATTACAAAGGGCTTTCACAAATTCTTTACGCAATAGTTGAATTGTATAATGCACATTGATTACAAAAGTCAAATGACACATTAGGTGCATGAAGTGCGTCGAGGATACCATTTGAGGGGCTAGAGTGACAAAGAGTAGAGAGACTAGTTGATTCACATGGAACAAACGAAACTTTTTCAAGGGTCATGAAGAAACACCATTGTAATAGATTTAGGATTTTTATTTTATTTTTGTAACAGTCCCAATGATGGGAGTAGTATTTGTAGATGTCTTTAATGGTTCTAAAATTAATAAAAACATATGTGTGTGTGTGTGTGTGTGTGTGTGTGTGTGTGTGTGTGTGTGTGTGTGTGTGTGTGTGTGTGTGTGTGTGTGTGTGTGTGTGTGTGTGTGTGTGTGTGTGTGTGTGTACCTGTGTTTTGATTTGTAATGTATTATAAGGTATTTTCATGAGTCCATATATTTGAGAAATTGTTGTTACCTTTGAGATTTGTGAGGTTTATAAAATCTAATTTTGAAACATCTACACACTCCTACAAATGTCGGTAAACAATCCAAAAAGGACCCAAAAGCTAAATAATTTACTATATTCTTTCCCATAATAGAAATTAGTTATAGAATTTAAACCCTGAAAGCTTAAGGTTGGATGTTGATATCCTTGAAAAATACTTATGTACTCACAAGATTAGATTATGGGAAACTATCTCCTAAACCGTGACTCATGCAGATCTGAGACTAGTTTCATAAGGTATTTTCATCTATTATTCTTATTCTTATACTTCAAATTTATTTTTATAAATAAAATGAAAACATTATACTTAAAATTTAATTTTTGTAAATTAAATGAAAATATTATAATCGAACATTTATTTTTGTAAATAAAATGAAAATCTTATAAATGAAAATTTTATACTTGAACATTTATTTTGGTAAATAAAATGATCCCACAAAAACGTATACATTACTCATAGAATAAGGATAACACGTATACGGTCATTTAATTATGCACATAAACCAAGCTCTACTAGGCTTGGAAATCCTTTTGGTTTCCCAAACCTTGATTCTTGGACCTGTTAAAACAAAACAACGTACATGTTTTTGACAAAAAATGCAATAAAAGCATCTTTCACTAATGAATAAATCCTAAAAAAATGATTGCAATCTTTCTTTAAAATATGCCTACCAACGTAAATAAAACTATTATTTTTCTAAATATATAATTTATTATATTTTGTACTATTGTAAGGTTTCCATTTATAAATTTAAGGCTTGAGATACCTATTTTTATACCTGGATTATAAGTCATTGTAAACTCTCATCTTTTGGCCATGTAGGATTTTGTCCCAAAATATGTCCAATATCGAAAATTAATACTTATACACTCCCAAACTAGGACTAATTACTTTGGTAGGTGTTACACTGTTGGGCGCACTTACCTGTACTACAGTGGTAGAAGGTTGGGATTTAATGGACAACCATTGAATAAGGAAGAGGAGGCTTCCAGGGACTTATGATATCTATTTTTTGCGCCAACCTCCTATCCCCATTCACAGTTGTATGAACTACCGTTCAAATGGTGACTAGATATTTCAGGAACATGTATGGGTAGTTGATGATGGACAGGGTTACCATGCCCACTTCTACGTGAAGCTGATTATTCGTAGAAAACTCTTGGGTTGTACCATATGAAGCCCCTAGAATCTTCTTGATAGAATGACTGCTAAGTTTTGAAGAGAAGAGGATTTTATGGCTTTCGGCCACCCCAGGACAATAGTTTTTATAATGGCAATGGGATGAAACATGTGAGATAATTTCCTGATATATGGCTCTAATGGCTATTGGTTATATAACTTGGAAAAAACAACATAGCACCAAGGCAACTCAGGGTATATTGATTTAGTTTTTGGATTTCACTGTTGTTATTTACGGGGATTTTGCATAGAGATTACATTGTTTGGAGGAAGCTGACAGTGTTGAAGTCTACCAGGTAAGAATTCCTATTGAAATTTGTTATGCTCAAAGTATTGTCGTATTCTCATCACACAATCCACATCGGGCTCTTAAATCTAGTGTAATTCATCAACAAAGTTGAGGGATAAGTTTCCCCTTCAGCCAATAATGATCAATCAGGGAAACCCAAGGTTAGTTGACCCGATCATCCTTTTCCTTTCTATAAAGCATGTTTAGTCTAGAGCTTCATCAAACAACTGTGATTGGCTCTCCTGAAATGTATGAAGTATGTAATATGGTAAGTTGGATTGATCCTCATTCATTATAAACATGTTTCTACCTTTGATTCAACTGTTTCCCAGACACCTTAATTTATCCAAATTTGGTAAAACTCCACTCTATACATAGTCTTCTAACCATATTTTGATTATAGGATTGTGTATTGAAAGTAACTCCTGGGGGGAAAACCGTAATACGTTTACTTCTAACATTTGAAGTAATTTGATCATCACATAGTGTACATGTACTGTGAAAGAAATCATAAGAAAATAAATAATCACTAAGGGTAAACGTATGGTTTCATTGTAATATTACATGAAGACCACAACTATATGATAGCTATCTATCTTTCTATCATAGGGTAATCTTCATCCTATTGTGACTAAATATTTTCCAAAAAAATTGGTTGTCACAGTGTTGTACCTCTCAATAGAATTGGCTCTTGTTTAGCATAAACAGGGTGAGCAGAGACTTGGTGAAGATAGTATCTTTAAAACCACTTTCTTGCACCATTTACGAAGAAGAAGTAGGAATCCTTATGTTTTTGACTAGCCATTATACCTTGTTTTCCATATTCTGATAACATCTTAAAATGGTTCACATGTAACCTTTTTAAAAACTAATTTCCTTCAAGTTAAACTATGGATATTATCAACTAATGCAAAGTGTCCAATAATATAGCCCCCCTTCAATGGTCCCTGATTTGACTCGATTGAAGTTATCTGGAGGGCAAGTATTTGGTTAGTTGCAAATCCATTCATGCACCATCAATAGTTATCGAATAATAAAGTGAATATTTATGGTATTTAAACCCCCTTATCAAAAATGTCTCCAGACCCTATGATATCAAATGCTTAGTATGTAAGTTTAATCCTTTTTCACACATTTCAATTTTACCGATGTGTGACATTTGGTGACGATTGAACATGAGCATTCATACAAGAGTATTTCAATAATAAAAAACTGCCTTTAAATAATGCTAATCCTTGACACTTGGTTTTCATTGACGAGCTTCATAGGTTTGGGAACATTGTACACATTTAGATTATGCATAAACCCTATATTTGTGACTGTCAGCGTGTTCTAATGTACTCTAAATTCTAATCTCATTTACCTCCACCGATGCATGAAATTTAGTAGTTTTTTCAACGTGTTCTTGTAGAGTCCATAGCCTTTTCTTACTACTGATGAATGCCACTTGGATAACATCTTTTTCTATGCCCTACATGAAATTTATAACTTCAATTGTGTTCCGCAAGTTCTCCATTGAGCTGATCATTTCCAATGTATGCATGGAATCAACACTTTGCAAGTTTGTTCAAGTATAATTTACTTGCTCGATTAAAATTGATGTTTGCATCATAAAGCTACCTCAAGGCATGTGAATGTCTTTGCATGATTCTTCCACTTTCCTTGTGATTTCATGTAACAGGGCGACAATTTCTAGTCCATGTGTGTGTCATGATATACATCACTACTATATACACACATGACACAGCATAACTTATGGAGTGCATAGAACATATAAAGTCCCTTGTATTTAGGTCATGAGTATAAGTTATGTAAAATTGAACTAGTTGGAACAAGATAATTTGACTGGATAAATCCTTCAATGCAGGGTACCAAATTGCATTTACCAAATACTGGGGTCAAGGCCATATGAATTAGTATAGACAGACAAAAGAGCAGGCGGATCGATAAATATGTCACCCAAAACTTCTATTGAGTACATTATTTTTTTCAATTGGAAAGTCCCTCATATATTGTGTCATGGTATCAAATTACATTTCGTAGGTGTGAGGTATATCTCCTGGTACAAAAAATGGGTGGTCCATATAAATCAAAACTATTCAGCCCTTATTGTGAGATGACATCAAACATCTATATCAGAATACGTGTCAACATCAAATTAGAAGTCGAGTCTTCTATTATAAAAGTGTATTTGTGAGATTAGTTCACTCTCTAATAACGTTTATTCTTGAGCATGATTAAATCTGCAGGTCTATATGAGATGATGTTATATATATATAATGTACCATTGTATCTGCAAATAAATTCCTGTAAGGGTGAAAGAATAACAACATATTCTCTTATAAAATTTTAGTACTAACCCGCATGATCCCATGAATAGCATGCATGTCCTTCATTAATTTTATTATGTGGGATCATTTTCAATATTGGATTTAGATCAACCAAGATTCCCTCTTTGCAAATGAGTGTCTTAAATACTCAAGTGTATAATATGGAGGCTTAGTATATAAAAATATAACACCAGTCTTAAAGTTCAAGGCAACAGTTTCATTATAGTCTACCAATAACATTCAATGGCAAATTGGGTGTGGATTCAAATAGGGTCACATGATTTAATAACATGCAATAGAGTTTCATATTTCCATCTAAACATTACAAGGGCTTGGAAGTAAACTAGATGACAAAATTATTCTAAATGGAGTAACACTAATACACAAGATTAAGATGGCATAAACTAACGTCTATTCAACACAAAATGCATTATACTACTATGCAAAATATCACCACTTAGTTATAAAAGTGTTCTTTGGCTCTATCTTAGCAACTCTACACTTGATGACTAACTTAATAAACCCATCGGTGAAAGTATATGTCAATGAAATTACTTAGACTATAAATTCTGAATATTAGCAGCAATATAACATTTTCAATATTATTGACCAGGAATTGTATATAATGATCACAGATATGCAAGTAGAATAACTTAGCCAACTTCATGCCATTGGGTAACCTCCAAACCATACATATAAGACTCAAGTGTTGCAATATGAAAAATTGATATAACATACTTGTCTTTTACTACCACCTATACATACCATTCCTATGTTATGAGCCCACACCTAAGTTGTTTCCCCTAGTAAACATATGAAAGCATGGGAAATGAATTAGATATATGTTCTCAGAAGAGATATCTATGTAAGCCACAATTCAGCACTACATATCTAATAAAAGCTATAGGAATCCTCACTAGGGCATGCAACTAACTTATATATCTCATACTCTTAGTGAAACCTTCAAGCCAGATTTATTTTACAATACAATAAGTGTAGGATTTAAGGGATCTGACTACATACACATAATGCATCTCCACACCAACTTGATAATAAGACTCCAACGATATAATGCATCGGTCAATTATGTTTCAAAATGGTAATAATAACATAGGAAATTACCTACTTAGTTCCCTCTTTAATTGACATGATCACACTGACAACCAACATATTATCAATCTCCTTTGACGATTAGGATGTAAATTCAAGAAATTCATCCGGAATAGGTATTCTTGCATCCATAAACAAATTCTCTTATCAATACCCTTAATGTGTATCTTCCCCAATTTGACATGTGGATGCCATTACTCTAACTTATAACTACATGCAGAAGAGCCTCCTTAAACGGTAGTTATCATGGATCCAAAATCTTTACTATGGTGAAAATGAGTGAAGGCTCCATGAAAAGATTGGTAACTGTAGTGAGTTTCATTCTTCACCTATAATGACAAATATTAATTCTCCAACACAAGATGAGGAGAGCTTGGTTAATCCATCTATACTATTTAGGTATCATTACATGTTAACTCTATAAGCGGGAAGAGACCCTAAAAAAACCTCAAATCTAATGTCAAATGGGGGAAATAGAATGCATAACACAATAGACCCAACTAAGACAACCTAAACACTATGAATTCCCAGGTAATTTTTTTTCAGACTAGCACGAAAATACACAAAAGCATAAACTTGAACACTAGGAAGAACTTTTCAGCTTCAAATGAGGGGGATAGACAAAAAATATTATCCATAATCTGATAAGATAATGTATTCTAAATGACCATTCAAAAATATTGCAAATGAAGCTTATAAACATGAACTATGGAGTCCTATATGGCTGATATCTTGAAGAACGTATAAATATAACCAATGAATCTCCATGCTTTAGTCAAGGTACGAAGGTGAAAGGAAATATACCCAACACTCCAAAAAGGTCATCAGATGAAATAAGACTAGTGATTTAATCCATTGGGAAAGTCAGTCTACTATTATCCAAAATTCACCCCCCAGGGTAATTTTGATAACATGCATCAAGAATTTTCAAGTCCCAGGCAAATAGATTGATTCAGGGCAAAAACCACGTTTCTAGGGTCCCCTCAGAATTTTTTCTAACTCTCACTGTCCAGGTTGAAAGAGAGAAAGTTCTGAGAAAAGGTTGAAAAATTTGCAGAAAACAAGCTTGGGCCTAGGAAAAATCATGAAAAATGGCTAAGTCCTAGTCCTCACAACAGTCAGGACATTTGGGACGTAGGGGCGTGGACCGGTCCAAAAAGCCTCCAGGCAGGCCGAAGGCAGCGACTTGGGACAGTCTGGACCAAAGCGACGCGTGGCAGACGCGGAAAGCCGATTCGGCCGAAGGAGAAGAGAATCGACTAACTGCTGAGTGGCGCAGCTCAGTGACATCTGGGACAGCAGGACGTGAAGGACGCGAACCGGCTTAGATCAGCCGAAAAGGAGAACTTTCGCACTAAGCAAGTTCGGGACATCTGGGACAGTAGGACGCAGAAGACGTGGATAGCTGAGAAAGCTGAGAGCCAATCAGATTACACCACGTGTCATCGGCAGAAAAGGGGCAAAAGAAGCCCGATTTCAGGTGGATCGGAAGTTTTTTTCCCAGATAGCACCGAGACAGCCGGGCCAAAAGGACACGAGGGACGTGAACCGGCCGGTTCAGGCCTGAAATGGACTAATCAGCAGCACTGGGACATGTTGTCACAAAGGGAAACATCCAAAAGTTCAAAGGCAGATAGTTTGAAGGGTTAGCCTGAAATCCAATCAGAGCAAGGACACATGTCCAATCGGCCGTATGAGCGACAATGAAGCCCATTTGGGGAGGAGTTAGAAAATTTTGTCCCAAACAGTTTTGGCCAATCCGGGACATGAGGAAGTGAAGGGCGTGAATACCCCGCAGCCCCTGTCGGACCAATCAAATGCGTGCCACGTGTCCCAAGTGGCGAAAGGCGTGGAGGAAAAGTCAAAGGGAAATGTTCCAAAATCATCTGAAAAGAGTCAACTAAAAAGAGGACACGTGTCCTATGGGAGTAGGGAAGGAGAGAGAATTATGCATCCAATCAGCGCTTGGCACGTGTCACCCAAGTGGCAGAGCGCAGGAAAAATTTTCAAAACACATTTTCTCGCCTGTTTTGTGCCCTAAATCTTCAGATCACCATATCTTTTGATCCAAAGCTCATATTTGCATGTTCTTTATATCAACATGGAAAGCTTATGAGATTATCTACATGATTTTAGGATTAATATTGAATTTTGGTGTAGTCTGGAGAGATAAAGTTGAGAAACGGCTTTGACGCGTGTTCATGGCAAGAAGTGACATTTCAACGACCAAATTTAATGCAGAATGGGTTGTATTCTCTTGCAATTCGGTCAAAGATGACAGGGTATGGGTTTGTAAGGTCCCCCATGCTGTTTTAATGCACCTGCAGTCAAGAAGGAATGGGCTCTCATGTTTTTTGTACATTTTCTGTCCCCTGGGCTTGACCCTTGCACTGTAAAAGCTAGATTTGGCTCATTTCAAAAGGGGGGGAACATTTTTTGACATAGCAGCTTCTTCTTTCACCTCCAACAAGTGATTTTTTTGAAGAATCAGACCTCTCCAAAGGCTGTAACAGTTTTTACCTCTCTGAGGGTGTAATGCAATGATTTTGACACTGGAAATGATAATGCAAGCTTTGTGAATGGTTCACAGTCCTTTGTTTGTATTATTTGCTTTATTTCAGATCCTAAGTTATATCTTATCAGCCTGTGTATGTTTTATGTTGCAAATCTCTGGTTTGTGTCTATTTTCTTGATAGAAATGTTTCACCACTCCTTTTGGTGCATCACCACCTTTAGTTAGTTTTATATTTTTTGCATTTCTATCCCTGTCTCCTTGCAGTTAGAGTAGGATTAGGATCTGAACCTCTGTATTTGTGCAAGCATTAGATCTAAAACAGAGGAGTTTGAGGAACCAACCTCTAATCTAGAGATTCCTCTCTCAGTTTCACAAGTCCCCACACTTGGAGAGAGGTTTCCATGTTGTGTAATCACACTGGATGCTAGAGTGATCAACCTAGAAACCTGATCTGTATCCAGGGGTGTTGTGAGTCTGCAACAACAGTTTTGGCACGCCCGGTGGGACCTTAGAGGTCTTCCACTTCATCTTTTGCAGGTCGGTGTGTTCCTATGAAGATTTCAGCCTTTGGAGGCACTTGCAAACACATCTGGCGACTCCATCTGATCAATAACTCATTCTCTGAGTTGCAGGCCTGTTTTTATCCATTCCCATCCATCCTTGTTTCCATCCCTTTCATTCTTTTCCATTCCATGAAGTTGTGCAATCATGACTTCATTTCCATCATGGAATTCACATTTTCAACAACAACAGTTTATCACACCTCCAACATGTTTTACAAATCCTCCATATTAGTATGCATACCCACATGAGTAGCAGTGCCAAAGTCAGTTTGGATATGAAGCACATCAAGAGCAGGAGTATGCATATAATAAAGACAATCATATGCAAGATGCTAGTCTATTGGAGAAAATCCAAAAGATGGTGCAGTCCAGAGCAACAGCTCAAATGAGAGATTTCAAAATTGGTTGCAGGACTCCCTGTCCATGGGGAGGCCCTTTTCCAAGACACTTCAGCCCTCAAGAGAAGCTGGGCTTCATGATGAAGATGCTGCCTCAACTTGCACAATGGACAGCAGAAATAGAGGCCTATACACTTGTTGTTGAACAACCTTGTCAATGGGTAAGTTCTACACCATCATCTGGTTTTTCTCTTCCCATTACTCATCCAGCATCATCTCATTTGGAATTGCAAATTTTAAACTCTCCATCTGCTGTCCCAAATGTTGATCCCATGTCTCCACCTCTCATTCTTCCACCACACCTCAATTCTTCTTTCCTTTTTCCTTCCAAACAGTCATCCCCTCCACAAGAGCTAACAGAAATACCCCCTCCTCCAAGGAAACAAGAGTTTCTACCTCCACCACCACAAAAAATTGCCAAATCAATTGAGTTACAATTCACTTCTCCTCTTGCATTCCCAAATCCATGTTGGGAGGATGAAAATCAAAACGCCAATCGAGGAAAATAGCAGCAGAAAGAAGAGCCAAACAAGGATGAAGAAATTCAAAGTCTGAAGAGTTGGGCTCTTAAATTTGGGATGACAAAGATCCCCTTGATGGTTAATCCTTTAGAAGATGTTGGAGTTGGAGAACAAATGGTGGTCAGGACTGATTTTGTGGCAGCAGAAAAAGAGCAAAAAGAAGAAGCAGATCAGCAGTCAGTTTGCTCATAAATTAGTGTCCATGTTGGCACTCTATTTGAAGGGAATGCTGATTCAATTCAAGTTGCACAATCAGCCATAAAGGAAGAAAGCTTAGAAGAAGGTCTTGCAGTCCCAACTTGTCCTCTAGAGCAACAGATTGAAGAGTTTGACTTGACAAACTTCGTGCTAGAGGAAGAGTTCTATCAAGAGCAAGATTGTCTTCAAGTAGTAGAGAAAGGAGAAGCTGCTCCAAATCCAAAAGAAGAGGAGCACATTCTAGTTGTGGAGGAGAAAAGTGCAGATCCAAGGGCTTTGAGCACAAAGCAGGCTACAGGAGAACCTTCAGTTCTTTCTACTTCACCTATCTCAAGTTCTGGTACTGAAGAGAAGTTTGATCTCTCGAACTCAATTTTGGAGGGTAAAAGAAACCATGGTGATCAAGTTGCAGATCAAGAGAACACCATGGGAGAGATTGAACATTTGCAGCAGGACAGTGATGAGGTAGTTTATCTGTCAGATTTGGAGGACTGTTTTGATGGAGAAGAGTTGGTTGAGTTTCCACCATTCTCTCTTTCATCATCCACATTCCAAACACTTGAGTCTGCTGTCATGAAGGAGAACATTCATTTGTAGCAGCCTGCATCTTATAGCAGCCCTTTGGAACCAAGATTGGAAGATTTTAATCTTTCATGTTCTTCATTGGAGGAAGAGAAAGGACAGAGGGATTTCACCATTTCTTCCACACCATCCATTCAGGAGGGTCTATGAGAAGACTCCATTTTTGGAGTTGAAAATCAGAGCTATGGGCATATCAAACAGATCAGACCTTTCCCAATAAGGTATTTGGCTTCATTCGAGCCAAAGGAGAAGTCACAACCAGTCATGCTTGCTTCTGAGCATGAGGGTGAGCTACAAAGTACAAAGGATCAGCTGTCATACCTCTTCAATCCAAATGCAGAGCAACTAAAAGAGGTATTGGATTTACCTTCACCTGATACCCTGATGATTTGGGTGGAAGACCAGCTTCTTGTTGATTTTCCACTCATCCTAATAGCCATGATCAGCTCCAAATCAATTGTATGGCTGCCACTTTTGAGAAAGGGAAGCTATTTCTCACAACCAATTGCAGGGTTTGTTTAGCTTGCCTTTGCTTCCAGTTAGAGTAGAGTAGGTAGGTTTGCTTTCAGTAGAAGAAGTGCTTGTGCACACTCTACATGTTCCATTTGGAGCATGTATGATTTTCAGTTCTGTACATAGTTTTTGTGGTGCTGGTTTTGCTCTTGCACAGTCCATTTCAGCGGCATTTTGGTGAGGAACGACTCCATGTCCAGTGGGTTTCAAGTGGCTCGGAGGGGAAGTTTTCAAGTTCAGATCAGTTTGCAGGCCATAACTCATGACTCCATGCCCAATGGATTGCTTCAAGCTACTGATCATTCATCTAGCAGGTAGATGACCCCGCTGAGTCGCCAAACTGTTATCCAAAATTCCCCCCCAAGGTAATTTTGATAACATGCATCAGAATACTCAAGTCCCAGGAAAATAGATTGATTCAAGGCAAAAAATCATGTTTCTGGGGTTCCCTCGGCTTTTTTCTAACTCTCATGTCCAAGAAGAAATCCCAACAGGTTGAGAAAATGGAAGAAATGCAGAAAACAAGCTTGGGGCAGAAAAAAAATCATGAAAATTGGCTAAGTCCTCGTCCAGGCGGCCCTTGGGACAATTGGGACGTTGGGGCGCGAACCGGCCGAAAAGCCTCTGTTATCCAAATTCACCCCCAGGGTTGATTTGATAACATACATCAAGAATTCTCAAGTCCCAGGCAAATGGATGGATTCAGGGCAAAAATCATGTTTCTAGGGTCCCCTCAGAATTTTTCTAACTCTCCTGTCCAGGTTGAAAAGAGCAAGTTCTGAGAAAATGTGAAAAAGTTGCAGAAAATAAGCTTGGGCCAGAAAAAATTGTGAAAATTGGCTAATTCCTAGTCCTCGCAACAGTCGGGACATTTGGGACGTCGGGGCGCGAATCGGCCGAAAGGCCGCCAGGCAGTCCGAAGGGCGAAGGGACATCCGGGCCGTCGGGATGCGTGGGATGCGGAAAGCCGGTTTGGCCGAAGGAGAAGAAAATTGACTAACTGCTCTGGGACAAGTGAGACAAGAAGACGCGAAGGGCGCGAATCGGCCAGTTCGGCCGAAAAGGAGAACTTTCACACTAAGCAATTGGGACATCTGGGCCGCGAGGACGCGAAGGACGCGAAAAGGCGAAGCGGCCGAGAGCAAAGGAATCCCATTTCGGGCGGTTCGGAAGAATTTTTCCCAGACAGTCCGGGACAGTTGGAACAAATGGACACGAAGGACATGAACCGGCCGGTTTGGCCGAAACGGGGAACTGCAGCACTGGGACAATTGGGACAAAGGGACGCGTGGGATGTGGATAGCCGAAGGAGCTGAAAGCCAATCAAGCAATGCCACGTGTCATCGGCCGAATGAGGGACAAGGAAGCCCATTTCGGGTGGATTGGGAGTTTCTGTCCCAAACAGTTTGGGACATCTGGGACATGAGGACGCGAAGGGCGCAAAAAGCCGGCAGACCTGCGGACCAATCAAATCACGACACGTGTCACAAGGGAGAAAGTCCAAAATTCAAAGGGCGAGGTTTCAAGCACTGACCCGAGCCAATAAAAAGAGGACACATGTCCAATGAAGTGGGGAAGGAGAGAGAATTACGCATCCAATCAGTGCTTGACACGTGTCATCCAGGTGGCAGAGCGCGGGAAGGATTTTCAAAACACGTTTTCGCCTGTTTTGTGCCCTAAATCTTTAGATCGACATATATTTCGATTCAGAGCTCGGATTTTCACGTTCTTTATATCAACGGAAAGATTATGAAATTCTCTATGTGATTCTAGGGTTAATCTTGAGTTTTAGTGTAGTCTAGATAGAGAAAATTGAGAAACGGCTCTGACTCATGTTCATGGCCAGAAGTGACTTTTCAGCGACCAGTTTTAATGCAGAATGGGTCGCATTCTCCTGTAATTCGGTCAAGTGACAAGGTATGGGTTTGTAAGGTACCCCATGCTGTTTTAATGCACCTGTAGTCAAGAAGGAATGGGCTCTCATGTTTTTTGTACGTTTTCTGTCCCCTGGGCTCGACCCTTGCACTGTAAAAGCTAGATTTGGCTCATTTCAAAAGGGGGGGAACATTTTTTGACATAACAGCTTCTTCTTTCACCTCCAGCAAGTGATTGTTTTGAAGAATCAGACCTCTCCAAAGGTTGTAACAGTTTTTACCTCTCTGAGGGTGTAATGCAGTGATTTTGACACGGGAAATGATAATGCAAGCTTTGTGAATGGTTCACAGTCCTTTGTTTGTATTATTTGCTTTATTTCAGATCCTAAGTTATATATTATCAGCCTGTGTATGTTTCATGTTGAAAATCTCTGGTTTGTGTCTATTTTCTTGACAGAAATGTTTCACCACTCCTTTTGGTGCATCACCACCTTTAGTTAGTTTCATATTTTTTGCATTTCTATCCATGTCTCCTTGCAGTTAGAGTAGGATTAGGATCTAAACCTCTGTAGTTGTGCAAGCATTAGATCTGAAATAGAGGAGTTTGAGGAACCAGCCTCTAATCTGGAGATTCCTCTCTCAGTTTCACAAGTCCCCACACTTGGAGAGAGGTTTCCATGTTGTGCAATCACACTAGATGCTAGAGTGATCAACCTAGAAGCCTGATCTGTATCCAGGGGTGCTGTGAGTCTGCAACAACAATCTCCATGTTGGGACTTTGAATTTTCATCAATGGTTTTGTTGATTGAATTAATTTTTCACCATGAGGGTTTAAAATTGCACACCATTTGCACAAGGATTTTTATTGTGACGTTGATTACATGGAAAACACCGCTCAACTTCTTGGATCACATTTTTTTACTGGAAACTATAAGTTGTTGTATAGGAGGAATTGTTTGATGGGGCATATTTGGATTAGGGATTTGAAATCTACCTGATTGATAATTTTAACCATATATTTGATTTTGGTATTTAGTTATTTGTTTTTAATAAATATGATTAAAATTATAGTTTGAGGGTTGTCCTTTACTGAAACCAGAGTAATTTCTTAGTATCTATACTTGTTGTCTTTCAAGGAGACAATTTTATTGGATAATTTTTTTACCAAGGTTTTGAGGTCATAATTATCATCCTTCTTATGGGAGGAGTAGGATGTGGAGGTAAATGAACAAGAATTTGGTTCTTATATGGTAGAAAATAAGGAAAGTGTAAAAAAAGAGGTGTAAAACGTTTGGAGTCTATTTTCCAACTTGGATTAGGAAATTTTCAGCTCTTATAGCCAATTCACAAGCTCCGGAAAAATAGTTCCTCCCATGTGTTGAATCATAAAAACTACACCATTATTCAATTATCTTAAGTAATATAAGAATGCATTACTCATAAAAGGATTGACTAGAGCTAGGATTATATCCCAAATCTTTTGAAATCTATCATGAGTTCATGAGGCACTCTTTTAATAATGGTAAGTTTCTCCATGAGAGATAAATTATCACTCTCGTCTTCAAAAATTTTGCAAATTTTCTCCCCTAGATCATATTATGTATGAATAGATGTAGGTTGTAGGATCCTATACCATTGTAGTACTTTTCCTTTGAAAGATGAGGCTAATAACCTAACTACTCAATAATGTTCAGTAATAAGATGAAATGAAAAACATTAGCAACACATAAGATGTGCTCTATAGGGGTGGTATAATTTTCACCAATAAATAATGGGATTCTTTTTAGGGGAAATATTGAAATGTCATGTTGAGCATTCAAATCTTAAGGAATACCACCATCAAAGGTTACAAAAATTTGTTTTCTTTGATGGAACATTGTTGTCACCCTCAAAATTCCCCTCTTTTAAAGTCAAGTTTCAAAAATTTTAAGTTTGTACCTTGGAGTATTGGATCGCTTTGAGCCTGTCATTGTTTGTAGTTTTCCCATTCATGGAGAAAAATTTGAAAGTTGGGTGTTATGGTGAAGTTTCTTCCCTTCTTTTTATTCTCTTACCGTATTCGGGAATGATAAGCGTATCTTCTCCATTAATCTTTTGCCCCAGAATCCATGGGTAGTATGTGGGCATCTCTGATTGGATGCGGTTTGGCCATATTTCAAGCGACAACAGAAGCCTCCACACGTCCAGATAGCGCAACTCTAGGGGCAGGACCCAAGGGATAATCCTCAAATAAGTGCAGGATTTTTGTGTGCCCCAGGTTCAAAATGAAGACAGAAAAAGATCAAATCGGCCAAGTATGGAAGGTTCAGCGGACGGCGCCACATGCCTCATCGGTGTAACTTCAAGTGTCAGAGTTGGGGATAGTTCTCAAACTTGTGCCAATCCTCCGCGTGTCCCAGGTCTAAAAAAGAGAAAGAGCCGATCTTTAAAATTGACTAAGTATGGGCAGGTTGGCAAAAGTCTCCACATGCCTTAACAGAGCAATTTCAGAAGTGAAATCAAAGGGTCAGTCTCCAAATGAGCACCAGCTCACCACGTGGTCAAAGTCAATGGAGAGACAGAGTTGGCCGTTGAAAATTCCAATACCGGCGGAAGGAAACACACGTCAACTCAGCATAATTTCAGGAGGCGTTTCCAAAATGGAAACTCAAATGAGCGCCTAGTCTCCACATGTCTAAGCGTCAACATAGGTCAAGTAGGAAATAGGCCTGAATTGGCTAAGTATAAAGGAACCAACAGAGCTCTCCACGTGTCAGCCTGGCGTAGCTTCAAAGGCAAAAGGCATCCACAAGCTCGCTCTAATCAATTCCTTCCACATGGGTGGCCCAAATTTAAAGTTGTAAAAGCAAAATTGAATGGCCCATGTTTTAACTGGTGAAATAATGAAATGGCCGTGTATTTTAAAATCTGGTTTTCCGCCATTAACGATTCTTTATAAATCAAGAATTCGAAAGGGCATGAATGACTGGAATAAGTTGTAATTGTTTCTTGCTTGCTCGAGGAAGTTGTAACCGTCTCTTGCAAGCTATATCATGGGCTTTCAAATCCATTAAACAGGGTTGGGAATTTTGATATTCTAGAACTGTAATTTTGAATTGGAAGAAATCAATACAAAGGTTTTCCCCTTTTTTCTTATGCTCTCTCTTTCCTTCTTGCTCTGATATGTGAATCATTTAATCCTTGCATGCTTAGAAACTTTGTGTTCTAGTTTATACAATCTCAAGAACTTTGAGCCTGTGGATTGTGCCCATTATAAACGTGAATGGTTCTACTCTATATCTCATTTGCACAATACATATAAGGGTTTTCTCTGCCAACTCTTTTCCCTGAAAGTATTATCTTCTTCTGCCTCCCTCCTCTCTTCAACTCTTCTATCCTCATGTATTGATAACTTTCCAGGCATAAAACACATTTCAGTATATCAGGAAACTACCATTGAATGAAAGATTGTGCATTTGTACATCAGTTTTTCCCTTGCTTTCAATAAGGAAACCTCTCCCATTAAAGAGGAGGGACTTTCTTGTCCCCTAACTATGGTTTCACTCCAAGTGCAAATCTGAAACCCAACAAACATAAGGGGAAAACATCTCAAATTCATGAGAGGGAAAGAGAAGGACCTACCAGTATGAAGAGTGGAAAGACTTCTATTGGAAAGTAATAGAGACATTTGAGATAATATTTCCCTTTTTCTCTTTGGTGAGAGCTACATATTCTCAACTAGATCTCTTCTAGTATAACTTTTCCTTTTTATATCCTTCTTATGAAAATGGGCACTAGGATACTTGAAAATAGTAGATCTAAACTTGGAAGTCACCATATTTGTTGAAACTTACCTCCAAAGGTTGAATATCACTAAGAGATAAACCAATTTTAGTGTAATATGATCAGAAGTGAGCTATAGGTGACTCAAACTTATCCCATCGAGCATGCCAAAAATGTTATCACTTGAGATTGCACTCTTTTCTTAGGCCGAGCTTAGCGCCTCAGTGAAACATGGAAAGACCTCCAAAGTTTAAAATAATGGCACCTTTTGAGGTCAATCTCCAAAGAAGATGGTTCCTTCTTCTTTAGCTAATTGCAAATAATTTAACCAACACTAAAATAATTCCATCTAATCTTATCCTAATAATTCCAAGGGACCGGAATTGAAAGAAGGAAGAAATGTTTAAATATAGACATAGATATAATGTGTCATGTGAATTTATAAAAATGCACACAAAACTATGGGAGAAATAAATAGAGCAATACTAACATCATGTCAAAGGATTAAGATATTCACATCAAACACAAACACATTCAAAGGAAAGATATCACACTTGCATATAAAAATTCAAAGAGTAGAGGCATGTGAAACTTTAGACACATTACAAAGGTCCATGAGAAAAGAAATTGTCCTCAAAAGGGTAGTTATTCTTATGTTCCATTGGACTTACATTTATAGAGAACTAGAGAGAAGAGAAGAGGGAATCATATCGCATTCATAAATGAATAAATTCAATGACTATGTCAAACACTAACTACCAATCACCAATTATTTTGTAGTCCAGATATGGGTGTCTGATATTGATCCAACCACACACTATAATATCACTTAATATGGAGGGTGGTGTCATTCAAGTTTTAGTGTTAGTTTTTGGGTTGGTTGGGTGTCTTATCTAAGTTAGGTGTGAATTTTTTGTATTTCGTGGACTTATGATAATTCTCTACCTTGTTTTCATATCTCATGGCTTTGAATTGGGCTTAGTGGATTTTGTTAGCATGTTGTGATTTAGGTGTTTTCACTGATTAAAATCCCATTAATGAAAAATAGGATGATGGAGTAGATTCATAGGATGCTCATAGTGATGATGACATGAAGTTTCAAAGGTTGATATGATGGCATGAGGTGATTGAGTGAGAATGGTTTGGCATAGCAAGCCCAATTAGGTGGCCTAGCTAGCCTAGGTGATGGTGCATGGTGGTTGGAGCTTCTTGATAGCTTGAGGAGAATGTTAGCAGCATGGAGAGAATTTTTGGGAATTTTTTAGACACTCACAGGATTTCCAAGGTATAGGTGCAAGTTGAAGACCAAGTTTCGTGTGTTCATCTAGATTAGGTCTACGTACTAGGAGGTATGAGGATCAGTTGTGGAGACATGTGAGATCATTGATGCATGTACATAGTTTTTTCATGATGAACTAGGTATTTTAAGACCTTTTGGAGAGTTTTTATGATGATTTAAGATGATATTTCAGATGAATCTAGCCTAAACCATGTAAAACCCTAAGGTTTAGTCATGCAAGTCCTAGTGAATAGAGATATTGAGAATTGTTTGAGATTATTTGATGGTTAGATATGATGCATGGGGGTTTCCGTTAGGTGTGATAAAAATTTGGGGTCATTATGAAATGGGAATTGCAAGATATGTCAGTTTTAGTGAAACAAGGTCAAGAAGAAGGTCATTTCCAACTCGTATTGCACATTCTAATGATCACCCTGAATTGTGTGCTTCGAATGGGACCTTGTGGATTTCAAGGATGTTTATAAACTTAATCTAAAAAATTTCATAAATATAATGAGGTCATTTAATCATCAAGATTTTATGAACAAATGTTACAAAGGTAAACAACATTTTTTGTGCTTGAAACCCTGGCTCAAAAGTGGTAGGAGAGAAAATGCTTGTAAGTGCCCAGGATTGATTTATAATGATTTTTTTGATTATTTTATGATATATAATAATCCTCTATGTTTCCATAAAGGTATGGTAGTGCTTTTGGTGATGAGTGGACCCCACTCAAATAGGCATATTTTTGAAGAAGTTCAGTTTAGGATAAGGTTGTCCAAAGGAGTTGCAAAATAAATAGACATTTTTTAGCATGCGAGTTTTTCTTGATGTACATGGTGGTTTAAGGTAATGGTTATCCATAAAAATGGAAAATTATAACCTTTTTTTGAAGATGAGTTAAACGGTAGTTTTGGGGCAGTTTCACGAAGTTTGTAGAGATGAACTTGGTTGAAGGCATTCCACTTGGAGTTGGAAAGAGTTTCAATATGTACTGGAAAGAGGATTTAGATATGTTTACAATGGTATTTTTTTTTTATTATGATGATATTTTATGGGTCATCTAGGTCAATTTGTGAAGAAGAAGGTTTCTTGGTTTTCAAGACTGAATAGCTCAGACTGAAAGATTGAGTTGTTTCAAGCATGATATGGATGAATTGATGTTTTATACCACTTAGAAAGTGAATAGGGATTAATTTTGTTCCTATTTAAGACCTTTGGAGGTCTTAAAAGTGAAAGAAAGGGTGAAAACTAGTTGAGTTTGCAAAACCAGTTTCTGGGAAGCTTGTTTTGGTGAAGAGGAAAGTTGTTTTGGTTTGAGCGTATGGATGTTTCATGATATCTAACTTACATGTATGTGTTCTAAATGTCTTGAGGTTTTTTTATAGTGGTAACATGCCATAGTTGAGGTGAGCTTGGGTGGCCTTGAGGCCAAAAGGTGAAATTAGGGTGATTGTAGCAGGTGTTTGGTAAAGGATATGAGTCAGTGGGCCCATTTTATGATTCATTTGAAGGGTTAAAGTAAATGTTTGACTATGTATGATTCTTATATATAATATTACTCATGTATGGTGAATATGGGTTCTTGAATAATCATTTTTTTATGATTTACAGTTTTAGCTCATCCTAGTGATGGGGTTTTGAGCTTTTTTGGTACAAGTTGGATGATTTTTGATGCAGGAGCATCATTGAAAGACTACGAAATTATAATTTTCCATTTTTGTGAGATCAAAGTAGATGTTATAGGAAGGTTAGAGAGTGAATATCAAATTTTGAATTTTCAAATTCATGTCTTTCCCTCTATTTTGTGGTAAAATCACTTAAGGATGTAATTAGGGAACTATGGATTGATTAAGGTGTTGTAAGGATGTTTATAAGTTTAAATAGTGTGTGTGAGGTGTCTAAAATTGAGTAATGAGTTGTAGGGGTTATTTAAGGAAGATGAAGGGTCGTAGTGAGTCATCATGATTCTTGGAAGGGAGTTACACTCGAAGGAGTTACATACAATGATGGAATTCAAATATGCAAGGTGGGAAGGAGTTACATGCATGTAAAAATTGAATATAGGGTGATATAAAGGTATTTAGATTATATTCTTTGTGAGAGAGGAATGATATAAATCTAAGAACATGGAAGTTTTATAAAAATATACATGGTATATGATATAACAACTCTGTTTTGGCATTGAACATGGATCTTCTTCTTGTGTCATTTTAAGATTTCCTTGATGTTGTGGTTAGAGAACTTATTAATTAATAATTATCATGAATTTTTTCTTGAGTTTCAAAGAATAGGATAGAGACATTTGAATGTAGGTTAATTGTGTTTTCAAGATAAGACTATGAGTGAAAGGTGGGTGATATGTTTCGAACCATTCACCATACCTTTTTTATTTTAAATCCAAGTAAGAAGAAATTTTTAGCATAAGAGTATAATGTAATTTTTAAGATGGGTTTTTAATTGTCTCCCTTAATTTTTATTATTTTTTGAGTTATTATGAATTTTCCTAGATGGACTAAGGATGCACACAAATTGTTTGACTGGTAACGTGAGTATATATCCTGTGTTTTGAGGATTTAAATTATGAAATTTTGAGGGTATAGTATTGACAACATTTTGCAAGTGGTTTTTTAATATTTTTTTGATTAGAACTTTATATGAAAATCTATAGTTAACTCTCATTCGAGTTGTCTGTAGGCATGGATTAAGATCCCCAAATGCAGAGTAAGGGTAAAGTTAGTTGGTATGAAGGTTTTTTATTGGTTTGATGTGTGACTAGATCAATTTTTTACATAATTTTTGGTCATGTCCGACCTACATTGGTCATATGTGAACATTTTAATGATTCAAATTGGATGATATGAAGTTAAACTGGTTAAACCAAAGGAAGGAAACCGACCTCTCTTGAATTTGAATCAAGAAGAGCTTATAAAAGTAATTTTTTGGGTGGTATTTTACACTAGTTTAGTGAGTATGAAAAGTGTGACCCATGTGTGAGTTATTTGTAGGTACAAATGCATATGTTGACATCTAAAAGTGTGCATGGTAGATTGAAGAATGTTTGCAAGAGTATATTCAGGTATTTAAAGCAAAGAGAAGTGAAGAAAGTGAGAGATGGAGTGAGTTAGATAATTTAGGGTTTGAACAAGGGTTTGAAGGTATTTGGAGTTGAATCTTGTGATCACCATCAACTGAGTTGTAGTAGTTTGTCTTCAGTGTTATCTTCATCAAAATCTTTTATGATGAGTCATATTCATGCAAGTCTCTTATTGTGAGTAATATCAACAAGGGTTTAGTGGTTGGTGATCCTTGTGGGGTTTGTGCCTCACCAAATAAATCTCTTGTGATATGTAATATTCACTTGAGGCTTTGTTGTGAGTAATATCATCAAATTTTCAGTGGGTTTTCTTCCCCTTGAGGGTTTTCCACTTATATCTTGTGTTATGGTGTTGTTTTATTGTTCTTGATTGATTGCATGTATGATATATGATGTTGTGCACAAATTAATGGATGTTAATGGTTTAAGCAATAAATCTGAAATTGAATTATTTTTCTAAAGTCTAATTCACCCCCCTCCTCTCAGTCCTTTGTGCTTCCAACAATTGGTATCATAACGGGTCTTTTTGGAGAAATTTGATCGCTTGAAAGGAGATCCTTTGAAGAACAAAAAATGGTGAGTCAAAAAATTGGTTTCTCTACTAGCAAAGCACCTTTATTTGATGGTATGAATTATGATATTTGGAGTTTGAGGATGAAGAATCATATCATGTCCTTAGGGTTTGATATTTTGGAAGTTGTTAAGAATGGCTATATTCCTCATGTCACTCCACCAACTAGTGTTGCAGATAAGGAGGCATGTAACGACAATTCAAATTCCTTTAATGTTATCATATGTGGTATAGGAGAATATGAGATGGGAAAGGTAATACATTACAATTTAGGAAAAGAAGCATGGGAGAAACTTCAAGTTCTATATGAAGTAGATTCCAAGGTAATAATTACTAAGCTTCAGACTTTTAGAAAGTAGTTTGAGAGTCTTAAAATTAATGATGATGAGTCTATTGTTACATATTTACTTAGGGTTTACAAGTGTTCCAACTCCATGAAAGGGTTGGGAGAATATGTGAAGGAATAAGTTGTTGTTTAGAAGGTTTTGAGATCTCTAACTCCTAAGTTTGATTCTAAAGTATTTTCCATTGAATAAGCCAAATATTTGACTCAGTTGAAGATGGATGAGCTACATGGGACTTTGACTGCTTTTGAGATGAGTATTTTTTAATCTAAAACAGCTAATAAATAGGTTGTTTTCGTATCTTAAATCATTTCTAAGGGTAAAAATACCAAGGTGGTTGATGATGCTACTGAGTCTGAAGATGGAGAACTTTTTGCAATGCTTGCTAGAAGATTACAGGTTGGTTCTAGAAAATACAAAGGTAAGCTTCCTTATAGATGTTTCAAATGTGGTAAGGTGGGACATTTTGCTATCAATTTTCCTCATAATCATAAGAAGGAAGATCATGATGAAGATCATGATAAGAATTATTACAAGTATGGTAAAGGTAAGAAGATTTTTAGAAAGTTTGATGATAAGAAAAGGATTTTTTATGCAAAGAAATGGGATTTCTTATCTAATGCTAGTAGTGGTGCTTTAGATTCTAAGTTTGAATCTGATTATGAATATAATGGAAACGATACATTGTTTATCTCTAAATATGGCATGAGATATACTAGTGATTAATCTTCATTGTTATGTGATTTCATATCAGGTTATTGTAGTTACTCTGATGAATATGAAGAGGATGTCAAAGATGATCTAGAGAGTATCCAAAAGGAGTTAAGGCATGTTGAAAATAATAATAATAATTTTATTTCTCATGTCAAGGATAATGAAAATAAGGTTCATGATCTAGAAAAAAATCATAGGTCTGAAACAAACAAGCTAAAGGAATCAATCAGATTACTAGAAGAAAAGGTAATTTTTTTAGTATCAAGTGTACAAGACAAAGAGCGCATGTACTCCAAATTTGAAGATGATATAGATTTTATAAGGGTAAATCTATTATATTTTTGTAAGATAACAATGTCCTTTCAGAAATTTGAGAAAAGTGCTAAGGATCTTGATGACCTTCTTAGAAAACAAATATTAGGAGGTGATAGATCAATTTTGGGGTTTAGTGATGACCTCAAGGACAAGGAGGAGATGCAAGATGGTAGTGTTTAAAGAAATAATAATGAATAATCATGTAATAAATATTAAAATAAGGAGAGCTTCACCAAAGACAAGATAAATCCAAAGTCCATTAGGCAACCTAATGCCTCAAGGTATGAAAGATCATTCAATGGTTATTATTTCTCATGTAATGGTTTTGGTCATAGGGCTAAGGAGTGTATGAGGTTTTCTAGATATGATCACCCTTAGAAAGATGATACAAGTATGCAAACAAAGAGTGTGGTGTGCTATAATTGTCATGAAAGCAGTCATGTAGCTAAGTTTTGCTTGTATGAGCCTTCAAGTCAAAATTGGAGTAATGGTGGTTACAAGGGAAGAAGTATGGTAGTATGCCTCAGTTGCAACAGGTATGGACATGTTGCTAGGGAATATTATGGGCCTGCAAAAAAACAAGAAGCTATTAAAGTCAGAATGTGTAATCTAGAATGCAAGTAAGGTCATGGGAATCTAGAAGCACCAATTATGGTTCACCAAGAGCCAATTTGAATTCAAGATCACTTGTTGATGGAAAATAAGGTATGACTCAAGGCTCATATCAGATGCAAGGAAATGGAGGTGATTTTCCAATGTCTAAGAAGGCTTGGTACCTCTTTAATTCATTCGTCTATATCCTCCATGTTTTCATATGCCTCTACTAGGCTTCGTAGAGGTATATTATCTCATACAAAACATTGGAGTGATGGGGAGTTGTGTGATTTCATTTGTATCTCCTCCTTCATGTCAAGGTATGTTATTTCAAGTATTTAAGCATTTCCTAAGGTTCTATTTTGTTTTTCAAGGTGTGTAAATGATAAGGTTTGTGTCTTATTGTCTCCTAGTGAGTATGACTGTGTTTTTAAGATTGTTTATGTCCTGGTATGATGTGTTTTCAATTGGTCAAAGCTCATTTTTATGTGAGGGTCATGTTGTTGCCTAAAAGGATGGCTATTAAGCTATAGAAATTTAATGTGGAGTGATTTCTTGGTTTGATTCAATGACTATATTTGATGATAAGATCAAAGGTCTGTTTCACCTTATGGAGTCATGGTGTAGCCTCAAGATTATCCATTTATACAAGTACAAATTGTCATAAGATATCACTTATTCATCTAGACTTAGCTTAGACCTTTGAGGATCATAACCAAGCCTACAAGGCTTAAAATTTTGTAAACACTATCAATTAGGCTCCTAGAATGACTTAAAACTTTGAAAAACACCTACCTACCAAATTTATTACCTTCATTCTTAACTCAATCAGTTATCCAACTCATTCATAAGTAATATGGTTCTACACAATTAATTTGTACTCTCTTTCTCTTCATCAAATCCTTTCTTACTAGTCCCTTGCCTCAAGGGTGTAACTGAGATCTTTATCATCTTCCCTACATCTAGACTTATCTATCTTGTTTCTCAACTTAGTCTCAGTTAGGATTACCATACAATAATTCACCAAATAACTTCTTTGTTAACTCTTCCTTTTCCTTAGAAATTAGACACTTATAAGTTTCTTCACCTTTAGACCTATTTAGCAATCCCTTTTCTTCATACCTTTATAAGGTTCTCAGCCTCCTTGAGCATGTCATACACTTCAAGTTCTATTAGATAAACCACATTATGTATTTAAGAAGCTTCATTTCACTCAACTTACCTTACAAGATCAACTTGGTCCTTAAACTGCCCTTCACTCTCTTGATACAAAGCATAATTGGATCATACATGGGTATAATATTCTATAGGGTTTTCTAATTCATCATAAGTTCTATTAGTATCCTCTTATCTCCTTATATATGTGCCTAAAATATGGGGGTTTCACTCCTTCCATAATTCTTCTCATTCCACTTTTTTTGTTTTGGTTTATAAACCCTTACTAGGTCTAGAGAGTAGGATTGTCACGTATAAAATTTTATGTAGCCAGTTCCAAGATGAAATAGGGGTTGATTTAGGAACCCACTAATCCCATTGATATATCTACCAAATTTCACCCTTACATGCTATGGATTTCTCTTAATTCCTTTGTAATAGAGTCCTTCAAATTAGGTCGGCATTGTATTTAACCTTCCTTGTGCAATACTGTCAAGAGCATATGAAAAACTATCCAATGAAAATCATAAATTCCTCTTAAAACACTTTTTACACCTATTAATGACTATTTCTTTCAATTTTAAGACCATAATATTTTATTTTTATCTCTCAAATAGTTTTCCCAAGTTGATCTCCACTGTAGGTGCCAGAGAAGCCCGAGAGGGCTCTTTCCATTATAACTTTTTCTAGACTTAGATTTATGACTTCAAATCTCTCAAAAGGCTCCGTAGCAACTAAATGGTAAAAAAAATTTACCAGTGACTCATGAAAGCTATCAAAAACTCTCCAACTAAGTAAAATGCTCATGTGTGCACCTTAAGGAAACTATGATCTCACTCAATTAACAAAGATTAATCCACTCTCAAAGAAATAAAAACCCTTATGTTCTTGAATCTCCTATTTCTATGCTTCTTACAAATATTTCAATACATTTACCCCATGTGTGTATTGCTAAGAAATTTTACTCTTGATAATACTATCCGACTCACAGTCCCATCTTAGGGTTTGTATAGAAACTCTTCCATGCAAAAGAGATACTAAACCTGAACCTCACACTTTTAATATTGTTTGTCAATATTCTCAGCAAACATTGGGGTATTTAGAGAAACTTATGATCCTTCCTACTTCTGAAGCAATCACAATATTTCTTCACTAACCTACATGGACACAGTCTATTCAGAGTTTTAACATGTAAGCTATCAAAACATTCCTATGAGATCTATTTCTATAATTTATTAGATTCGATGTTCACATTTCACCTTGCTTCATATAGCTTATAGATCATTTCTTCCAACCTATGCATAATACTCAACTATGTCACAATAATTATTAAAAATACAAGAACTATCAATTAAATGCATCACCACTCAGAGCTCATTGTTTTGTTCACAAACACTTAGATTCCATCTAGCGACCAAGAAGACCTTTCTAAGAATAAATATAATGCACGTGCATAATAATATTTACATCAATCATACAAGAATACCTTTATCATGCCTCTAAATACTATGTCACTAAGCTGAGATAAGCATTTTCCAAACAGTCAACCTTATTGTTAAACCAATGAAACACCCAAGTGCATGAAATCCACTCTATAGATCTTATCAGTCATAATTTAATTGTAAATACAAGGTACCAAGTTTAATGATTGTAATCTCACAAGCACACAAAGATACATTCATCAACATTCACATATAACAGTCACAATCTGAGTTTTTCCCTTCTTCAATCCTTCTTACAAATTTACACTTTAATTCAACCCAGGTAGAGTTAGAGAGATTTAGTTACATTTTCATAATATATAGTCACCCCGCCCTCCTATGACTAAATATGCACCCTTTTAGTCATATTGGTTACCTTATCCTTAACACTAAGTTGCCTAGTTATAGGTCGTAGCCTCATATTATGCTTGTTAATATTATGTTATGATTCCTAGCCCCTAAAAGAGACATAAAGCAATCTATTATACTTCATGCCATCCGTTTACAAATTTTTCAAGTTCCAAGAACACATGAAATAGCTTTACTAAGCCAAAAATGGCCTCCACATTCAAGTTTTACATTTTGGAGGGAAACTGTAATTTTCAAATTTTGAATAATCTAGACTCCTACCGGCACATTTAACTGACATCTAATGACCTCATGGACCTATGACCATACCTGAAAAACCAAAATTTGATACCTTTCTGGCTTATCTTTGTACATGGAGTGATGATCCTGCATCATACTCTAGGGATAGGAAAGATTGCACCCTATAGCTTAAGTTTCTTCTTCATCTTCCTATTTCTTTATTTCTTTACCTTCTAATCTTCTCTTTATCTTCAACCTGCACATGCTGCATTTTCTTAGTCCTATGCATTTTCTGGGTCTCATTTGGTACTTCGGCTTCATAAAGGAAGTATGGTTCTCTATAGACTTCTTTTTCTTCATTCTCTTCTTCAATATTCATATCCTCCTTTTCGGCTTGTTGTTTTTGCTCAAATTTGATACCATTTACTTATTCATGGTTTTTTTTTCTTCTTCAGCTTATATTATCTTCTTAAGTTTTGCCTCTTCTCTCTTGTATTCTTCTTCATCTTCAAACAACTCTAAATTCTCATATTCTTGCATGATTTTCTGCCACAAAAACTCTTCATCAGTAATCAACTCTTCTTCATCATTATTTCTTCCTTCTTTTCTAGTTTGTTCATTCTTTTTCTTGACAATATTATTTATTTTTGACTTTTCATCTTCATAACCTGCATGTACACATTCAAATAAAATATTATAAAAAAAATAGTGAGGCCTTTTATCCCCACAAGATACTTCATTCATGAGATCTTTCTCATCTCCATCCTGTTGTTCCATTTCATCATCCTCTCCTTAATCTTTTTGTAGGCAAGCTAAGAAGCTTGCAATTATTTATTACTCATTTAAACTCTGAACTTCTTCATACACAATATTTTTGTCAATTTATTTTTCCTTCTTCTTCATCCTTTTCACTTTTTTCCTTAACTCTCTCTCTTCTTTCTTTAACTCTTTTTTCAGTTGCTTCATGTTTTTCTTGTTTCCAAATATCTCTATAGGCCATTTTATCTTTATTCTAATCACAATTTTCCATTTTATCTTTCCTCTCATTAAAAATTTAGTTTTATTTCTTTCAACTATCATACTCACAACTTCTATCAACTCATCAATCTTGTCCAAACCCTTCCTAAGATTTTTTATCTCTTGTTTCATCTCCTTTTCTTGTTTTCTAGCTTTTGCATTCCTCTTTTTCCTCTATTTTATTTGCTTGTTCCTTTTTCCTATGATTCATCAACATCACCAATTATTTTACCATTTCTTCTTTATTCATCTCTGTTGATATTTCTTCTTCATCATCTTCATCTGTCAAGTTTGAATCATAAGGCCTAGTGGCCTTCAACTCTCCTTCACTGCATGCATTGTTTGCTCCCATCATCTTGGACAATATTTTCTTATGTTCTTGTTCTTTTATATTCTCTTGCACTTATTTTGATCTAACTTATTATCTCTCTATTGTTATCTTCTCCATCCAATACGACATCATGTACCCATGGTTAATGCCTAGTTTCTCACTCTTATTTTCACTCCTCTTTTATGTCACTTCCATTGCAAACACTCACATAACACTTGTTAGCAAAAACAATAACCATTCATTCAATCTTAAAATAAATAAAAATTCCAAATGATATCAATGATGTAAATAATCCATGAATCTTGTATGTATTCAAACTTGTAGGTGATTAGAAATAACTATTCCCTCTAGTCTTTGCTTTGGAGAATCATCATCTAGGTCAACATGGCTATAAAATGGGAAAATTATGAAAACCAGTACTATGTCACCTTAAATGATTCAAAACTCATTATACCTTGTTCTTCACAGTTTCTTCAACGTTAGTACAATTCATTTGGTGTTTCATGGTCCAAGATACATTTCTCACTAGACTGCCTTATTTATCTAGTTAGTTCTCTCACATTGCAAGCATTATTGTCTTCCTTAGCATAAAACTATGAAATCTTATAGATAGGCATAAATAAAAACCCTCAACATTGCCTTGGTGGGATTATTCTTTATTGAAGATATCTTTTATGATTCATTGAGACATTTATCTTAGAAATTTTCTATGAATTTCGTGTAACTCAAACATTCCAATAGAGAATATTTAACTATACTAATGCAACAACTCAGAAAGACAAAATACAATTCTTTACATGTAAATGGTCATTCTCCATATTATTATGAGTTATCATGATCAATTGGTATGATTTCAAATCCAAGAACTTGGGTAAATAACTTCATTCTTGTTCTCACTAAGTCTCTCCCTGGTTCTAAGCCTGAAATACCTTATACTTCACCCTGAGATCATTCAATCCTCATCAAATAAAAGAATAAACCTTCTATAAATTACCTTTTTCATACTTTTAATAGATTTAGAAGGTTCAAAAGTTTACAATGGATCCTTATTTCATCAGTATATTACCTTAACTCCATGTCTCAGAATGAGTGCATAGTGGCGACATGGAATGAAAATTTCTTTGTTAATCATCTGAGTCAAACTTCCAAGGCTTCTAAAGAATATAAATCAGAGATACCGCATTGTTTTAGTTATGATGACGCCCACATGCTAGGAACACAATTACAAACTTAACACTTACCTTAAATCTTCAAGACCCTTATACATGTTAAATCCTTGCAGTAATCTTTCAATAAATTGATTTTTCAAACATGGTAACAAACTTGTATCAACTGAACTTGTTTGCATGGTTTCATTTATCCTTTCTTTACCTGGTACTTGTTCTCACAATCTAAAAACAACACAACTATTTATCAAAATTTCAATGTCAAGCTCTGATACCAAAAATGGTGTAGCCTCACAATCATTCATTCATACAAGTACAACTAGTCACAAGATATCACTAGTTCATCTAGACTTAGCTCACACCTTTGAGGATCATAACCAAGCCTACAAGGCTTAAAAAAATTAAAACACTATTAATTAGGCTCCTAGAATGACTCCAAGCTTTGAAAAATACCTACCTACGACATTTATTACCTTCATTCTTTACTCAATCAATCATCCATCTCATTCATAAGCAATAGGGTTCTACACACTTAATTTGTACTCTCTTTCTCTTCATCAACTCCTTGCTTACTAGACCTTCCCTCAAGGGTGTAACTGAGATCTTTATCATCTTCCCTACTTCTAGACTTATTTGTCTTGTTTCTTAACTCAATCTTAGTTAGGATTACCATACAAGAAATCACCAAAGAACTTTTTTACTAACTCTTCCTTTTCCTTAGAAACTAGACACTTATAAGTTTCTTCACCTTTAGACCTCTTTAGCGATCACTTTTCTTCATACATTTTATGAATTTATCAGCCTCCTTGACCTTTTCATACACTTCAAGTTCTATTATATCAACCATGTTATGTATTCAATAAACTTCATTTCACTCAACTTACCTTACAAGATCAATTCAGTCCTTAAACTACCCTCCATTCTCTTGATACAAAGCATAATTTGATCATACATGGGTATAATATTATATATGGGTATCTGAGTCCTCATAAGTTCTATTAGCATCCTTTTATCTCCTTAGATATTTCCTAAAATCTTGGGGTTTCACTCCTTCCATAATTATTCTCATTCCACTTTTTGTGTTTTGGTTTATAAACCCTTACAAGGTCTAAAGAGTAGGATTGTCATGTATAAAAAAATTTATAGCTAGTTCAAAAATGAAATAGGGGTTGATTTAGGCACCCACTAAGCCCATTGAGATATCTACCAAATTTCACCCTTGCATGCTATGGATTTCTCTTACTTCCTTTGTAATAGAGTCCTTCAAATTAGGTATGCACTGTATTTAACCTTCCTTGTGCAAGACTATCAAGAATGTACGAAAAAAATTCCAATGAAAATCATAAATTCCTCTTAAAACCTTTTCTACACCTGTTAATGACTATTAATTTCAATTTTAAGACCATAATGATTTAGTTTGATGGCCCAAATAGCTTTCCCTAGTTGATCTCCACTGTAGGTGCCAAAGAATCCTGAGAGGGCTCTTTCCATTTGTGTATAAGTATTTCATCAATTTAGCTAAATTGAAAGTAAGAAACTACCACCTAGAAATAGCTTCCTAACCTAGCTAGAAATGAGAAATGTGCACCATCATGATGAAGAAATAAGTAAGTCATATCCTCAACATTATAACTTTGAAATGATCAAAACATAATGCAAATTAATGAACTCTATACTTCTAATTGCCTAATTAAATCAAGTGGACCTATGTAGTCCAATGGCCATCAACAATATTGCTTGCTTTGATCCTTCAATGGATGCTTGGGTGTGAGGCTTAGCTCTTCAATAATGGAGGATGGAGGGCTCAAGAATGACAAAAGGCTATTAGTATGAAACTATGTGCTTTCTTTTATCTCTTGAGAGATTTAGGTGTAGGTGTAGAAGTAGAGAGAGGGTTGTTTATATAGCCCAAAGGATAAAGGATTCAACACATCCTCATGAATGTGGGACTAATGGAGATGTAGATTTAGTTATGGATAAGGGGGGTTTAGATGGGGTTGAGTTAACTTTAGGATGGTTTAGTTTGTCCTTTAGTGGCTTGTGTGGATAAAGGGGGTGTATTAATTAATCAAGATGATTAATTAATACATGTGCAAGCTTTTATAAGCTTTTAGATGGATTTTAGTGTGATTTGGACCATTAGGAGGGAATTAAACCAATTAAATAGTGATTTATTGATTTAATGAGAAGGGAGGATAATTAATTAATAATAATTAATTAGACTAGATAGGTGTTGATTAACGAAGGGTCGTTAATTAGGGTATGTGTTGGATAGGTGAATTAATTAATTAGTGTAATGTAATCAATTAATGACAATGGAAGAGAAGATGAGTGTTATTGACAATATGTCGTCACTTTGTGGGAAAGGAGATAATTAGCACAATTTAAGTATTTAAATTGCTCGGGCGTAATTATAGGTGTCTACATTTGCCCCTCTTTGGGGTGGCATAAGTGATGTCACTTCAAAGATAGTAAATGGAAGAAAAATTTGAAGGGATAGAATAAAAATTATCATGAGAGAGAGATGCCCCCTCGAGTGTTAATGGGGTGATGAAAGAAGCCGATCGACGATCAAAAAAGATGCGAGAGAGGCAGAAGAATGGGGAAGGGACAGGATGCCCTGGTGAGAGAGAAAATTCAGGGTGAAAGGGAAGTGATGGAGAAGAAATATGGAGGAGGCGAGGAAAGAGCTTAGCCTCTAGCCACTGTTTATTGAAACAATTTTAATGTCATCGTATTGCCACAAGAGCTACGTCATCGGTCCTTATGAAAAATATAAGCATACGACATCGGTAGAATTACATGAAAAGCCATACTATGAACAATTATCCCTCACTAAAAATACCAACTCCACACAACATACAATAATGTAATGCAGTACGAGAAGGAAACAAGCTCATTTAACAGGGAAAATAAGTATGAACACACATATCCAACCCAACAACGGTCAAGACAGTTATACAAATGTTTTATTATCAGTGCTGAAGAGATCCACAAGTTTGTGATTGATGACAAGGGTTAAAAATGATGCCCCGAGCAAGGATACATGCAAAGGGAAATGACAATGGACATGGGGTCCATGAAAAGCATTTGTGCGCAATGAAACAACACCAGGCAAAAAAAGTGCCCCAGAGTATAGACGAAGCAAGCAGCTAGCTTTTTGAATGGTTGTGAATCCGGTGATCCATGAGTCGTATTAATCGGGGAAGATGTGAAACAAACCAACAGGATATGGAGAAAATACCATGTGCAAGACACAAGTTTCAGCCATAATAAGCAAGTTACCATTTTTTTAGGGTTTTTTGCTTTTTAGGATTTTTGAAAATTTTTGCCTTGTTTCTAGATTTTTGACATATATCTTGTTTTTATTGTTTTTTCTTTCCAAATCGTGGTGAACAGTAGAAGAAAGTGAAGGGTCTATGGGCAATAGAAAGTTCCCTAGGTGGAAGAAATAAGAAACAAATGACAAATAATGTCTTTGTTTAGTGGAAAAATTAAGAAAAAAAATTATTTACGAGAGTGTGGGGAAGAATAAAAATCACTAGGGAGCAATAAAATTGTCCAAGGGAGAAGAAGGGGTATCAAACAGCAAAAAAATCCCCAATACGATGAAAAAAATAAGAGAAAAATAATTATTTAATAAAAATAATTATTCCACAATGAACAGAGGAGAAAACGGTGATCGAAACGGGGCTCCCTACCCTCCTGACGGTAAAAAACATGTTAATATACCCCACCAAGGGGGGTAAAAACATCACGACTAATTCATTTTAACCGAGTTGTTTAGAAAATTTACCATGAGGGTCTGATACTGAGGAGAACCATAGTGATCGCACTAGACCAATTGAGGCACGCAAACGCAGTCCGGGGGTACTAGCGGCATGCAAACGATGGCCCCTTTATGAGTATCAAACTCTAGCCTAGTGATTTTGGTCATTAATGCATTAAATTAGGCCTTTAGCCCAAGGAAATCATGTTGGTGCACCTGTGCATAGGCGCAAGCATTGGATAGGGGGCGCAAGTGCCTTTTGGGGGATGTAGGTGTTCTTTTGGGGGCGCATGCGCCAAAAAACATACGCACACATGCGCTGGCATAGAAAACACACACCCACACGCATGCACACACACAAATACATGTTCACGCATGCGCGCACATGGGAAATAGGGCGCACACGTGAAAAGCATGGTGTAGGCATGAAATGGCGGGTGCATACACGGGAGCATACGCGTGCAAGTGCAAGCACCCAATGTGTGGTGCACACGCCAAAAAGGGTGCGCAGGCACCCAAAAGAGGGTGCAAGCACCAAAAGACACACACGCACAAGTGCAAGCACCAAAAATGAGGCACACATGCTCAAAAGGGTGCGTAGGTGCCCTAGACATGTGGAGAAAAGATAGGAAAGTGTCAAAAACATGACACTTAGAAGAATTTTTTTAGGATTTTTGGGTTGACCCTAAAAGGGGAGATATATTTTTAGAAGAAATGTTAGGAACTGACTAGAACTGTGTTATTTTACAGAGATGATTACCAATGTTACAGACGTGGGAGTGACATACCTGAATTGTAGAGCTAGAGGGTAGTATGCATCGGCGTGACTAGTGAGCCATGGCGATACTTCTTGAGGTGGTGGGGCTAGGTCCCATGTCTCAGATGCCATCCATCATACTAGACCACGGCCTACTGATTGCACTAGCTAAGAGATGGCATAGCGAGAGTCAATGCTTCAGACTACTGACATGAGAGATGACTATGACCATTAAGGATGTATGGCAGATTCTTCGCATGCCGATGATGGGCACCTTGATAGAGTACAATTCTAATGTAGGGCTGATTATAGCAGCCTGCAGTGCCCTTTTTGGTGTTGACAATATACCGCACAATGGGATGACCATAGCATTGCATGAGTGCATCTCTGACCCTACATTGCATCGAGGGCCTCTCTACGTCATGTCTCTTATTAGTGGGTTCTTGCTCATTGATAAAACAAGGACCTCATTCCCAAGAGGACTACTACCTTTGGTTCATGGCATCTATAGCGGTGAGAGATATTGTTGGGGGTAGTGCATATTGGCCAACCTATACTAGGATTTACACTTGATCACATGCCATGGTCAAAATACCGTGGGTCCAACCTCCTTATTACAAATATGGTCATGGGATCACATTATGATCGGATGCCCAGTGGGCCCTTTGCATGTCTAAGATCCTGAGGACCCATCGTATATGGCATGGGTAACAGATGGTGAGGATGTACGTGGCCATCTTGGTAGCCTATTTAGATATAGGTGAGAGTTTGACGAGCTGGTAGAGATAGATGTCATCTGGCAGCCATACAGGCATTTCCAGTGGCTAGAGGATGCCACAGAGCTCAGCATGTGCCTAGTAGAGCATTTTATCATCGGTAGTCACAGTTATATCATGGAGTTGTATCAAGTAGATAGGTGCCAGCGGTAGATCGGCAGGGTACAAGGGTCCCCTAGCCAGATATTTGGCATGCACACAGAGATTCAGAGAGGTAGACCATGGGGCCTCGCATACTGGTGGCCCGAGCTAGGGTGAGTTTCACGCAGGTGGTCCCATAGGTATGGGACCCGATACGACAGGTGAGAGATCCAAGGACCATAGCTGACTACACAGCTTGGTATATTATAGTCTTACCCCGGCGTCTCACCATTCTGGAGGAGGCTTGGGCAGCATGTATTCACCCACTTGTAGAGATATGGCACAGTGCAGATCACAGGGTGAGGGCAGTGGCACAAGGGCCAGACCCATAGGATCCTTTCGATGGTATTCCACATGATGGGCAGGGTGCCTCACAGGCATAGGGATCGAGGCTGCAAGGCCCAGAATAGGCAGCAATACTGCCATCTATAGGTAGGGTCCTAGAGCAAGGATAGTCATCTAGAGTACCTCAGGGACCAGTCCCTGAGGCACACACAGCCTCCCAACCAGTGGCACAAATAGCCACAGTATAGTTGTAGTTACAGCAGGTCATAGCTAAGAGAGACACGGCTAGAGCAGAGAGAGATGAGGCTCGAGGCTAGTGTGTGACTACCATAGCAGAACGTGATGAGGCCCGAGCCCACATTGTTACTTTACTTTGAGAGAGGGATCAGGCTCGAGCTTAGGCTGGCCCAAGATATTATAGAGTGGCATAGCGGAGCCAGATTCGGGAGACAACAGCACATGGGGCTCAGATATTGAGCCTTCTTCATCAGTCCTAGTCACAGGTGCAGATGGTTGTCACGTAAAGAGATCACGTATATGCAGAATCACAGGCACTCCTTGCACAGAGGGACCAAGCCCGCGCCAAGCTGCAGACTATTACTACAGAGAGAGAACGAGAGGCTGCTTCCTCTATACAGTTTGAGGCAAACTTGGGCCAAGTGATAGGTGACCAAGATACTTCCCTTTAGGTAGAGCTCACCTCCGGAGATGCAGACCTGATACGTGACGTGACCAGGCTTGGTGGTGAGAATTTATTTTACAAGACTTCCTATTATAGGGTAGTTCCTCCAGAACAGTGAGTAGCACTACCACAACAGTTAGGGTTGAGCACATCAAGCTCTTGATCATGGAGGTCAGGCCAATCCACTAGATCAGTGAGACATCCCATGCCAAAGCATCTAGTCGTACCAGCACCATCACAGCCTCTAGTGTTTCGTCGACCAGATGACAAATCTAGGATCCCCGGCTAGGGTGAGAGATGCGGTTGAGATTTGCATTTTTGTTATACAGATTATTTTTATGTATGCCTCTTAGGAAGGCCAATTTTGATGTACAGTCTTGTATACTTGTATTTTGATGATGCCTCATGATGAAGGCTTGATTCTTTCTAATACATGCCCCTTTTTGATGGCTTTATGTATCGATGATGTATTATATTGAGTACCAATCTGGTCAGTGTATATTTGTATAGACATTTGTGATGTAGCATCTTTGTATGCCTCAGCTAAAGGCATTTTTGATATAGAGCACTGATGTGTATCCATTTTTGTTGATACAGATATATATGACACACATGTATATATATGAGGATTACTTTTTGAGCTCAAATACACATGTTTATGAGATGATGTACTTTATTGTTTTTGTGTCCTGATGCATGTGACATGAGTGGGATAATTTTATGATGTAGAATACCCTTTTCATAAATTACTTTATGTTGATTCTCATTGCATGTTGCATTTTTTGATTCAGCACTTATGGATTTGTTATAATGTTATCTGATTTTGTACTCTGTATGTATCTGATTTTGATGTTTGATGTACACATGTGCTGTGGATGTTAGATGATAGATCCTTATATGATATCAAATGCATTTCTCATGTGTTATTGTAGATGTATATGAACGGGATGATATGATGATATTGGTGCGGGGGGGTAGATTTTTTATCATGCGCAACCCCTCTTTCCCCCCATTGATGATACGATATGTGATGATTAGCTTAGCCTACATGCATGATGTAAAACTTAGCATTTTGTTTATATATGATGTATAGATGATGTTAGATGTGATGATAATGATGGTAATGTGATGTTAATGATAACAAAAACAATGCACATGCAATAAACACAATCAAATGCCAACAAAGAACACCAGGAAATAATACAATACACCATGATTCACTACACTTTATTAACATGTAATAAACACAATCAAATGCTAAGAAAGAACATAATGAATTAACACATTGCATCATGATTTCCTAAGATTCACCAGTACATAAAAACATACTACAATATGCACAAGCAAGAATAAATCTAATCTAAGCAAGAAAAGATGAATCCTAACAAAGTATGCCCAAGCAACAAACAACCCAAAAAGTAGAAACACAAAATAACTATACAAGCAACAAGAAAAGCCAGGAACAAGACAATGCAAGTAAATGTGTTTTGTAAGATTTGTTGCCATGCACCAATTTTCTATTGTTTAGGTTTTTGTGAAACAATTTTCTATTGCTTAGGGTTTTTTGAAACAATTTTCTATTCTTTAGGTTTTTTGTGAAACAATTTTCTATTGTTTAGGTTTTTGTGAAACAATTTTCTATTGTTTATGTTTTTTGTGAAATAATTTTCTATTGTTTAGGCTTTTGTGAAACAATTTTCTATTGTTTTTGGTGTTTTCTAATGGTTTTCCAGAGCTATGTACAGGTAACCAAGAAAGTGTGGATGCCCCCAACGTTAGACGGGTAATATACAAGGGCAGAAGCCACGCGCTGATGAAAAAGAAGGTGAAGTCATTGAATTTCCCCCAGCGTAAGATGGGAAATAGCAAAATACCATACCCCTTACAGAAAAATAAAAGAAGGCAAAGCCGAATCAGGGCTTGATAGGGAATCGCGAAGGCAAAACTAGGGCCAAGCCAAAGAAAACTACCCTCCCGATGCATGATGCTTGTGAACAATGAATCTTCCCAAGGCGTCGAAAACCAGTTTTCACCCAAGGACTTGTCTAAAGTGCCACAATTGCATGGTTTTCACTAGTGGATGACTTGCTTTCTCTTTTTTCTTTTTTTGATTTTTTATTTTTTTATTTATTTTTGTATTTTTTATCATTTTTAACCTCCTTGTGCAATGTTTAAGCATAGAACTGCTTAAGATGCATGGTGTTCATGGGCTCCCGGAGCTCGTCACCATTGGGGTGAGCCAGTTTGTATGCCTCTGTACCATACTTGGTGACTATAACATAGGGTTCCAACCAATGTGGTTTGAACTTCCCTTTCTTTTCTTGTTCTGCTCTAGTGTTGAATTGGTTCTCCTTCATGACTAAATCACCAACCTCAAACTAACGAGGGATGATTCTCTTGTTATAGTTTCTGGAGACTCTCTGTTGATAAAATTTCAGGTGATTAAGAGTGTGAATGTGCCTCTCATCTAGGAGCTCTAACTCGGCTAGTCTGACCACTCGATAATCCTCATCCTTATCCAGATAGTATCGAAGAGAAATTCTCAGGGACAGAAGTTCGATCTCTAAAGGAATGATAGATTCTATCCCGAACACTAGGGAATATGGTGTCGTACCCGTAGGAGTGCGAATCAATGTTTGGTAAGCCCAAAGGGCTGGATGGATTTGTAGGTGTCATTTTTGACCTGTTTTGCTGACCATCTTCTCCATTATCCTTACCAAAGTCTTGTCTGTTGCCTCAGCTTGTCCATTACCCTAAGGGTAATATGGTGTGGACCATTTTAACCTGATTTAGAACTGTTGCCAAAGACCTTTCATAGTTTTTTTCTTAAATGACTTCCCATTATCTATAACAATGGCTGCAGGAATACCATATCGAAAAATAATGTGATTCATGATAAATTTAGAAATCTGGGCTCTTGTGACATAGGTTAACGGGACAGCCTCCACCCATTTTGTAAAGTACTTTGTAGCTATGATGATATGTGTATGACCATCAGATGAGGTAGGTGTAATTTTTCCTATTAAATCAAATCCCCACTTGGAGAATGGCCATGGGGTAGTGATAGGTTGCAATGGTTACGACGGAGCATGAATGAAATTTCTGTACTTTTGGTAAAGTACACATTTTCCAACATAATTACAATAATCAATTTCCATGGTAGGCCAATAGTAACCTACTCTTAACAACTTCTTAGCCAAGATGATTTCATTTTTATGTGCTCCACACATCCCTTCATGTACTTCTTTGATTGCCTATATTGACTCCATCACATCCAGACAACGTAATAGATTCGCATCGTAGCCATGACGATAAAGTGTACCTCCTAAAAGGGTGTAATGGGATATCTGGCGAATCAGGCTTTGCTTTTCAGAATGGGAGATATCAGGAGGGAACATGTTGTCCTTAAGATAGGTGAAGATGAGTTCATACCACGGGGAATTGGGACCAACAACCTCACAAGCCAGGCAAGATTATGGCATGTCATACATGGGCTAACGTATATTTTATACAAAGAATGGCATTTCATTATTCCCTAGCAGAATACAAAGCATAGACCCCATCGTTGCCATGGCATCTGCCAATCTGTTTTGCGCTCTTGGGATTTTTTCAAAGGTAATGCACACAAAGTACTCCTTTAGAGTTTCTACTAATTTTTTGTAAGGTATGAGCTTGTCATCCTTAACCTTGTATTCATCATTAACTTGTTTGATAATTAATTGCGAGTCACCTACAACCTTGACATGATGAACATTCAACTTGATGGTAGCTTCATTCTTGGAATAAGTGATTCATATTCTACAATGTTGTTTGTGCAAGGGAAGCCCAAGTGAAAAGCATGCAGTATAGGATCGCCAAAAGGAGTAATAAGGACCACTCCTGCACCTAAACCATGAAACGTAAAGGAAATGTATGCAATGGAAAGTTGCAAAAGCTATGGAATGAGGCTAAAGAACCTCAAATATTTGCTAACTCATCCATGCACCATAGGATTAGAGCTAAACAAGAGAAACTAACATGCAAGCATTATAACTTTGACAAAAACATCAAAAACTAACATGGTGTACTACTCTCTACTCTATGAAAGCTTAATGAAAGTGAACCTAGTTAGATTCTAAGCAATCTAATTGTGTGTTGTTTACTCCATGAAGGTGAATGAATCTCACTAAATGGCTACATGGCCAAGTTTAGCTATTTCATTACTAACCTAACATGGGTGTAAGATGAAGCTATTTTAATGGTGGATGACCCAAGATCAAATGCCTTATTAGCTTGGCTAATGCAAATGAGCTCTTAAGCTTTCTTAGGCTTGTTTTGGCTTTAGTTTATGTAAATTTGTAGTTTGAATAGGTAGGCTTAGCCTTGCATTTATAGTTTTCTAGTTGGGAGAATTTGGAATTTGGGTGCATGTGGGACTAAAGCTCAAAAAGCACTTTTAGATTAGATTAGGATAAACATGCTTTAGGCTTAGTTAAGCTAGGATTAGACTAGTTAAACTCGATTAACAAGTGATTAGAGACTCATTGAGAGTTGGGAGGGGTTTGGATAACCAATTGTGACTGATAGATAGCCTACGAAGCCAATAGAAGTGGTCTAGATAGAACTAGGGAGGTTCTAAATGGTAGAAAGGAGGACTGTTTAGCTAATAAGACAGATATTAGCCAAATAAGCTGATTATAGGAGAAATATGATCGAAAGAGTGTTGTGAATGGGCATTCAAGAATGGAGCAAAGTATGGGGATTTAGCGAAGTGTTGTTAATTGATTGGATTGGATGAAATGCTAATTGTAAGCATATTTTAGGTGTCCTCATTTTCCCCTATTTGGGGTGACGTAAGCGACATCACTTCAAAGAAAGTAGACAAGCATAAACAAGTACAAAACCTTGAAGGGATAGAAGAAAAATGAGAATAATGAAGGATGCCCCCTCGATTGGCAATGGGGTGATAGAAGAACTCGATCGACTATTGAAAATATGATAGAAAGATAATAGAAGAAATGATAATAAGAAGAAGAAGAAAAGAAAAGGGATATAGAAGAAAAGGAGTATGAGAAAGGGGGAATGAGCTAACATCCATCCAATGCCTTTTAAACAACTTTATTTTTCATCATATTGCTAAAGATCTTCATCATCGGTCCTTATTAAAAAGAATGAACAAAAGTGTAGTATGACATCAAAAACCATATACAAACAAATTTCCATTGCTAAAAAAAAAACCAACTCCATGCAACATACAAAATGAAATGCAATACGAGAAAGTAAAATATGTGTAACTCCATGCAACATACATAATGCAATGCAATACGAGAAAGTAAACAAGTTAAACCTAATAGAGAAACAAGTACCATGTTTTTGTTATCAAGCTTCACTTCTAACCTATTCGAATTAATGACAAGGGCTAATGATGGTGCCCCAAGCAAGGATACATACAAAGGGAAAATGGTGTAATGCCTCGTTCATCGTTGCTCTTTTTCTTCTTCAACGACCATGTTGCTAAGTTTCGAATGTCATTGCATTTCTGTTAAACATTTGGGACTTCGCCTCATCGCAGAGGATAATCAATTGGTCCCCCTTTTCATCGTGCCTGCTTGTGTCGGTGTCGATCTTTTCTATTATTGGACCCGCATCGTCCATTATGTTTTTTTCCCCTTTTAAAGGAAAATCTTGTCATCGCCTTGTCGAGCTTACCTGTTGATCACTATTAATATGATTAATGTTTTTTTTTATTTTTTTAAAAAGTCCTAAAAATCATAAATATAATGATAAAAATAACATTGTAATTTATCGATTAACGATTATTTGTTTTAGTGTCAATTTCTTTCATCAATATTGTTATTGATTTCCTGCAAGCTATTACTTTATTATTGATCACTCTTATGTTTGAGCTCTCGATTAAGTGATTTTGTTTTGGCCCTATCGTTTAGATCCTAAAGGATTATTCAAATCCCTTTTAGGTGTGAGGGCGTTTTAAAACATAATTAAAAAAATTACAAATGAATGGGTATCAATTATATTTTTATATGTGTATATTAATAATAAAATTTTATTTTGAATTAATTAAGCCTTTTCAGGCCCCTATGCACGCTTTTATTACAAGTTATTGGCTATTTGACGTTTCTCACCCACCGAAATTGTAAATCTATATGGTCAATTTTTCCTCTGCTTAGCGTGGAAATATGGGATTCCTTGGTTCCCAGAAAGTGGGTGCATGGAGTTTAATGGCCGCCTTTTTGTCCTTGGTTTTCCTTTCTAGCTATCTTCTCATTAAAACGTCAGACCCGACCACTAGAATGTGCTTGGCGTGGCATGTGTTTTGTGGGGGGGGTCATTTTCATTGTTTTAGTGGTGCTTTGTTTTGTGCAGACTGAAACTAACTTGTTAACGCACTGTCCACCTTATTTTTTTTGGATTGATGTTCCTCCTTGTTTCTCCCTGGCTCATGATTGCAGCCTAAAATGATTTCTCCTGATGTTGGCCACATGAAGAGTTCTGGGGTGCATTCCTTGTTGGCTGGGACATTTTTTTGTTGGTTCTAAATGTTTTTGGTTTCCTTACTGGAGAGGACGTCCTTACCCTCATTAAATATCCTTTGGCGCTAACTACGTGAATGGTAAAGGTGAATTGATTATGGTTGACACTGGTGGCACCATCTGCTACACTCGTTGTGGAGGGTTTGACCCAAAAGACTACCGAGGATGATTTGTATAAGGCAGTCACACTATTTCACCATGCAATATTATTCGACCATCATCATTTATCCCAATGAATCAACAACTTCTTCCTGCTGCATTCCAAAAAAAGCTTCTTCAGCCACTTATATTTTTAGGATAGGACATTTCAATCAACTGTCTCAAACAATAGCTACTACATCAAGCATAGATAATGCCATGGTTGATGGTGGTTCTAAAAGTTATGTCGATCCTGTACATGAAGTAGCTCCTCGTATCAAATCTAAAAGGCTTGACAAAACTACAAGGCACATAATGCAGATCTTAGATAAAGAGGCAGTGCAATCAGTAAAAGCAGAGAGGGTGATTCTAGATATCAAGCCAGGCCATATTATATAGCTCAAAGTGGAAGTTCCCTAGAACAAGCACAGGGTTACAAGCTTAAAAGGAATAGTTATTGAAAGACGAAATGCTGGTTTAAATTCAACTTTCAAGATTTGAAGACTGTTTGCTGGTGTGTATGGATTTCTTAGTCATGTTGGCTATCTTGAGAGAGCTCCAAACTGTATTGGCCAACACCATTTAAACATGATATTTTATTATTCGTTCGGTGTAAAATGGGTTCATAGGGAAAGCTTGAGGATTTCGAACAAAGGTGAAATGGTAAAAATTGTGGATGCTCTTGATTTGTTTGACAAAATGCTTAAGGGAGGTGTTGAACCAAATTCCGCTGTTTCGATTGGCTTCGTTTTCCAAGCATGGTTCATCTTCCCTTACCTCTCATAATTCTTTTGTTTTAGTTCTCTTTTGCAACTTAATAGAATTTTTAAATATTAGGATTTTAATACCGTTAAATGCTTTTTTTAACTCGTTACAAAAACAATGAAATGTCGTGTCGAAACTCACTAAGTGAAAATAACCCGTTTGCATTAAAACATGAACTTCCACCCTCATTCTGAGGTGATGTAGAAAACGTCCTACCCAATTGGATCACTACAACATTGTTTTATCGACTAGATGAAATTTACTTTCCAGAAATAATGTTGACCATCTCCCTGTTTAAAAAGTTAATTTTTGCATTTTTCAGAGACTCATTAAGTACTCTCTGTAACCCTAAAAATGAGATGTTAAGTTTAATTCGTGTACCTTGGTATGTGAGGAGTCACCTTGACCTTTGGATTGACCCCAAAAGAACATATGAGATCTTTTTGATGCTCTTATAGGAGCCCTGTTACACTATTTTATATTAGCATATGGTTGTTAAATCTAGAAAGTTGGCTTTCATTTTGAACCGCCATTTGAAACCTAGATAGAGAAATTATTTCCCATCTTCGCAAACCTCTAGTGTTTATACTAGACAATTGCATGGAACATTCAGTTTAGGGAAAAGCACTTTTCTGGATAGTTTGGCAAAGCCAATTTTGTAGGCCTTCGGTCGTAATTTGACGAGGTCAAACTGGACCAATTTTGACTTGTCGCTCCAGAAAACTTGTCGCCGTTTGAAAATGGTTTTCTAGTTCTCAATCCCGTCGAATCTAATGAATTCTCCTTATATATGGGAACTTGTAGGAAGTGTCTCGTTGCATGCTCATCCATCAAACGTCAGTTATGGACGTGGTTTTTTGGGCCCTCAAGATAATTTTTGTTCATTTGCAACTGGGTCAACTATGACCAGTGGCCCCAGAAAACTAGCCGCCAAACACAAACCATTTGTTTTTTCCCAATTCCGTCAATGGCTATGAACTCTTGGTTTATCTAGGGACACGTAGAAAGTTAATTGTGGTGTGTGTTCTCATCGGAAGACAACTTTTGAAAGTGGTTTCTTATCCTCTGAGCCCATTTTGAACGTTTTGTAGCTAGTAAGAAAATGTAGAAAAAAAATAAGAAGTTGCGGGACCCCTGTCGGGTTGCCAAACGTCCATAGATACTTTTGACACATGTAAATAACTATTTAAAACTCTATAGTGTAAATTGTTATGTAAAATAGAACTTTTGACAAAATGGTGTTTTCTCTCTCTTCTCTTCTTTTCTCTCTCCTGGGTTACAAAATGAAATAAAATGAAATGTAATGAATACATGTATCTAAACCTTTTTATTTCGATTGCAATTCGAAATTATTATCATATGTAAATGGGAAACTGAAAAACAATAATTATGTTAGATTAGGGTGGATGCCATGCCAGCGAATTATTGTTGATATCATGCTCATGTGGTTTTGCAGGATGAAAGAATGACGACGAAAATGCGATGTGTAATTCATTTATTTATCTTTGTAATTTATATAGTTCATTTGTTAAATGAATAAATGTATAATGTTGTCTCATGTTACAGACTGTTATATTTGATAATTTGTTGATATGTATGAGATGTTGGTTTCAAACGACATATAGGAAATGTGCATTTAATCTTAGGTTCAATCTTGATTCACAGTACACATGGTAAAAGGGTTTGATATTTATATAAGGTGAATGAATTTGAAGTAATATCATGTAGTGCAGATCTAGTGTCCAATAAATGATTAATGAATCATCTTGTGCATTCATACTTTGTAAATGTAATAAAGAGATTTAATCAAAACACTCTACCCTTGCACAATATCAGAGCATCACTCATTTTCATGTGTGATACTCCTTACCATAGAAGACATTGAAAACCTTAGGATGAAATTAATCTTTGCACTCAATGGAATGTCCTAATCTAGGCAAATTAGAGCTCAAGAATGGGCTTATCATCTTAGTCAGTATGTTTAGTGACATTGTCTTAAACCCGTCTGATAGGAGTGACACATTCAACCTTTTCTTGGAGTGTGTAGAGCTAACCCCTCTTTCGTAGCGTAGTGGACTACCTTGTCATTCAAAGATAGATTTAAAATTAATTTTCTTCATCGAATGAGATCCCTGTTGGATCCAGATGACATAGATGGAGGTTGTGACTTAGTTGTTCTAGGTCTTAAACTCTCATTAATGAACTCCTTATCTCTGCTTAGCTAAATGTGTTACCTTGGTTTCTCTCAACATTACACCTTGGCCCTTTCCGAAGGTGGTTTATCATAAATATGTCCTCTTGCTTAAAACACATATATAGTTGAGGGGTAGACACTTAGGTGAAGTTGGAATTAATCTAAACCTCAGTTGATTTGGATGTTAACATGCATTCGTGTGAAGCTTCAATTCTTCTAATCTTTTATGCCTTCAAGAGGTTAGTCAAAAACTTCATAACTCCTTGTACAAGACAATGCTAAAAATAAGACCATAATGTGACATAGAAAATAAAGCATATAAGAGTAAAAACAAGAATTGAGGTTAGGGATACTGCCACTCTTGGAGATCTTATAACTCATTTAAATAACTTTATGTGTTTCAAAGAATATGTATTGCATTGTTGTGATCAAACTACGAGAAAACCAAAGATATATAAATATAAAAGGAAGTCATTAAGTTATTGAATTAGAATAACAATGGTAGGGAAATAACTAACCCGTGATCGAGGTATGTTTTTGTTAATAAGCTATCTCGCATCTAAATCTCCGTTAAAACCTAATATTTCTATATGGACACCAAGTCACATCCACTTGAGTTGTAAGAATAAAAAGGTAGACACTGAATATATGATTGAGAAGAAGATTTTTAACATAAGAACAAGATAATTAAGTATTTTAATTGCATCCGAACTATGCCCAATAAGTATGCAAGTTATGGAAATTTTGTAAAGAATAAGAAGCCAACTTAAAATGGTCAAACTATAAATTATATGGGGAATAAACGTAAAGTTTCTATAGATTGAGAAAGGAGGAAGAAATCCTTACACAATAATGTTCTTGGAGTGTTAATCGTAACAAAAATCCATTTAAAGAAATGATGTGTTGTGGGTTCATCGTTCCTGAAGTCATGTTTCTTTTGGTTGGGTCATTGCTAGTATTCGTTCATTGGTAAAAGTGTGGCATTGACATGCCTATGTTGTTTTCATGTATCTATGTGAGTCGATGACTTATGTGATTGTCGTGCGAGTTAAGTTTTGGTACTTGGATCCCTTGTTGTGTTGTGCGTAGTGAGCAGTGTAGTCAAAAAAAAAATTATCCTGGTATTTTACTGTTGTAATTGTGTGTTCAAAATGTGGGCACTACAAATGGAGTACACTTCAATCTGATGAAAAAGTAATGTGCACTACGAAACAGTACCAGGTAACTCATTGTGCCCCAGAGTACAGACAAAGTAATCATCCTAACCTTTGTTGATGGAGGTATATTAAGATGATCCATGAGTCACACACATGAACAGGTGAGAACCAAAGAGTGATGTTTTGTAAGATGATTTTCCATTTTTAGAAGTTTTCTTAAACATATTTGAATGTTTTTATTTTTCTAACATATTTGAATGTTTTTATTATTTTACTAACATATTTAAACGTTTTGATTATTTTTGAAAGTTTTCTGAAACTATTTACAGGAAGACGAGGAAGTGTGGATACCCCTAGTGATAGATGGGATGTACAAGGGCATAAGGCCACGTGCGTATGAGAAAGGTGAAGATGTAAAAATGCCACAGTGATTAGGTGGGAGTATTCAAAGGCAAACTCTTCACAGGTAGAAGTGGGACCCAAGGCCATTATGGATAGGTTCAACATGATGGTGAATGTAAACCAATGAAGTGCTGGGAAGAAGCAAGGATGCCCCCAGCATAATTTGGCCTAAAAGCACATGATAGAAAGGAAGTGGAAGATTGTTTTTGTGAAAGGGGACAAAGGTGTCTGAAAACATGGCAAAAAAGTAACATTATACACATGGATGTTCTGAACGAAGTAGAAGAACGATGTGAATGATATGAATGTAGCTTAGAATCCTCACGAGGAAGAATTGATTAGCCAAAGGCACAAATTGTGAGATGATACATGGACTAGAGTAAGAGTTTGAACAAGGTCCAAAATGAGACACTTGGTAACATACTAATTCTACCTACTCATAGAGATCCAATGTGTGCACGTGGAGTTTAATTACCTCTTGAAGGGAAGATTTAATAGACAACAAGTGAAGACACCCTAACCAAAGTGTAGGGATGATTGTTTTTGAAAGGTGATTTTGTGAATGAAGGGTGGAAGGATAGTCGTACATTGCTCCGTTGCCAGCCAGGCATCCATAGCCCCAATGGAGATGTATTTGATTCTAATCACAAAATTTCTCTACTGCCAGTCATGCATCCATAGCCCCAATAGAGATTATTGGAAATACCCCAAGAGAGAGTTATATATCAATTTGTTTTTTCTTTGTAGCTTTTAGCTTTTGATTTTTTATTGATTTTGATTCTTTTTCTTTCTGAAAACTTATTTCAAATCTCTTGTTTGACAAGGGGTTTAAGAACCACTGATGGCTTGATGGAAGGAGGTGGAAGTGATTATAATGACAACATTGGCTAGTGTCAAAAAATATTTCCAAAATTTCTTCGCAACAAGTTTATTAGATGGTGAATGTGATAGGATCTCTAAGAGGTCAATCATTTTTTAATTTACCAAGGTGATAAAAGACCAAGGTCAAACGGATACCATAGGGATAAATGTCACAAAATGTGTGTGAATAAGCTAACCAAAACATCACCGAAGGGATGAAAATGGTAGGGAGACTTGCAGAAAAATAGCAAGGAAGGGAATAAAGATCCATCCATGTGTACACAATACCTGATTGCAATGTTTGATCTTTGTACCTTTGATTTTTGTTGTGTTTTCTCAATATTTTTTGTATTTTTGATTTTTTTTTTTTTTTTTAGATTTTTGATAGTTTTAAGAGGTTGGGACTAACAAATTCACTCTGTGTGGTAAGATCCAACAATAATGTTTGTGACTTCCTTAATAAGGGAGACTAGGTGCATTTGTTTATCGAGAATGATATTATCCCTGATCTCGATGATTGAGGTGAGTTCACACTCAATAAATGACTGTGATTTGTTCTGAAACATGGATTTCATATGCGAGATCTTGAGTTCCCTATCCATAGGTTTATGCTTTTTACACCACACTTGATGGTTACATTGATGTGCGTTCTTGAATCACGCTTGATTAAGAATTTTGAGATTGTTTGATTTGTTACGAGCTATAGAGCTCTTTACAGTTTTGATCTGAGCTTGATTAAGAAACTTTTTGGGTTTCTTATAAGCTAACGCGTGACTTGTCTGATCCCGAGAAGGAGAAGAAAGTGAACATGGACATTTATAACTGATGTGATAAATGACCATGGGATTGCCACATCCATTGATAGGAGAAATATGTGATGGATGAAATGGTTATGGTCCAAGAATTAAAGAGGAGGGGATATCGGGAGGTGAGATCTTGATAGAAGATGATGAAGGGATTCCAGGATGTGGCCCAAGAATAGAAGAAGAAGGGCTACTAGGACGTGACCCATAGATGTAAGATAATGGGCTACTAGGATGTGGCCCAAGAATAGAAGATGATGGAATACCCGGCATTGATCCATACCTAGAAGACAAGGGGCTAGTTGGACGTGCCCCAAGAATAGAAGATAGTGGGCTACTCAAAAATGTCCCACAAATAGTAGAGGAAGGGCTACTAGAAGGTGACCCACACCTAGATGAAGATGAAGGGCTACTTGGCGTTGACCCCATAAGAGATTGTGATTGAGGAATTATGATAGACAAGGAGTGATTGGGTGGTGAGAAGATAGGCCATGGATCAATGTAAGACCTGGGAGTTTCCTCACTTAATGAAGAATGTGAAGATGGAAGAATAAGAGGATCAAGTTGCATGATTTGAGGCTCTTCCTCTGTTTCTTGATAAAATGAATCAACATTTTTCTCAGAATATGTGGGCGCATCGAAGTCTAAAGAGAATCCTTTCTTATAATCTTCTAAAGGAATATCTTCATGTGCCCCTATAAATGCCCTTATTGTTTCTTCATTCTAAAAGAGATCAATCAGTATGATTTGTTGATCGACCACCAGGGGTTGATTGGAAGAAAGAGGTTCACTTGGTGTGGAAGACTTAGAATACATTTGATGATGATTGATAGAAGAATATGAGATGAGAGACGAAGAAGACGTGTAGCTAGATTTCTTAGGAATAGAAGAAAGTGGTGTGGACCTACCTATATGATGGTATATCAGTTATAAACTAGTAAGATTAAGTCTAAAGTATGTAAATTGCGATGCATGGGTCAATTCAGACATTTGACTCAAAGGAATTTGAGTCACGCGGATCTTTAAAGAAGGAAGATTTATCGGGGGTGATTGATGAAAAAGAACCTGTGAAGAAGGGGAGGACTGTGATTCAAGAATCACACTGGATGAATAATAATAAGGTCCTGCAAAGAAAGAGAGGACTGCGATTCAAGAATTATATTAGATGTTTGATTGGAGGTATTTGGAGTCACACGTGCCTTCAAAGGAAGAAGACTTCGTTGAGGCAACTCATAAAAGGGGTCCTGCGAAGAAAGGGAGGACTGCGACGTAGGAGTCACATTAAATGTATGATGAAGAGGTTCCTACGAAGATAGGGAGGACCATGACATAGGAGTCACATTAGATGACTCTAAATAGTAGTTTGGATATGAATCATCAAAAAGATTCAGAGGAAATATTTGGATTGGAATCCTCAGAAGAAGAGGAAATGTTTGGATTAGAATTAGAAGAAGAATGGGGGGAACTCGAATAATAATTTGGATCAGAAGTGTCCAAATCATACCACCGACTATGAGATGAAGGTGGGGAACGAGTTACCCATATGGGCTTTCTAGCACAAAGAACCAAACGAGGTTTAGTTGTAATGGGAATCTTTTGATTTGAATTGCTAAACCTAGGTTTCTTATTTTTGTAAGTATGGGGAACCACACAATAGTCAGTCATTTTGGTGTTGTTTTAAGCAAAAAATTCTAAATCTAGATAGTGTGATGGAACTCCTTCAAAGGGAAGGAAGTGAAATGTTGATTTTGGTAGCATAAGGATAACTAGATAGACATTTCGTAAGTATTGATATGCGTGCATGATTTTTTGAAGAAGGTCTAAGGAAAATAGACAACGTGATGATGTAATATCGATGAGATAAAAAGGGGTTGTCCTATAAAATAAGTTTTATAAATGAATAATCATAAGGAACAATCATGCAAGTGTGAAACACAAAGCTAATCAATAAGGAAATACACCATATGAAAATACATACGTACAGTTCGATGCAAAGGTGATCAACACAATGTAAATATTTATGTTAAGCTCGAAATGAACAAGGCATAAATATTAACAAAGGGTAGTTGCAACTCCCAATCAAAGGATACCACGAAAAGTTCAACAATCAACAAGACCTAAATGTTAAAGGGGTGGGGTTTACAAATGTAAGCCAAGTAACCACACCAATTGGACACGTCTATCAAGCTTCGCGGAGAAGTGAGATATTAGTGTCAAAGCGGTATCAAAACGACGCAAACAATAAGCGACACCTTTCAAGATTTAGGACAATGTTTGAAATCAAACTAAGTCAAAGTATACTAAGGATGTGTTAAAACGTGGGAAGCGTAATGCCACAATACGGAAACTTAGATCATGTTTATGAGAAACATGACATAAGTATCTTAATTATGTCGAGACAATACAAACAAGGTAACATGTCAAAGGGGGATAAAATGATGAATAAATCCTAACTATGATGATGATCCTGATGTGGGTATTAAGATCACAAAGGCTACCAATGATATAATTACACCTCCGCACACTTTAGATGTTTAACTTACCCAGCCACAAACATGGATGGGTGTAAACAGACAAAAAAGTGGCAGAAGCAATCGATTGGTAACACAACGGTAGTCACTCTTCCTTTGATCAATAAAGTGTTAAAAGAAGGTGAAGGAGGCAGATCAAAATGGGGGGTGAAAACTTTTGGCTTTACTTTGGCAGAGTTTCGCCTTACCTTAAGGTAAGTGAAGAACTAGGCCAGAATAATGCGTCACACGTTTCGTGATGAAAATGATGGCTCACAACTCAACACAGTTTTTAGAATGGTCAAAGTGGGCTCCTGGCCAAAGTATATTTTCCTAGGTGGTTCTCTCATCCTAGGTGCTTCAAAGATTATCCACAAGCGGGATGATTTACCCAAAAAGTCACACTGACTAGTTTGGGAGTATCTTGACTTTTCCCCCTTCAAGCACAGTGGGAATCAGATGCATCCAATTGTGTACTTAAAAGGGCCGCATATGAACAACTTGTAACTCTATCTCACAAAGGAATTACTAGTTAGATAGGTGGTGTGGAGTACTTCCCGTTTTGTCCACAAGGTTCCCTCTTGCGTGGACTACTTTGGGGTTCCTGGAACCACCCCCATTGTTGTAGCTTAAGGTGTTATTCTAAAGGGGTTATGTTCCAGTTGAGCAGTGAGGGACGTACCCTTTTCCAAAACCTACAATACAACGTTTTGAATATGTTGTCCGTTTTATCTTTTTCAATTAGATGTGGTTTTCTCCAACACCATTTGGCAACCTGTATAACAACTGTATTAGTAGTTTTCTAAATTTTGTTTTGATTCCTCTGTTCTTTGGCAAGCAATGGCATTTTGGTCCTCTATGACGATTTTTAGTAGTTTTCTATCAAAAGAGAAGGCATCATTTCTGATTCTCTAGCTCGTCCAAGGATGCAAGAGAAGAGCATACGTGATTGTCTTCAAAAATCCAAAAAGATATCAAAATGGAAAAACACTTTTAATTCAACTATGCCAAGTTTAGCCAATTTCCACTCAAATATCCCTAACAACCTCAAAGCATCAAAAGGACTTAAGAATCGTTTCTGATTCCCAAGATCACCTAAAAGGTGCGAGGGAAGAGCATACATGACTTTAATCTCATGATTAAACATGAAATTCTTATTAACCTTTTAAACAAGTCAAATCACCATCAAACATTTAAAAACACCCTACAAAATAGAAGTTAGATTCAAAATAAAACTTGCAAGGTATTAGAACATCAAAGACCAAATTTTCCAAAGCATTTAGACATGTAAGAAATGAGTAGTTTAATAAAAATTAAAACCTTGCATTTTTGGTAACTTAAAACCACAAATTTATGTTTCCATTGTTTATTTCACTTCAATACCTTTCCAATGCAACAAAAATGGAGTTGTTTCGAGTTTGGGAGAAAAAGTTATGGCCTCCGGAAGATTGCTAATGACACCTGCGCCACTGTTAGTGTACCTGCGCCCCTTTTTTGGTGCCTGCGCCCCTTTTTTGGTGCATGCGCCCCTTTTTTGGTGCATGCACGCCTCTATGTAAAAAAAACACAGTGAGAGTTGCGCCTGCATGCATAGAATGGCGTGTGCACCCCCTTTCCTGTAGGTGGCTAAAAAACACGTGATTTTTCAAAAATATCAAAATTTTATCAATTTGGTTCAATTTTTGGCAGCACTTCACCTCCTTTGATCCTGCAAAGAGCTAAAAAAAACAAGACAAACCTAGCTAAACTAGTTAAGAAACATTATTTTTTTCCATTTAGAACAAAAATATTAGTGAAACTAAAAACTTTAACTAATCTAAAAACTTTGAAACTAATCTAGAAAGCTTTGAAACTAATATAGAAAGCTTTGAAACTATCCTAGAAAGATTAAAACTAAGAAATAGTTAGAAACTAAAACAAAAAGCTTCAAAGTGACTCCATTAATGGAGGATGGACATAAGTGTCCCACCTGGCGTGCCAAATGTGTACAAGTATTTCATCAATTTAGCTAAATTGAAAGTAATAAACTACCACCTAGAAATAGCTTCCTAACCTAGCTAGAAATGAGAAATGTGCACTATCATGATGAAGAAATAAGCAAGTCCTATCCTCAACATTATAACTTTGAAATGATCAAAACACAATGCAAATTAATGAACTATATTCTTCTAATTGCCTAATTAAATCAAGTGGGCCTATGTAGTCCAATGGCCATCAACAGTATTGCTTGTTTTGATCCTTCAATGGATGCTTGGGTGTGAGGCTTAGCTCTTCAATAATGGAGGATGGAGGGCTCAAGAATGACAAAAGGCTATTAGTATGAAACTATGTGTTTTCTTTTGTCTCTTGAGAGATTTAGGTGTAGGTGTAGAAGTAGAGGGAGGGTTGTTTATATACCCCAAAGGATAAAGGATTCAACACATCCTCATGAATGTGGGACTAATGGAGATGTAGATTTAGTTATGGATATGGGGGGTTTAGATGGGGTTGAGTTAACTTTAGGATGGTTTAGTTTGTCCTTTAGTGGCTCATGTGGATAAAGGGGGTGTATTAATTAATCAAGATGATTAATTAATACATGTGTAAGCTTTTATAATCTTTTAGATGGTTTTAGTGTTATTTAGACCATTAGGACGGAATTAAACCAATTAAATAGTGATTTATTGATTTAATGAGAAGGGAGACTAATTAATTAATAATAATTAATTAGACTAGATAGAAGGTGTTGATTAACGAAGGGTCGTTAATTAGGGTATGTGTTAGATAGGTGAATTAATTAATTAGCGTAATGTAATCAATTAACAACAATGGAAGAGAATATGAGCGATATTGACAATATGTCGTCAATTTGTGGGAAAGGAGATAATTAGCACAATTTAAGTATTTAAATTGCTCGAGCATAATTACAGGTGTCTAAACCATTATAACTTCTTCTAGACTTAGATTTATGACTTCAAACCTCTCAGGAGGCTCTATAGCAACTACATAGACAAAAATTCCTTACCAGTGGCTCATGACAGCTAGCAAAAACTCTCCAACTAAGTAAAATTCTCCTATGTGCATGTTAAGGAAGCTGTGATCTCACTCAGTTAACAAATATTAAGCCACTGTCAAAGAAAACAAAACCCTTATGTGCTTAAATCTCCTATTTCTATTCTTATTACAAATATGTCAATACCTTTACCTCATTTGTGTAATGCTAAGAAATTTTACTCTTGATATTATTATCTGACTCACAGTCCCATCTTAGGGTTTGTCTAGAAACCCTTACATGCAAAAGAGATATTAAACGTGAACCTCACACTTTTAAGCTTGTTTTTCAATCTTCTCAACAAACATTGGGGTCTTTAGAGAAAATTATGCTCTCACCTACTTCTGAACCAATCACAATATTTCTTCACTAACCTACATGGACACAATCTGTTCAAAGTTATGACATGCAATATATCAAAACATTCCTATGAGATGTATGTCTATCATTCATTAGCTTCGACGTTCATCTTTCACCTTGCTTCATAGAGCTTATAGATCATGTCTTCCAACCTATGCATAGATACTCAACTCTATCATAAGAATTAGCAAAATTACAAGAACTATCAATTCAATGTATTACCACTCAAAGCTCATTGTTGTGTTCACAAACACTTAGCTTCCATCCTGAGACCAAGAAGACCTTTCTAACAACAAAGATAATGTTCGTGCATAAGAATATTTTCATCAATCATACAATAATAACTTTATCAAGCCTCTAAATAATTTGTCACTAAGTTGAGATAAGCATTTTCCAAACAGTCAACCTTATTGTTAAACCAATGAAACACCTGAGTTCATACAATCCACTCTCTAGCTCTTACCAGTCATAATTTAATTACAAATAAAAGGTACCAAGTTTAATGATTTTAATATCACAAGCACACAAAGATAAATTCATCAAAATTCACATATAACAGTCATAATCTAAGTTTTTCCCTTCTTCAATCCTTCCTGCAACTTTACACTTTGATTCAACCCGGGTATAATAGAGAGATTTAGTTACATTTTTTGAATATATAGTAATATCATCCTCCTATAACTGAATGTGCACCCTTTTAGTCATATTGGTGACCTTAGCCTTAACACTAAGTTTCCTAGTTATAGGTCCTGGCCTCATATCATACTTGTTAGGCTTATGTTATGATTACTGGTCCCTAAAAGAGACCTAAAACACTCTATTATGCTTCATGCCATCCTTTTACAAAGGTTTCAAGTTCCAAGAACACATGAAATAGCTTTACCAAGCCAAAAATGGCATCCACATTCAAGTTTTACATTTTGGGGGGAAAATGTAATTTTCAAATTTTGAATAACCTAGACTCCTACTGGAAAATCTAAGTGACACACAATGACCTCATAGGCCTATGACCATACCTGAAAACCCAAAATTTGATACCTTATTGGCTTATCCATGTACATGAAGTGATGCTCCTACATCAAGTCTATTCTGTGTCATATATGTTGTGTCATAGATTTGTAATGAGCCATAATGCTGAAATCAAGCATGTCTCAAAATGTATGAAGGATGTGAAGCTATGAAATGGTTTTAAAAGTTAGTAAATATGAATATAAGTCTCTCGTAGTATATATGATCTTCAAAAATGTATGTGTTACTTCATGAAGTTGGTGTTGAGTACATGATTGGTCAATTTAAGAAATTTATATCATGACAAACGTTGAAAAGTATACTTCCTCATGAATACTAAATGGAAGTTTAGTCAATATGAATCAGTAAATGAAATAAAAAGTATAAGGTTTGTTGAGTCGCATCAAGAAGTATTTTCAAATCTCAAAGGAGTCTAGAATTGTTCATGAGTCAAATATGTTGCTTCTTTGTCATCAGCTAGGTTTCATGGTGTCATGCATTACATTTTTCAAAAAAAATCAAGCTTCATAATGGAGAGATGAAAAGGTATGATTCATCAATCATGATGACTTGATCAGACAATCATGTGAAAAATTCTATAGCAATGTTCTTGAAGGTTGGAAAGTGCAAACTAAGGGGTATTCAATAAAGTACCTGGTTTTCATGATTCCTCGTCAAATTAAGAGTACTTAGGACATTTGAATGATGGTGATATAGATATATTATGAAAACTTGAAGTATTGATATCAATAATTGTGCATTTTGAGTTGTTAAAACCTTGACTATTTTCTGAAGACCATAAGAAGTAATATGATGGAAATCTCATGTTTGAGAAAGTAAATGGTTGAATTCAAAACCAATTTTTGAAAAAAATCATCTAGACTAAGTATGCATCATGATTCAAAAAAAATGTGCCTTAATATTATCTCAATTGGCTGGAATCTGTGACATTGTTAAAAATTGACAGTGAAGAATACAGGTGACCTAATTGGAAAAGAATGATTTATAAATTCGGAAAAATTATTTTAGTATCATATTACAAGGTTCAAGGAGATGAATAAATGTCCAAAGAGGGTATTCATAACAGGTAATATTTCATCATAAAAGTATGATCATCAAAATTTAGGCATGAATATCAGAAGTAGTAGGGCTAGTAGTATGGGTTTATAGTATAAAGAGATGAAAATGGTTGAAAAGATGTCACGATTATCTAGATAGTCTCTCAATGCATGAATAAAGGTGTGAAATATTTTTATGGACCTTTGAAAATGAGCAAGGTTATGTTGCGAGGAGTTTGCCTTCTTGATGCATCAAGAACAATGTTTGAAGTTGAATGATTCAATATGGACGTGTAAGTGGTCATTTTCTCTTATGGTGGATTCTATGAACTTCTTGGGAGATTGCAATTTCATATAATATCTTATATTATCTTCCAACAAAAGGAAATTTATCTACACGGCCCATTTCATTCAAATTATGAATCTCAGTGAAGAGGAGTAGGAGGTTATATGGTAAATTGAGCTCAGAGCTTTGACTTGAACTACTACAGGTATGAGGACATGTTTACAACATTATTGATGATTATGAGCTTCAAATATCAGGTATATACATAACTGAAGGATTCTATAGTCTTTAAGATGTGATAGAAAGTCTAAATAGTCTATAGCCTACGTGTTTCTCCATGAGTGAAAATAACATGCTACAGGCTTTGAGAATGTGTAAGACATAGAAGAGAATAATGCTCTTATGACTTGTTTCAGTGGATCTACAAGGTGTGGGTTCTCTAACGGATGTTATAGGTGTGATTATATGGTTATCTATTATAAAAATTGGCTAAGGAAATTGAGAATAAGGATATAGTGAACTAAAAAAAATTATATGAGCTTCAACAGGTATGAGGTAAGTGACTGAGATGAGAAAAACCTATTTGAAGATGTCTACCAGGGTCTCTAAATGATTTTAATACTGTGAAGTGTTATTAAAGTTATGGGGCACTTGATGTGGTTGTTAAGAGAGGAAATATGGGTTGTGACATGATTGTAGGTGATGTTCTTGCTCCAAAATTGCACCCAACAGGTTTGTAGGTGATTCTTATAAGCAGGGGGATAAAAAATTGTTTTCGAGATCATAAGAAAGGTGGTAAAAAATATATTTAGGTAGAGTTAAGAAGGTTGTAAGGGATACTTAACCAAATTTGCTAATAGTTTCTCTCTTAAAAGGTATTGTAGGGTTGAGAATGCATGGAGCATGTATGATAAATGTGTGAGCAAGTCTTCAAATCAGTGGAACATATGTTGTACTTCTAGAAGGGCCTCTAGGTGATCACAAGGTATGTGAAGTATGATAGTTGATTACATTCTAGTCCACTTCTAAGGGAAATATTTTTTGAGTTCGTTTGCATCATATCATCTAATGGAGACTGTAAGAGTCTAAAAAGTGCTTTAGGGATATGCTAAAGTGTTTGTCAGTCATCCAAGTCAAGTAATCAAAGTAAAGAGAAAAGTATTTATGTCTTCAATCAAAGTTGGATGGCCTTAGTCTAGGGGGAGTTGTGAGATGTTTTTTCATGGTGTGTACAATGTTATAGGTCCTATAAAAGTTAGTTAAAATTGCACTTAAATGTTAAGACAAGGATGTCATTCCTTAAGAAGCTTTGAGGTCACAATGGGTAAAGACAAACCTTGTTTGATCCTTGACAAGTGACAGATGGTGAAGTCAGAACGAACTTTCGCTTCACTATCCATTGCTTATAAACTTAATTCATTAACGTTTTTACTAATATTAACATTATTAGTTTTAAAAATTAAATGGAAAATTTTAATTAACAAATAACAATGTTAATTAATAGTTAACTAATTAATTAGTAATGTTAATTCAATTAATTAAATACATTAATTAAATTAATATCATTAATTATTTAATTAATAATTATATTAAAATGATTAATTAAATAGTTAGTATTACTTATAAGATAGAAGGATATGCAAGGTAGGAAAGGTATGTAGGACAAGGAATAGGGATATGACGATGATGAGAATGGGACAGTGTACTATCATAACAATGATGACTAGGTTGTAGGAGAGGATGGAGAATAATGGCATATCAAAATGGTGAAGGAAAATTAATTGGTGTATCACAATAATGTGAAAAGTTTCAAAATTTTAATGATTTAGAATTTCAGGACAATAGATAAATAACATATCTCTTCTTTACACACATTCATTCATGTGGTATCTTGAGCTTAATGCAATATATTCATAGATTTTTACAGGATGATAGGAGATAGCTTGCTTCCTTACACTACTCTTCTGGGGGCATATCGTCATGTTATACAAATGATTTTGTTACATTATATGTTAATTTACACCTTCCTCATCATGTTTGATTATAGATATAGTGTTTTTTGTTCTCTATTAGGTTAACAATATTAACACGTCTTGAGTAGGGATAGCCTATCTTGTTATTTTATTCTTATCACTATTATTGTGTTTTATAATTCTTTTATATACTCTTGGAAATACTTGTTTATGCAGATTTTTTCCTTTCTTGTTTACCACATGATTTGACTTTGTCTTACATGACTACAATACACTGATCATTTTCTTGATATAATTTAAGTTCCTTACTTGTTTTGTGACACCATGGGTGTATCATATTTTTTTTATGCCTATATTGTGTGTATATACCTATTTTCTTGGTCATGCAACATTATTCCTCCAACTATGATTATCTTGTGACATTGTGGGTGTACCACATTTGTGGCTCTATGCATATATGTGACTTATTTCTATACTTTAGGGCTTCCTCAAATTTACACTATTATTTATACTATTACTTCATAAATTTTTCGATTGCTATGATGTTTATATACTTGTCCTATTATGGAGTATGACATAATTGACACTGTTCTCTACGCTTAATATTTGCTTTACACATGCATTCTTGGTTGTTTGGTTCATGTTCCTTTTTTCTGCCTCATGGTTGCCACCATGTGTAACCCTTTTTATAGGCATGTTTTATCAAAGGTGGACACCATTCCATCCTTTTATGTGATCCTATACATATTATTAGACACATGGTACATGTGTACACATTTTTTCTTTTGATACATGCACTCAAATGATTTATCACATGTGCATTACAAGAGGAGTCATTTAATGGGTTATTTCTATAGTTATAGATAGGTTACATAATACAAAAACATATTCTTATAGAGACATCCTTAGAAAATGTCACAAATATCTAAATGTGGACATTTTCAAAAAAAGGTCAAAATTGTACAATACAGTTAAGACCGTGGTATGGTTTTAACCATTTTCCTACATTCACAGAAAAAATGGCAATTTTTTTAGATTTTTCAATTTCTACAAATCATTTCAACTATTTATAGGATTGTCACATTGTTAGAGATACATACGGCACATTTTAGGGAAAAATACAAGGGGCATGATTACTTCACTTCTTCATGGCATTATTTATTTTTGGTTCCAAAATAGGGTTTGGGGACATGGGCCTCCTTCTCCCGTTTGAGTTTTTAAAATTATAAAAAATTAAGATCAATTATTGTAGCACCTTATGGGGGCATGGAAATTTTCATTCCTTCTAAGGTATGATTGCTAAAGTTAGTACAAATTGGGCCTAGATCCATTTATAGTAGTGTGGTATTTGTGTTTATTAGAAAGCGTTGAAGCAGCTAGGGCCTTTGTAGATTATTATTTCCACTTATCTCAACAGAGTTCTAAATGAGGAAGGAATTGAAATAGCTAAGTTATTTGTATTATAAATCCTTCCTCTCTGCAAAGCTCTAAAAAGCGATAAAACATGGCTTCACTTGTCATTCTCTCTAGTGTTGAGATATATCCAACACTCTACCGTCTCCTTTTGCACAACGTTGAGGACTAATCACCCCCAACCCTTCGTAATTTCATCAAAAAATCCAATTGTCCAAAGCACAACACAAAATGGGAGCTCCTCCTCCAAAAAATGAGCACATGTATTCCTTCCATGTTTTTCATCTCTTTACTTAATTTTTTGTAAAGTTCAAAGTTACATTCATTATCTATATCTTGAGTTAAATTTTAATTTCTATCATAGACTTTAATTGCACTCTATATTGTAGGTTTCATTGTGGAGTATGCCTATACCAACACATCAGAGAACCATTTTCAAGTGAAGATAAAGTGTGTGCGCACACTTAAGTATGTTTTTCCTATAAGCATGTAATTTTTAATTACACACTTACAATGGGGGTGTAGACAGTGAAATTTGGTAACTTGTCCTTTTGCAATGCCAAGTTTTACCATGTCCCCTTTTTAGGATAAATGATCATATTTGGAATCTAATATCCTCATCTCTCTAAATGTTCTAAAAATTTCTTATCTTTACAATTTTCTCTTTCGTCAAATCTAGAATTATTATTTGATCAAAGTGGCATTAAACCTTTGATATTCGTGACATAGCTTTCAGATTTGGTTTTCATCTCTCTGGTTTGAAAACATAGGGAAGGTTTGGGATGTAAGGTTTGGTCTTGACCGACCTATATAATCATGCCCCTTCACATTCATTGAATTTGATTTAAACTTCAAATTCTTCTTTTGGTTATTTCATCTTCCTAGGGTCAGCCTTATTAGAATATTTCACTTACAGAAGGCTATAAAAGAAATCTAACATCACTTTATAACTCACCTGGCACTCTTACAAGATGCTATTACAAATATATTTCTAAAATCACTCAAAGGGTACCTAAATCTTCCCAAATCAGTTACACATCATCAACTACTACAAATTTGAAGCATTCAACCAATCAAAGGTTTTAGATAACTCCATTTCTAAGTATTAAAAGGTTATAGAGCCATGTCTTAGCAATAGAAAACTCACCCCAAATACTGCACAAGGGTTTTGATCAACAAAGGGTTAGGTCACATAGTTGAGGCACACCATGTCTCACTACTAATACATTGGTTACATTATATACTACACAATTATCCCTCTATTTTGGTGTCAAAAGATGTGAGGGAATCCCTTAGGGGTTGATAATATATTCAAAATTGTAGAAGCACCTAGGATAACTACATGAAGCTTGATCCCATGACAAGGGAATGTAGTACAATACTTTGATTGGTTTAGCAGTTGGAATTCAGACCAATAATTGTAGTCCATCCTCAGCATACACACATTTTTTCCTTTTGGTTTGTTAATGCTCTGATGAATGGTTCTATAAGTTACTACAATTTCCACTTTATTGCAAGTGATTATAGGTCATCCAAAAGATGTGTGAGACAGAGTAACATATACCAAATATCATTACTAGACAAGTAAAGCACATAGAAATTTGCATGTCCTGAATTTCAAAGGGTCTAAAGACCATACAGATATAGGTCATGACTATACAAATCAAGTAAGGGTCATACAAAATTCGTATAGTCCTACCCCTATTGGGTTTGTATCTCTAGAACTTCCATTGAAGTATATACAATTCCTCATCATCTTGTTCCACTATCCTTCATATTTGTCCTACATAGCTAATTATATCTCTCCTTTTGTGTATTTGAGAAAATAAGTCTTATTCATCAGTTGTTGCATAAATGAATGCATTATTCTAATTGTGAATGATTAATGTTGGAATTTGATTAGATCATAATATTCTACATGTTATAAACCCTTACATCCTCTTTATTTTTGTACAAATTACCATAAAACATTTAAATTTCATTATGTTGTGAGAAACTTGAAAGGTTCCTCATCTATTGTAATATAATATCCATATCCATCATGTAAAAATTAGACACATTGATATAGATTTGATGGAATGGATTCCATATCATGGATCCATGGTCATCCCAATATTATATTACAATGAAGAGAATTATTAATATGAAATGTAGTGGGGATATTTTTATATCCAAATAGTACATCTAAAGTGATTTTACCAATTGTGGGTCTCAATATATTACCAAATATTTTATCAACAATAGGATTCTTGTTAATAGAAAGCATGGAGATAACCGTTTGGTTGAGTGAGAATCTAGGGAAAACATAAAATTATATCCATTATCAATTAGTACCCTTTTAAGATTAGAAATCCATGAATCTATGCAATAATAAGTAAGGGTAGACATTGGTCTGTAATATGCTTAGGAGGTAACTTTGTAGGATAAAAAGTAAAATATGTCTCAATATATTAGCATATCCTTTAGTAAAAAATAGGATTTTTATTGATAACACTCATGGAGATAACCATATGGTGGAGTAAGGAGCTAGGGAAAAAATTCAATGTATATCCATTATCGATCAGTACCCTTTCAATATTAGAAAACCATGAATCTATGCAATAACAAGGATAGGAATTAGTCTCTAATATGTTTAGGAGGTAAATTTGTAAGAGAAAAATTAAGATTCTTATCCATGTTCATAAATGTGTTCATGATAGAAGAAAAGGTAAGGGGATTTATGTATTGGTAGGGAAAGTAGTAGACTATAATTCCTTATCTAAAATGCCCATTATAAGTGGGTGATAATTTGAGTAGTTCCAAAATAGATAACTTAAAAACTGTATTTTTTTATTGATCTAATGTCATAAATATGTAATTGATCATGATTTTAAGAAGGATTAGAGGGTGGCGGGGGAATAGGTTGGTTCCTTAACAATTTTCCTTCCTTATCTTGTTTTGATAGTTCCTAAAAGACTGTGAATCTCAATATAAGCTTAGGGTGATAGTTGGGAGGCATGGTATTTAGAACAATATCTATAGTGATGTAGTGGTGAGAAAAAAGCTTTCAAGCAAGCTCTTTAGTTCCGAGTAGTAACAAGGATGACCTTAGGTTCAATATTGATACAAGTAGGATGGTATTGAGGAATTACAAAGCGATTATATAAACATGTGTTGATGAAGGGATATTTATCCTTTACCTCAAATTGAGGAGAGGCACACACTTGGATAAAGGGATGATATCTCAACCCATCTCAAGGGAGATAATCCATGGTTATCATTAAATATTTATACTAGACACATCTCCTATAAACAATTGCTAAAAAACATAAAGTTTATTATATGTGAGAGGTTTTAATCATCACTATTATTAATCTAAGTTGTTTATTAAACAAATTAGTTATATAACCAATTACTCACAATCGCATTTACCACTCTGTGAATTATCACTGTACACACATACTACTATATTATCCAAGATAATATAATTACCCATGCTCAAATAATATGAGCACTAAGAAAATATTTCCTAACATTCCCCTTTTTTCAAACATGACAAATGTAATTATGCACCTTTTTAACTAGAAAAAGAATCATATGCTAATGCATATTTCATTCAGGTTTGCATATTGTTGCACATGATCACCTACATATGAGAACTTATCTCTTATTAGTTTCTAAGGAACTTATCACTAACCGACCATCTTCCAATGAACTATGATAGTCAAAGGATATATGATGTCAGAGGGTCTTTGTTGTCATTTACCCTCTTATATAACTATTTACACGATATATGATATGCACATTATACTCTTTTCAAACTTAGTAGGGAATGATTAAAATATTTTATTTTGTGCACACCACACAACTCAAATAATAGAAAAATGGAAATTTGAAGACCATGTCCTAATAACATTATTAGTAATTATTGGTGATCATTGCTACACTGATCACAAACAATATGGAAACCAGTAACAATTATCACCTAGGAATTGATCTTAACTTTACTGGGTTTAGTACAAATGTGTTGCTACTGATGTATTTTTGTAGGATTCATCACTAGTGACCTACACTGATCAGGTTACTTTAATCAGACCTCCTTAAAATTCTTTGCCTCCATCTTATCAATTGATTTGTTGCTTTCTCATCAAATTAGATGTTGAACTATATTTGATCATTCGATTTGTTGCTTTCTCATCACTTGATAATACTTTAATTTTATCTCCCACCGTAGTGTGGAACACTTTATTTTAAAGCATCAAATTACACTTAAAAATACGTTTATGATGAACTATTTTCTATGTTTCAAACATTTGAGTGTTGATACTTTTTTATAAAAAATGACGTGAACATGATTTAACTAATTATTTAGTATTAACACTTAACTCATAGTAAAATAAAAAAACATGATGTAATGACATTCTATAGAGACTTTTGACTAGATTCAAATAATCTTTAATTGAAAAAAAAAAGATCCTAAACTTCCAACCACGAGAAGAGAAAAATGTTCTATCATTGTCTCTTTTTTTTAAGGCTTTAATAAAAACTGATTAGTTTTTAGACCAAACCAATACAATTTGTAACATGTATGGAAAATTGGTCCATGACAGTATCAGGTTAAATAATTTTCTATGTGTGATAATTATGATAGATAGACTAGTTTGGACTATTATGATATTTTTGTGACTAATTGATAATTCACATGAGGATATAATATCTTGTAATAGGATTAAGGATATAAAAAATAGGCTCAAAGTAAGTGCATAAGTCATGATATAGGTATTATAGACACCCAAAAACTCATGATTTGCATGACCATATGACGACAATAAAATTTAGACATTTATTACTCTAGAAGTATACACATGATAAGTTTGTTGAAATAGTGGGTGGAAAACTGAGCTCGGAGTGGGGCTGATAGATATATCTTGAGGCCATGTAGATAGCCAATGCATGTAAAGTAAAAATCCAGTTGTATAAAGTCTGATCTAAAGTCAAAGTTGAGTTGATTCTTTATGGAGGTAGTTTTCTTACACAGTGCAAGAGATAGTTTGTATATTAGAACTCCACCAAGCAGCTATTAAAATGAATTATATTGTTTAAAAGGAATATAAGATGGGGAGACTCTTAATTAAGAAATGAGGAATGATATGTAATAGATAATTTTACAAAATTAAAATATAGAGTTGAAAGAATGAAGATGGTATTGAACCACAAAGAACAATATAGATAGAGAAAAAAAATCATGGGAAGCATGTGAATATAAAAATAAAAAGAACATAGGGACATTTTATCAAAAAAAATTAGGGGAAAATTAATACAAGACTTATAGGGAAATGGACATATTAAGGAGGACAACTGCATAAAGATAATATTAGAAATAGATTAAGAAACATGATTACAAAATATGCTAGATACATGATATTAACCTTTATAATTTAAAATCATCATTATTATCATATAAATTTCATTTGGCTACATGGTTAAACCACTTGTAAGTTTATCATGAGTTATACGTTCAATCTTGGAGAAACAAATTTAATAATCTCCCTTTAGTTTTATTCATAACATAGCATTTTCATTTAAAATAAAAATATCTACATTTCAAAAATGAATAAAAAATTAGGTCATTGGTCAACTCCAAGCCATCTAACCATTAGGTTGTCAGTTCAACTTATGGTATATAGAATATTTTTGAATTAGAAATTTATACTTTTATAAATCAATGAGAAATGAAATTTTGAAATCCTGTATATTTAGGGTTGACAAAAATATAGGAAAGAAATTTAATTAATTAATGGTCCAAATAGGGTATCATGTATTAAGAAGAGTTTTTTTAATGAAATATGTTTTTAGATGGGGTTCTATATCAAAACACATGATACTTTGGAACTAAAGTGTTATTTCATAATGAAAAATAAATTTTTTTGTGGGAACGAAAAAATATTTAGATTCTGGATATTATTATTAATGATTGCAAAAGTTTGTTAGAAGGATTGAAATGAGAATTATGTTCAATATTTTAAATTTCACTTTGAGCAACTATTGATAAAACTAAGAATAATTTAATAATTTTGTAAAACCAAATTTCTTATCCTTTATGGACAAATTTGAACTTCCGACAGCGTTTTAAAAGTTATTTCTCTTTCGTCTTTCTATGGTTGAATTGTAAGATCAATTTGCCTCTTTTATAATGGTATGTTTATGATGGATAAGGTGATATGAGAATAAAGTTGTTTCATTGATCAAACAATGAATAAATTATGATAACCTATGATATGGTGCTTTTAAACACTTAGAACATGTACAGGGAAAGTAAAAATGTTATTGTAGTTTTCTAAGTATTTTATACAATTAATTTACAATAATCCTTTTTAATATACAATTACTTCCTAGATGTATTATATTGCATCTAATAATTTTCAAGGGATAAGCAACATTGAATATGGTCATTTAAAGTACTATTTGTCTATGAAAGTTGTTCATCATTAAGAAAATGAAAAACATAATTTTAATATTATAGTTAACAATAACTTATCATTAATATTTATTTCACCCACAAACATCATAGCATTCAACATTAGTGTATCCACAATGCATGGAAGATTTTGTATGTTTATGAATGACATGAATCCAATCAATGGAAGAACATTTGCATCTTTCCAATGGAAAAAAGATGCGATCAATATGACGACGAGAGATTCCTTAGAGATGAATGTGTTGGGACATGTATAGAAACATGTTTATGATGATTTCCGCTAGTTATGTTTGTTTGAAATTTTTTGTATTCCAATCATTCTTGTTAGCTATCTTAGACATCTTGCCTCAATAAAAGGACATACCAATATACACAGACAAATAGCAGGAATCAACCTTATGGCACAACTTTATTTTTCTTCTCTCACTTTGCTCACAAAATTTACGCAAGTAGGTTGAGTTCCATGTATGGTGGATTTTTTTAACATCTTGTTCAATATTATAAATAATAAACCAATAAGGTCAAGATATTACAATGCTCGTGTTTTGGATTGATGCATTATTTTCCAAAGAGAAAACTACTTTACATTCTTCAACACATTTATATGCAATAAATAAAATTTCTCACTTGTATGATAAAAAAAAAATTGAAAGTAGACAAATATGTCAATTGTATGTATCAATAAAAAGTGTGTTAGGTGTAGGGAATAAAAAAAACATGATGGTGAAAGGTTAGATGCCAAAGTAGTACTTAAATGTAATGGAATCATTATGCTTATGGTAAATTTGTGTGTTCAAACTGGGTCATGGTGAATTGTAAATTTTGAAAGTAAGTTTGATTTATTTCTTATACAAAATACACATGAAAGTGCCATGTCTCTCAATGTTCATCTGTTTTTTTTCAAAAATATAACAGTCTAACAATGAATAAAAATAATAAAAATATTTTCCCATTTTTCTAATAAAAATGACATTTTTAATGAAAATCCCTTGAAATTCTTGGTGCATTTAACAACATAAAAAATACAAGGGCTAACCCTGTAAAATCTAATAATGAATAATAAGAGAATTGATCGACAATGAGTTATTTTTACAATACTATAAAAAATATGCTTCCCCCAAGACGTTTATATCTCATTTTTTTCGTTGAGGATAATATGCAAAAATACAAAACATCTAGATGTTCAAATTATAAATATTGGAAGAGATAAGTTTACCTTTGCTCCACCTTTTTCATCCCTTTTAGTATATCTTGGCTAAGTACCAAAGGGGTGCATGCATGCAGGACCAGTGAGAAGAAGGGCGCTCAGGGGAAAGCTTGCAGGACAAAGGGGTTTAAGAAGGTTTAAGAGAAACCAGGGCATGCGCGGGAGGTAGAACATGGGTTTAAAGGACTTAGCCATATTTGGCATTCTAGAGGCACTTGAGGAAAAATGTGAGGACCTGACTAGGCATGATGAGTGGATAAGGTGCCACCCTAGAACCTTGGAGGTCAAGAAAAGGATATTCCATGTGGGGAATATTCCCATAAGACATCATTACAGAGAGTGGAGGGTTTGCAAAGGGATAAGCATTCACCAATGGAGGACCACATCGACACTTGGCACATGATCTATTTCAGGAGAGAAGGCATGGTGGTGGGTGTTGATCCTATAAAAAGAGATGCTTGGGCTAGAGATAGATACAAGATATAGAGACACAATAGAGATAAAGAGATATAGAGACATAATGCACAAGAGATGTGGGACACAAAGAGAATGCATAAGAGAATAATAAGCAGAGTAACAAAGTGTTGTAGTAATGCTAGGGTTTAGAGCACTTAGTGCTAAGGGTTGTAAGGGATGCCATAAGCCTCTGTATGGCACTAGGATCTGTAACAAGGGTTAAAATGGGAAAAGTATAGTTAGGGTCTCATATCAGAGATTTGATAGGAGTTGAGTCTCTGTCATTTAATATGTATGGTTTGAGATGACCCTTTTTATTGTAATGTGGCTACAAGAACTATGTTAAATCAATATATATATGGGCTCATTTGGTATATCTTGTTTATGGGCGTAAGCCCTCGTGTTATATGACTTATCATGACTCAGATCTAGTTTATTATGCTTCTTACAATGTTATTTAGCTTTTGTTATGCATTAATGTTAGATCTATTAGTTGGATCTTCTACCTCTTTAAATAAGTTAATGTACTTATACTTCTGCAAATCATCCTCCATTAATGGTGGAACCTTCTCACAAAGCTCACATAAAGGAGGGGCTCGGCGCCTGCGCATGCCTCAGGTGAGTGCCTAGCACCTGCTGGGTGATAGGCCGATGCGCTTGGGGTTAGTAAAGGTATTAAGGGTAAATAAATGACTACATCTTGGTTCTGTTGTCGGGACCTCTTTTCGAAGTAGTTGTGAGAATGGTGTGTGATGACAGAGTGCTTGACCTTGGACAGTGTTGAAGCATGGATTAAAAGCACAGAGGATGAGTTTTCTCAGAGATTTAGTACTGGACTTGAGTTTGATGCATGTAAATGGGTAGAAGAACATATGTATCATGAGTTGTATGAGACTTCTTTTTTTTTTCTAGTGGAGTTGTATGAATGGATTTTGGTGTATGCATCTAGATCAAGCTGGTACTATAGACCTCACGTATGGACCCAAGATGAGTATCAGAGGCTGCATGATGTTGATCTGACTTGGACACATGTTGTTGATCATTGGTGGAGTAGAGTGTTGATGAGTTACACCTTGGAGTATGTGATTTCTATGTATTCCTATCCAGAGATTATTGAGTTTGAGTTTTTGAGGGAGCCAAGAGGATCATTCTTGTGTGCTATCCCTTTATCTATAAATATCATGATCATTACATTGATTTTGGAAGCATTTCCTATGGCCAGCTAAGCTTCTTCTGAGTGATGGGTGAGGAAGCTAGGGTGGAGGAAGATGGTAGACCTTGTGGCTGAAAAGGAGAGGGAAGAGAGATGACTCAAGTATAATGAATCTCATGAGAGGGAGTTAGATAGACAATGTGAAGTTGTAGGAGTGATGGATTTATGGAGGCAGACGTTGCGGGAAGGAATTGAGGTTCACACAAAGGACATGGAGCCTGAGAAGTCTGTGCTACCCCATCTTGGCAAGCATGGGAGAGAGACCCCTTCAGCTTCTGATGAGAGCTCATCACTTGGAGAAAGGAGAGCCATCAACATGCATCTGAATCCACCTAGTGACCAACCCCTGGTGCTTAGTTTTCCAAATCTAGAGATAAGTATTACTAACCTAGTTGGTATTGGTGGAAGTGACCGATCAACACCTAGGAGGTATAACTTTTCATTTGGCACATCTATGGCTACACAATCATTTCCTGTGTTTGGAGGTATATTGTCTGGAACGACATTTGGAAAAATTTTGGGTACACAAAGCTTGGGTATCAAATCTAGAAGTGGCGCAGGACACACATCTGGTAGTGGTGCAATATCACAGACTATTGACATGTAATTTAACGTGACAGTGGGGACACAAGGTGTGACCACTTCAGGACCTTATCAGCTACGGGAGGTGGATCAAGTGGATCAGGTGGAATAGGAACTAGTGGACCTAGTGGACCTGGTGGATCTGGAGGATCTGGTGGGTCAGGAGGAATAGGTGCTGGTGGATCTAGTGGATCTGGTGGTAGAGGCAACACTGGAGGGAATCAAGGTTCTGGATCAGGTAGACAAGGGCCTCAACCACCTCAGCAAGTATTTTTTAAAATGTCTTTGCATCTACCAGATTACAAAGGTGTTGAGGATGTTGCAGAACATGTACACAAATGTGAGCTGCTATGGCACGCAAAGGGGATCACTACCCCAAAATGGAAGGCAAGTTCAGTTTGCAACAATGTTGCAAGGATGCACACATAGTTGATACTAGAAGTATGACCCCCACTAGATAGTACTAGATTACACTGCACTATGTAATGCCTTATTAGCTGAATTTCATATTCCTGAGTTTGAACAGAAGAGCATTAGCGCACTGAAGGAAATTCAACAAGGTATGGAAGAGAGTGTGTGGGAGTATGATGCACATTTTAAGACTCTCTTATCAAAACTATCTTATGATATTCATCCTTCTCAGCATGCTCAATGGTTTGTTGGAGGGTTAATAACACCTTTCAGGAGAGCATTGTCACATAAGACTTTCACAGACCCGCGCGAGGCCTTGGAGGCTTCCCTGCGTGCTGAGGCTGTAGGAAGCATGGATACCAGTGTTAGCCCTTTTCTTGAAGCTCAGATTTCTACAATGGCCAAGAAGCTGGAGAAGCTATCTGTGAACTCGTCGCATGAGACTCACAGTGGCCTATGGTGCATAGATTGTGAGGTAGAGGGGCATGTAAAGGAAAATTTTCCTCAGAGATCAGTACACGCCATGATAGTAGACTGTGAGATTTTCCACAGAGATCATGATGCAAGTAGGTGTCCACTACTGCAATGTGTGATCCGTAAGAATGTGTCTTGCTATTGCAAGATTTGCACCTCTACTACTCATGACACCAAGGATTGTAGATTGATTGACCAGATACATGATGCCATTGATATTGGTGTGTGCTAGACCAGCATTGCAAACAATTCCAAGGATGATGGTCGTCACTATGAAGGACATGTGAGATGGAGGAGCTCATGGAAGATTCTTTTGTGGAGGATTTAGAGGTCGTGAAAACCATGGAGGTGGAAGAAGTGAGTTCCCGTGTGGAACTTGTTACAATTGTGGGTCTATGGAGCACTATAAGCGTGAATTCCCTGATCTACTACAGTGCTCTTGGTGTGGAAAGAAGCACAAGTATGAGGAGTTCCCAGAGCTATTTGAACATATGAGCCAACAACACCAGAAAGACAAAGGCGTCGGGATGGTAAGTGTTAAGAAAGTAGACTCGATGTGGATGCCAAGGGTAGCATGTGAGTCAGAATTAGAACCTATACTGGTGACGATGTGAGTTGAGGTTGCACACACCAGGGAGATACCAAAGTAGAACCACTGATTACAAGAGAAGAGGTGGTGTATGGGAAGTATCCAGACCCTACCCATCAGAAGGAATTCTATCAAGAGACCATGGACGTAATCAGGAGTCTTCAAGGGGAAATTCAATGTCTAAAGGAGCAATCCAGGAAGTTGGGGCAGAAGAAAAGCACTGAGGTTCCTCAGTCAGATATAGATGATGTCAGAGAGGTGTGTAAGATGTTGCGCCAAGAGAATATCATTCCTCTGTTAGGAGAATGGTTGAGGAATAAGATACCAAGTGTTGGAGCAGAGCGTGAGAGGCAGGTTTTGCATGCTAACCTTCCTCCCCACAACCTCGACTATGATAAGGAGATTACCTTGAATGCAGTTGTTGATGGATGGCTCCTAAGCAATATTCTGATTGACACAGGTGTGGAAGTCAATGTTCTCACCCTGGATGCCTGGAATCAAATGGGAAGGCCCCCATTACAGCCATCTTCAAATGTGTTGTATATGGCCAATAAGACAAAGACAATGCCCATTGGTGTTTTAAAGGATGCTGCTATCACTATCCAAGGGGAAAAATTCACTGGAGACTTTGAAGTCTTAGCACTTGCTGAGGCAGAAAAATTTCTATCATTACTTGGGTGCCCCTGGTGCTATAAGAACAATGTTGACTTACATTTCAATAAGGGGTATATAAGTTTTGAGAACAAGGAGGAATGAGTTATCATTCCTTTGACAGATGGGAAGTCAACACCCTATATTGAGCCTTTAGGAGAAGAATACCTAGACAGAATTTACGTGTGCACTATCTGGGACCCTAAAGTTGTGCAACCAATAAAGGAGGGAATTATTCAGTGGGAAGATGCTCAATCTATAAGTGATACAACTAGTGTGGCATGTGAAAATTGGGTGCATGGGACATATGAGTTGGTTGGAAGGTAGTTAAGAGGCTCTGTGATGAGAGTAGCAAAGGTGCACTCAGTCAAGTGCCTAGGAGGAAAGAAGTTGCCAAGTTATTCTGGAGGAGCCAACCCTGATGTTTTCCTATGAGAAATGGAGACCCAGTGGAGAAGTGAGATCGAAAGGAGAAGGATGCTCAGCTATACCTTGCTCGGGACCACAACACATTGGTGGGTGACCCATCGTGATAGCCTTCTAGAGTGGTGTGAAGTGAGAATCATGTTCTCTGTTAGGTTTTCCTTGAGAAATGCACCTACTATCATACAAGATTATCATGGGAAGGAACCCACCTCATTTCACATCCAAGCATGTGAGAAGGCCTGGATGGAAGGCATGGAAGCCTTTCCACCTTCTTTATGGGTGCATAAGTTGTACTCCACCTTACAAGGCTTGCATGCACATGGTACATTCACTCAGAGATGTGCCATCAGACAGGAAACTGGTAGGAGTTGATGACTGACCTCCTTCAAGCTTTCGAATATCAGAGTACCAAGCCATCAGTGGATGAGGCATTGCAGGTTGTTAAGTGCCTAACTATGGGAGATAGTGCCATGGCAGAGGATAGAATACTGGAATTATTGGGTGAACCTGGCTTAGAAGAGGGCTTTGATGAGGAAGAATCAGAGGAGATACAACTTGAGTGTGCATGCATGGAAAAAGAGAAAGGAAAATTGGTCTATGTGATTGATGGTGAAGAAGTGGAAAATTTGGATGTTAACCATACTATAGGTACGTGTGAAGTTATGGATAGTGCTGATGAGCAAGTGTGTGCCTACCATGAACCCTTGAAAACCAAGAAGGTTAACATTGGTTCAAAGGCCAAACCTAAGGAGGCTACTATTGGAGACTATTGGTCAGAAAAGGAGGTTTCAAAGATCATTGATCTATTACGTGAGTTTCAGGACTTATTTCCATGTGGGTACCATGAGCTTAAAGGAGTTCACCACTCCTTGGGGGAAATGAAAATCAAGTTAAAGGAAGGAGCATGCCCAATTCAGAAGAGACCTTATCAAATGAATCTGAATCTTCACGTCAAATTCAAGGAGGAGATTGAAAAGATGATCACATCAGGCATCATTGAGGTTGTTGAGGAATCAGAATGGATAAGTCTAATGGTCATCAACATTAAGAAGGATGGGAGGATAAGGATATGTGTTGATTACAGGGATTTGAATGTGGTATGTGTTATTGACCCTTTTCCAACCCCCTTCACTGAGGAGATCCTGGAAGGAGTAGCCAGGCATGAGATCTATTCTTTCACAGATGGATTCTTAGGATATCATCAGGTTAGAATTGCAAAGGAAGACCAAGAAAAGAAAACTTTCACCACTGAATGGGGAAGCTTTTCCTACACAGTCATGCCTTTTGGAGTGAAGAACATGCCTATGGTGTTTTCACGCATTGTGGTGCAGGCATTTTAAGACTTCATCCATAAGTTTCTTCAAGTCTACCTTGATGATTGGATGGTATATGGATTAGTAAGGGATCATTGTGACAATCTGAGGCTGATGTTTGAAAGATGTTGGTAGTTGAGGATATCCCTCAACATTAAGAAATGTGTTTTTGCTACTCCATTTGGAACCCTTTTGGGGCATATCATATGTAAGGAAGGCTTGCTGGTGGATCCTGCCAAAGTTGTCATTATTGTGGGATTGGGGGAACCTACCAGCTAAAGCGTAGTGCATGGATTCCTTGGGCATATGGGGTATTGCTGGAAATTTATCAAGGGGTATGCCAAGATCATCACATCATTGGAAGAGTTACTGAAACACAAAATTTCATTTCACTGGGGAGAGGCACAATAGATGACGTTTGATACATTGAAGAATAAGCTTATCACTGCATGCCCATATTACTTTCCTTTCCTTCTTGGGATAAGCCATTCCATGTACATGTTGATGCTTCAGGGATGGTGATTGGGGAAATCTTAGCACAACATGGAGAAGGAATTGTTGACCACCCCTTGTGTTTTGCTAGTAGGAAGTTGACACCAGTAGAGTAGAACTATACTACTACTGAGCATGAAGCATTGTCCATGATCTACGTGCTGCACAAATTCAGGCAGTATTTACTGTAACACCCTTTATCTTCTACATGGACCACATGGCATTGAAGTACTTGGTAAACAAGCCCATTTTACAAGGGTGCATATGCCAGTGGGTCTTGTTGTTTCAAGAATTTGAGTTTACGGTAGTTGTGAAACTAGGTAAGAGTAATTTGGGACCTGACCATTTATCAAGGATTGACTCAGGGGAGGATGCATAGAGCATTGAGGATACAATTCCAGATGCACAACTATTTAGATTGTGGCACGTGCCCTCTGACTTGGAAGATATTGTTGTATTTCTCAAAATGGGTGTGGCACCGGAGGGAATGAAGACTTTGGAAAGAAAGTAGTTAGCCATACGCATCGCCCTACATGTTAATTAGTGGAGACTTATACAAGCTAGGCCATGATGAGGTTTTTTGCCGGTGTGTGTTAGAGCATGAGCATTGCAATCATGGAGGAAGCACATGGTGGAATTATAGGAGGACACTATGCAGGGAATGCAAACACATGCAAGATCCTTCTAGCAGGTTTTTGGTGGGAAATGATTTACAAGGATTGTATTGAGTTTTGCAAGGCCTGTGACCATTTCCAGCACCTTGGAAAACTAGGAAGAAGAGATGAGATGCCCTTGAGACCGATAGCTAGTGCATAACCATTTGAGAAGTGGGTGATTGATTTTGTAGGACCAATTTCACCTACCATGTGAAGGACTGGTTTGCACTATATCATTACATGTACAGGTTATCTTACAAGGTGGGAAGAATTGAAACCTACAAGGGATTTCACAGTGGTAACATCAACTAGGTTCTTGTGGGAAAATATAATCAACAGATATGGATGTCCATTGAGTTTAACAAGTGATAGGGGTACTCATTTCTTGAATGAGACAGTTAGAATCTTGTTGGCAGAATTCATGGTATCCCACCACAAGACTACCCCTTATCACCCCCAAGCTAATGGAACCACTGAGGCATTTAACAAGATATTGAGTCACATGCTGACCAAAATTTGTGATGTAGGAAGAAGAGATTGGGATGATAAAGTTTTTGTTGTGTTATGGTCATACCAGACTACTTATAAAAGACTGAACAAGGCCACACCTTTTCAATTGGTGTTTGGCGTGGAAGTGGTGTTACCTATTGAATTCATGTTACCATCACTATGTATAGCATGCACAAGAGGATTAGCTGATGAACAAGCACTTGAGGAGAGGATTGATAAGTTAATGCAGTTAGATGAGAGGTGGGATATTGCTCGCTGGAGTCAGAAAATAGAAAAATCTAGGCAGAAGGCATGGCATGATAGACACATCAAGAAAAAAAAATTTGAGGTTGGGAAGATGGTTCTATTGTATGATTCCAAGTTTTTGTGCCATCCTAGGAAATTCAAAGTCCATTGGATGGGCCCATACATTGTATCCTATATACTTGATTCAGGAACTTTCCAGTTACAAGTGTTGGATGGAACATGGTTACCAGGCCATTTCAATGGGAGTAGGTTGAAGCCCTACTATAAATAAGTCTTCCTTGTGTTTGTAAATAAGGCAGTATTGCCATTTAGCCTAGGATTTCCCTTAATGCATTTCCTTTCTTTTTGTTTCCCTTTCTCGTTGCTTGTTCCCTTTCTTTTTTTTTTGTGTGTTTTGTGGCGGTAGCCACTTATTAATTTCAAAAAAAATCTATGCGCAGAGGACCGCGCATCTATTTTTGTGTGGGGTGGGGTGATGCGACAAGTACTGGAAGCTGGTAGTGGAAGCTGTGTTTCGATGGCCCAGGTTGAAGGATCAAAAGTGTGTAGTTTGGAAGAGCACACATAGAAAAGGTGAACATAAGGAGTTTGGTGTTAGGAAGGCTTTACAAAAACCATGTACAAGGGTGAGAAGTGCAGGAACAACATGAGGTAGGTGATGTCAAAAATTAGGGTAAGGACAGAAGAAGTGCCTTTAGTGATGAAAGTGTGCGTAAGGATCTTTGGTCAGTAAGGGTTTTTGCATGCCAGAAGGTTGTAGAATTTTTCACATAGGATTGGGCATGGGGGTAAAAGTTGAAGGTTGGATTTAGAAGAAAAATCCACCTTTATTACAAAGGTACGTTGGTAGGTGGCATGGCATTTATTATGGAAAAAAATAAAAAGCTATAAGTAGAAGGTTGGGGTACATTATTGTTTACCTTGCATTTGTGATATCAAAGAGCTCTTGCGAACTAGGGCATCCTTGAAGAAAAGTTGTGTGAAAAAGGGTTGTGAAGATTTGAGTGCATAGCTAGTTTGATCAGCAAACCAAAGTGGAAAAATAGTACATGGGCATGAGGGAGAAGTTTGTAGAATTTTTCAAATCCCGCAAGTGAATACATCATCTTGTGGAAAGAAGGGTTTTCCAGGTTAGGGTTCTACAGCTAGGGCACATGATTGAAGGGATTTTTGTGAAGGGGTAGAGCCACAGAGTTGAGTAGAGCCAGGATCAGGAGAAAGAAAGAACTTTTAGTGACCCGACAGAGAAATGGCACCAAGGAAAGTAACAAATGTTTCACCAAAGAAGGGAAAGGGCAAAGGGAAACAAGTTGTTTCCACCAGTTTCAATGAAGAATGGTACGCGGAGATGTAATATCCAGATGATGTATTTCTTGGAAAAGAATGGGTGTATCATGTTAGAAAGATGGTCGTGAGTGACTACAACCATCAAATGAGCACCACAGAGAATGACATGGCATTAGAACTGGTTTTCCCTATAGATAAAAGGACACCAGATGGAATGCCTATCTATGATGATGAGGTAAAGGTGAAGATGGAGAAGGTCAGGTTATTGTAACTCTATGAGTTTCCCTATTTCAGAAAACCTGAGTGACTGTACCAGTGGTTAATGTTGCGCGTACATGAAGACCATTTCTACTTTGTAGGATGTAGGATGCAGATAACTCCCCAACTGATTTCTAAATTTATTGGTCTTACCTACGAGGGAGAATCTTTTGATGATGACTTGGATGATAAGGAGGCCATCAAGAAGAACTGTTGAAGCCTATGACTACAAGAAGGGTTCACGATACTTTGACATCTCTATGATTTCTGACCCTGTAATGAGGATGGCCTTGTGCTTGGTCACAAAACTAAATGGGCAGGAGAGATGGACACATATCAACAAGGCTTGGTTGAAAATTTTCTGTAAGATCTTGGAGGGGACCATCTATAACCTCTTAGTGTTCATAGCAGAAGAAATCATCAATGCCATGTGTGATGGAGAAAATATCATGTTTGGTAATGTCCTCCTTACCATCATTTTTTCAGAGATTGGAGTGCCTGATGGGCCAGATAAATTTGTTTGGGAGTACCCAGATGAGAACCCTTCCCCTGCCAAAATATTTGAGAAGTACACTTGTGACACCATGACGGCTGCCCACAAGGTGCGCCTAGAAAAATGGTATAAGTGGATGCGTGACGCATTTGGTACTAAGTGGAGAATACCTGAGTAGTTACCTATTTTACTATAAGGCGAGGCTGAATTCGTCGTGTACCAACATTTCTATATTGGTAGGTTTACTCTGCAATATGGTGCCAAGGGTCCCTGGTGTAAATTGTCATTCTCCTTCACAGCACAATACTTCCAGCCGGATTCAATAGATTCAAAGAGGAAAAGAAGCTAAGGTTTGACCTCAGCATGGTAGACTAGGATTACCGTGAGCTATGTAGGACATTGATATATCCAAAGAAGTGCACCTATGTGGAGAAGTATGTCTCCCATGACATACATATGTTGAAGCCAGTAACATTTCCTATTTTGGGAGGACCGTAACAAGGGTATACCTATGCATAAGGCCTAAGTATGAGAAGGGTGCTTACATTGAGAATGATGTCTCTATCCTAGAAGACCCCACCATAAGAAAGAAGGCCACACCAAGGAAAAGGGAGAGAGAGGAGGCCCCTGAGAAAAAGGCACCAAGTATACAGACAACACAATCTGTAGGCACGTAGGAGTCAGGCACAAAACCAAGCACCTATGCATGGAGGAAGAAGTCCCCCACAGAAGAGAGAGAGAGGACACCTGAGGAAGAGGCACCAAAACAAGAAAAGATCCCTTGCGAAAGAAGAATCACTGGTAAGAAAGGATTCACCTAGGGAAGAAGAAAAAGAAGAGTCTCCTATATTGGAATCACCAATTAGGAAGAAGCAAAGAGTAACAGAAAAGGTGGACTCGGAAGAAACAGAGAGCATGGAGGCTGACAAGGGTGATGAAGATGATGAAGAGCATGGTAAGGCTCAAGACCATCCTTTGTACAATGTACATGAGTCAGAGGAGGAGGGAAATGAAGAGAAGGATGAGGATGAAGGAGGCACTCATGGAAAGGGGGGAAGTGAGGAAGTCAACATGAAGGATCAAAGGACTCCAAGCCTGACCAAGGAGCAGATAGAGGATGCCACAGAAAGGGAGGTAGCATGCATCATAAAAGACTTGGTGGATCAAGAGGTGGAGTGCAGCACTGAAGAAGTACTCAAGGAGATGGAGGGAAGTGAAAGTGTAGAAAAGGAGTATGGAAGCATGGGTGGAGATCCCATCCTAGTGGTAAGCTTCCCAAAGGTAGTGCATACAGGTGGAAAGGGTATGGAAGTGGTGCAGGAACAAGGAATGACTTACATCAATGATCCAAATAAGGTATTGCGTGCATTTCCAAAGTATTGTGCCTTCAAACCAACTCCTTGCATGGTCTTCTTTCGATGAAGAGGGTGCATACCCATGCACAAGGAAGATGTTGTCTTGGGATTTTGAGTCCCATGTTGATGAGCCTGAATTCGAGGTCAATTGTGAGGCATTGATGAAGATACCAGATACCAAGGGAGTAAACCCTCTGGTGAATTCTCAACAACTATCAGATGAGCAAGTTTGTAACGCACTCAACAAAGTGTCGGTGGAGGTTGAGGTGAGGCTCTTCGGGAGAAATGATAGAGTAAGGGTCCTAGAGGAAGAGCTTGAAAAGAAAAATTAAGAGATCATTGAAAAAGACAAGGAGTTAAAGCAGTAGGAGTTGATCAGTGCACAATTAAGGTACAAATTAAGGGAGGAGAAGGAAAAGGTGCACGAGATCCATAAGAAAATAGAGATGATTTTAGATGCCATAATCTTGAAGCACCCAGACCTGGCCCTGCCTGAGAAAAAATATGATTCAACCATGTAATGCTTGGAATACTTGACCCATATCCTCACCATGGAGAGGTGGCCACTCACATTGGATTCAGAAGAAGAGGCATTGGCATGCCAGAAGGAGGAAGAAAAACTAAAGATTGGGGAGACAGTTACTTGGTATTCCAAGCTCCTTTCCACTGTAAATACCACTATCCAAATGGTTGAGGTTGTATATGACAATTGTGCTGATAGAGATAGGGTAGCAAGCATACTGGTTGCTACGCATGAGGTGGATCTGAAGGAGTTTCAAGAGAAGAACAAAGGAAACAGGGCAGAGTGGGATAAGATCCTAGCCAAGGTTGAGAAAAATTTGGAAGCAATTGAAACCTTGTGGGGTTTGATTAAGAATTGGCTTAAGGAGCTATATCCCCAGGTCACTCACAGAATGGACACGCTGGATGATCTTAGCAAGAAGCTAGAAGGAATTGTAGATACACTGAATGCTAAGAGTGACGAATTGAGTTTTGATGAGGTGAGAACTCTAGTAGGTGACCTACTTCAGCAAGCGTAGGGTGAGGTGGATGCCTAGGAAAATATTGAAGCAACAGTAAAGAAGGAATTCCCACTCCTCCTACAGCAGTAGCAGATTCTTCTATTCTTTCATTCTTTATTCAGATTGTCCCTGTCCCACTATTCTTTATTCTTTGAAGAAGCAAGATGTTTTCGAGGATGGATAACACACTTAGTGTGGGGTGATGTTGGGCCCTGAAATATTGGCTAAGTACCAAAGGGTACACACGCGCAGGACCAGTGAGAAGAAGGGAGCTCAGGGGAAAGCACAAAGGACAAAGGGGTTTAAGAAGGGTTTAAGTGAAACCAAGGCACATGCGGGAGGTAGAACACAAGTTTAAAGGGACTTAGCCATATTTGGCATTCTAGATACACTTGAGGAAAAATGTGAGGACCCAACTAGGTGTGATGAGTGGATAAGGTGCCAGCATGGAACCTTGGAGGTCAATAAAATAATATTCCATGCAGGGAATATTCCCAAAAGACATCATTACAAAGAGTGGAGGGTTTACAAAGGGATAAGCATTCACCAATGGAGGACCACATCACACTTGGCACATGATCTGTTCATGAGAGAAGGCATGGCGGTGGGTGTTGATCCTATAAAAAGAGATGCTCGAGCTAGAGATAGATATACAAGAGGGAACATGGAGGCACACAGAGATAGAATGTGTAGAGAATGCAGAGAATAATAGAGAAGTAGAGTAACAAAGTGTTGCAGTAATGTTGGGGTTTAGAGCACTTAGTGCTAAGGGTTGTAAGGGATGTCATAAGCATATGTATGGGAATGGGATCTGTAACAAGGGTTAAAATGGGAAAGTATAGTTAGGGTCTCATATCAGAGATGTTGATAGGAGTTGAGTCCCTGTCATTTAATATGTATGGTCTGAGATGACCCTTTTGACTGTAATGTGGCTACCAGAACTATGTTAAATCAATATATATGGGATCATTCGGTATATCTTGTTTATGGGTGTAAACCCTTGTGTTATATGACTTATCATGGCTCAGATCTTGTTTATTATGCTTCTTACAATGTTATTTAGCTTTTGTGATGCATTAATGTTAGATCTGTTAGTTGCATCTTCTACCTCTTTAAATAAGTGAATGTACTTCTACTTCTGCAAATCATCCTCCATTAATGGCGGAACCTTCTCACAAAGCTCACATAAAGGAGGGGCTCGTGACACCCGCACGTGGCTCGGGTGAGCACCCAGCACCCGCTGGGTCATAGGTCGACATGCACTTGGGGTTAGTAAAGGTATTAAGGGTAAATAAAATATAGTGAACGGTAAATTGGCTACAGAAGATAAGGATATCTTGAATACCATTGTCTCTTTTTTTAGAAACTTCTTTGCTAAAGGTTAACTTTCAGCTGAGATCTCTAGTGTAGAAATTTTAAATCTTTTTTAGCCGGCCATCAATCGTGATGAAAATAGATATCTCATAGCCATTCCTTCAAAGGAGGAGATAAAATATATTTTAGATGCTATGGAGGGTGACAAAACTCCAGGGCCAGATGGCTTCCCCGCTTTCTTTTTTCAAATGTATTGGGATATACTTAAGATAGAGGTGGTTTTAGTTGTGCAAGAGTTTTTTTGATCAGGCGGCCTACTAAAACAAATTAATCACACCTTTATTTCTTTCATACCTAAAAATCCAAGAGCCAAAGACTTGGAGGAATTCAAACCCATAAGTCTATGCAACACAATGTATAAATTAATTTCAAAAATCCTAGATTTTAGATTGAGGGGAAACCTCAGTAACTTTAATTCTCCTAATCAAGGTTCCTTCATGTTGTGCAAGCAAATTTTGGACAACATAATAACCATTCATGAGACGATTCACTTTGTGGAACTTTCAAGAAGGGAGGTTATGATTGCTAAGTTGGACATGCAAAAGGCATATGATAGGATATCATGGGACTTCATGTTCTCCATTTTACATAGTTTTGGATTTCATCCTCACTTCATCAAAATGATCCAAACTTGCACTGAAGCCCCGATCTTTTCTGTTATTATTAATGGGAAGCCAAAGGTTTTTTTTACCTTGAAAAGGGGCTTGAGGCAAGGAGATCGCCTATCCCCCTTCCTATATATTATTGTTGCTAAAACCTTGAGAAGGTTATGCTTTAAATCCCAAATTGAAGGAAAGATGGAGGGTATTAAAGTGGTCAATGGAGTTGATAATCAATGCTTGCAATAGTTTGTGGATGACACGGTTCTTTTTGGTCAATCTGTTGTCCAGGAGGCTCATGCCTTCAAAAATATCACTAAACAATATGAAGAAGTTACTTGGAAAATGATTAATTTCATAAATAGCTTTTATTTTTTCATAAATTTGAGTGAGAAGTAGCAGACCAGGTTGGCTAATATTTTGGATTGCAGTATAAAAACTCTCCCAAATACATATCTTGGAATTCCTCTTTGTTGAAAGAAGCTAGAGGAAGGGGGGTGGAACAATTTGATAAAGAGGTTTCATAAAAAAAACTTGCCTCTTAGAAAGGCTCATTAATGTCAATGGCCAGAAAAGCCCAACTTCTTCAAAGTTGCTTGCAGGGTATTATATTGTTCATCATGTCCATATTCACTTTACCTGTGAGAGTCAGGAAAGCTATTGAAGGCATACAAAAAAGGTTTTTTTAAGTTGAGACTGCACAAAGAAGAGGGAGCCTGGATCAATATGGTGAAAGTGAAATATTTGCGGCACTTTGGTAGTACTTTGGCTCTTTTCTCATATTTGGAGCTACTTAGAGGATCAATCTTCTGGAACAATCTTTGTCAAACTAGGAAGTTGTTTGTCAAAGGGAGAAAATGGAACCTAGGGGATGGCACTAAGATAAGATTCTGGGAAGACCCATGGATTAAGGATAAAGCTCTCAAGACTGAAGAACAAGAATTGGGGGAGTTGGTTTGTAGCTATTGGAACAAAGAAAGGAAGTGGGGTCTAGATTAGATTTTGTTATTGATACTATTAGACTCCATTATTGCTACTATTGGATTCCTTTATTTCTACTATTGGATTATGTTATTTCTACTATTGGATTATGTTATTTCTACTATTGGATTATGTTATTTCTACTATTGGATTATGTTATCACTAATATTGGATTTTATTACCACCATTATTTGATTCCATTATTATTATAATTGGGTTCCAATTTTACTATTATTGAATTCCTCTTGTGCAAGTTTTCTAAAAAAGCATAACAGACTTAGAGTTCTAGCTTTCAAGGCACTTTGCAAAAAAAAATCTCTTTTTCATCTAGAGTCCATTTAAGAAATTATTATGTAAGTATGGGCACCTAGTTACCAAAAATAGATCAAAATATGCCTGGGTATATGTCATATTGAGAGCTAGCAACCGTTATCCTTGGCGATAATGTTTCAGTTTTTTATAATTTTTAGTATTGCAAAAAAATAAAAAAATCATGTTCGTATCAATACCTAGAAAACTCTTGTAATAGTATGTGAACTGTGACAATGCCATGTGGGTCCATTCCTCTATTAATAATTAAATGTACTTTTGTGTTGAGGTATGCTTTGTGTCATGTCTAGTCCATGTCAAAAATCATGCTTTAAATCTTAACACCAATTTACCAAAAAAGAGATCAAAATATCTCAGAGTAAATTTTCATATTAAGAGTTATCACCCACTAGCCTTGGAGATAATGTTTCTATTTCGTATAATTTTAATTTTGTAAAAACAAAAATTATAGTTTTGTCGTATTCCTGGATATTTCCTTTAAATTTATGAAAATTGTGATACTTCCATGTGTTTCCATATCATGACATAAAGCTTTGTGGGTATTTCAAACTTTTTAATGTTGCCTTTCTTTTTCCATATCTTATGTTGGTCCGTCATGGAGTAAGGTGTCAGTAAACCACAAAATCACATATCCTAAAGTTTGATAAAATGTTGTAAGGTTCCTTCAAATTATATTCAAATGAAATGAGGACATGTGTCACACCTTTATTATTATTATTATGCATTCCAAAGGACTTTCAAAGCAAAAAAATCATGATCAAATGTTACAAATGTGCAATTGTTTCTCATAGAGAACCACAAAAGTATGAAGCGTTGACATTTTTCACTCATTCATAAACCTTTATTCACTTCCCATATTCATTATAGATTTTCAGGTTTGAAAAATAATATGCTAAACAATAACCAAAAAAATCAAGTATTACAAACAAGTACAAATTTGAGCTTTTAATTGAGCATGCTTTGGAATCCAAATTTCACACAACACGATCTATTGGTATGTAATATGTATAAAAATTGACATTGTGTGAGTTCAACATGCTATATCAAGAAAGAGAGAAAAATTAAACAACACGATCTATTGGTATGCAATATGTATAACAATTAACATTGTGTGAGTTCAACATGTTGTATCAAGCAAGACAGAAATTTCAAACAACATGGTCTATTGGTATGCAATATGTATAATAATTGACATTGTGTGAGTTTGACTCACTATATTAAGCAAGAGATAAATTTCAAACAACATGATCTATTGGTATGCACTATGTATAACAAGTTACATTGTGTGAGTTTGACTCGTCGTATCAAGCAAGAAAAATTTTCAAACAATATGGTCTATTGGCATGCAATATGTATAACAATTTGCATGGTGTGAGTTCAAATCACCATATCAAGCAAGAGATAAATTTAATACAACACCATCTATAGGTATGCAATATGTATAAAAATTGACATTTTGTGAGTTCGACTCGTCATATCAAGCGAGAGTGAATATTCAAACAACACAGTCTATTGGTATGAAATATGTATAACAACTTACATGGTGTGAGTTTGACTCATCATATCAAACAAGAGAGAAAATTCAAATAACCCACATCCCATGATAAGATAATGTAATAACAATGAAATGCATTTCTCAGTACATTTAGTATATTCAATTTCTATAACATGTAAAGTATTAATTGATTCATTAAACAAAGAATTCATTAGTTAAACTCGTTGAATTTGTTCAAGGTGTGTCGGAATACCTTTATGTCCACCATTTGGTATTTTAATAAGATCACTATTTCAGATTTTTATTCATGTTTATGCACAGATGACATTGTCTATGCCCAAATGATAGATATTTGATGTTTCTCTTCATCTATGCAATCATTGGTTTTTTTGTATAGATTCACAAAAAAAAAATTTAATTTTCCTATGGAAGCCCACTAATGCACCGTCACTTTTTTAACCATAATGTCACCTTCCATTACAAGGTTACCATCAACCACACTCATCCATATTATGATTTGAATGGATATTTGGATTGGATACCCGTTGCAATTTTATCACCTTCTGAGAACAAGTCTAAATGTTCGTCTTGTCCAAAACATGTGACATGACCATCTAATAGTACAACAAAATAAGAGCAACATTAGATGAAAACTATAAATCTAAAGCCATTATACCCATAATTAATAATCACTTATTCAAATGAAAGGTTTTACATCAACTTTATGAAATAATTCAATTCCATGACAAACAATTAATTTAGTGAATAATATCTATATCACCTATCACTAACATCAATCTAAAAAGCTTTGGACTAACACTAAAACTTTGGACTATCACTAACACATCAATTATATAATAAAATTATATACCAACCATTAGAGGAATTATATTGGACTATCACTAACACGTCAATTATATAATAAAATTATATACCAACCATTAGAGGAATTATAAAATAAGTTGAGTACAATCTATAGACTTAACACAAACAACAATTTTAACTATATCATTTTTATTTTTATTTTTATTTTTAAACAAAGCTTTACATAGAGTAGCATTGGCAACCAATAACTATATAGCTATAAATGAATTGACCACGTGTTCTAGGATTAGAGATGTCTACCGTCACTTAATAAAGCAGTGTTGTCACATTCAGAGATAAGATTTGATGGTCCACGCCACCTTTCAGAGTGATTTTTGAGGATGGTTTACCACCAATTTATAAATTTCAAGTTCAAAATCTATACCTATTTAATGAACTCTGCAACGTATCAATATGAATATACGTAAATCTCATTTTACTATATAATAATAGTAGCATATTTTTTAATCATGTAAACTTTTTTAACATAGAGTATACCTATTATATTATTGTAGGAATAACTAAAAGGCTAATAAACCGACGGCTTATGCATACTCTAACATGTCAGCAAAGGTCGGGTAAAAACCATTGCAAAACATTAAATATGAAAAACGTCAAATACCAATCCTTTATTAGTCTCATGTCAACCAAGTTTTAGCCACGGCCCCCACATCGGCCTTAAATAGTGACACTTCCTAAACGTGTTTAATTCTAATGGCACATGAAGATTAATTCAAACGGAACAGAAATTAATTACTTATAAACATTATTTATCAACTAAGAATGGAAATTGTACATTAGTCTCTCATCAAGAGGGTCAACTAAAATATGAAACGAGGATTTGATTTGTCAACAATAGGAGGAAATTGAAAGACATGCTTCTCCACGAGGTTTTTTATTAGTCCATTAAAATTGACTTAAAATCCTAAAAAATTCCCGTATAACACAAGCCATCATCATATGGAGAAAATTTTAGGTCATAACAAAATTTGTAAGAGGAAGAGCTAAATTGAGTGTTATCTTGAGAGACTCCAAATGTTATTATTGGTGGGTTAAATCTTGTAGGTTCTTTCAATTAAAGGATTCATGTTCCAAGTATTGGTAATATTGTAGCTGATATATTAGAAAATTTTATATCTGAGCCGGAGAGAGGTTGACTAATGTATGGCGAGTGTCTAACATTTAAATTGTTTGGTGTTGACTAAAAGATGAAATGAGGATTGATTAGTCAACTAAAAGGGAGAATTGTAAAACATACCTATCCATGCGGATTTTTTATTAGTCAAATAAAAGGGGAAATTGCAAAACATGTCTCTCTACAAGGATTTTTTATTAGTCAAATAAAAGGGAAAAATGTAAAATATGCCTCTCTCCACGAGGATTTTCAATTAGTCAACTAAAAGAGGAAATTGTAAAATGCTTCTCAAGCTGAAATGGGAATTTTTTGAAACTCTTCATGAGGTTTTCCAAATTAAAATGGAAAATCTCAAAGTGGATTTGTGATATAAAAGGGGAAATCGCAAAGCACTTTGGTCCACGTGGATTCATGAACCAAAACGGAAAATTACAAAATCATTACCACGCAGGGATTTGTGAACCAAGAGGGGAAAATAATAAAAACACCTTCACAAGGATTTGTAAAAGGGGAGATTAAAAAACACACTCCATTAGGGTTTTTTAAACTAAAAGGGGAAATTGCAAAACACTCAATGAGGATTTATCAATTAAAAGGGAAACTGCAAAACTCTCCACGAAAATTTATCAACTAAATGGGCAAATTTATAAACACTCCACGGGAATTTATTCACTATAAGTGTGAATTGCTAAACACTCTTGTCCACAAGAATTTAGCAACTAGAATAGGACATTGCAAAACACTCTCGTCTATGAGGTTTTGTCAAGTGGGATGGGAAATTGGGAAACACTCTTGTCAACAAGGTTTTGTAAACTAGAATGATCATAAATGGTAAATTTTGAAACACACTCCTTAACACGACGAGTGCAAAGGGGAAATTGCAAGACAATTAACTCTTATTTCCGTGAAAAATACATAGGGGAAATTGCAAAACACTCACTCATCTCCATGATGAATGCATAGGGTAAATTGCAAAGCACTCACTCCTCTCAATGACTCTACACTCTCTACTCCATTAGGATTTTGTCAACTGAAAAGGAAAATTGTAAAGCACTCCTTCCCATGAGGTTTTTTCATCTAAAAGAGGAAGTTACAAGGCTTCGTTAACTAGGATGGCTAATTGTAAAACACATTCCTATTCGAAGCTTTGTCAACATAAAGCAGAAATCGCAAAGCACTCTTCCATCCATGATACTTGATCATTGTAGAGGGAAACTCTCTCCTTTCCATGATGTTTTATCGACACGTGGGAAATTGTAAAACGTTTTCTCTTTTCCATGATGTTTTATCAACATAAAGGGGAAATTCTATCGACATCAAGTATAAGTTGTAAAACACTCTTGTACTTGCTTTATAAATATAGAGGGGAAATTGCAAAGCACGCTCTCCTTTCCACAATAATTTATTGCATAGGATAAATTTCCAAGTACTCTCTCATTTCTACGATGGCTTATCAATGTAGAGGGGAAAGTGCAAAATACTCTTCTTTCCACGAGGCTTTATCAACGCAGCTAAAATTGGAAAGCATTCTCCTTTTCTCTATGGTGATGCCAACTAAAAGGAGAAATTTACATTGTCAACTAAAAGGGAAAAGCACAAAACACTCACCTTTCCTCCACACTTTGTAAACTAAAAAGGAAAATTGCATTAGACACTCCTTTCCATAAGGCTTTGTCAACTAAAAAGGGAAATTACAAAACACTTATTTCCAGGATTTGCCAACAAGAAAAGGGAAATTGTAAAACATTTCTTTCCAAATGTTAACTAAAAGGGGAAATTATAAAACATTATCTTGTCGACAAGGTTTAAAAGCAACTCTTCTTGGTTTGCAAATATTGGATTGGTTGAAGAATTTTGATATTTATTCATATGAAAAGTCTTTTTTTGTATTGATTTATGTAAAAACCTATATCTAACAATTGAATTGGAGAAAATATGATGAGACATGAGATGCACTTGGATGGGGGAAAGTTGAATGATAATATTTCTACAAAAAAATATACCTACCATCCTTTGGATTTGATTAGTGATTAGGGAATCTTGATTAATAAAGCTGCATTGACATTAGGGGTGAGATTGATGGTATAATTTACATCAATGTTCAATTTGTTATTAAATGGGATATGCAAAAACTTAACAAGTGACACTCATGTTGGATGAGATTGATTATGTGCTTGTATTAGTGCACATTTCGTGACTAAAAGTTTACATAGATTATTAAATACTCAATGAAATTTTTTCCTTTTACTATATATGCCAATATGTTCGAAGTTGAAAACAGTAAAGAAAGTCCCTTTTTAAATGTTTTGAAGTCATAGTTTATTATATATTTTGAGTGAGAGCATCTAACAATATAGAAGGCATTACTTGGCAAACTTGTAATTAAAATTTGATGCTTAAACTTTTTTCATTTGTTTATTTCCTTTTAAATGTGTTAAAACAATATTAAAACAATTAAGGATTTTGGTTTTTATGGTCAAAATAAACCACTTAATTGGAAGGAGTTACCATGACTTGTTGAAAAATAAGAACAAATAATACAAGTCAGTTATCCCTATAACATTGATACTCAAGGGATTCCTTTGTCTTAAAAAAAGTAAAGATTGCTAGAAACTAAAAATTGCTCCATTTGGCGCAATGGTCATGGTGATAGGATGGCATCTCGCTATATTATTATTTGGCCATTTAGTTTTTCCAGAATCTGTTAGAAGGAAACAATATGCATTCTTAACTTGTAAAAGGTATTTTATTTGTAATGCAATTTGAATATAAGTATAAAGGGAAACCTGAACAATATTACTCAATAAAATTATATTTCTAAAATATTATTTGATCTAATGAGTGTGCAAACAATAGGACATAGAAGATGGAAGATCTCAATAAAAGCAAGAATAAAATTTAAATACTTATTTCAGCAATATCAACTTCAGTTTTAAGATCTTATGTAGGGAGAGCCATGGGAGCATGATATCTGATACAGAGTTTGTGTGGCTTGCCCTTCATATCTCCTTCCAATTAAGTGGTTTATTTTGACCATAAAGACCAAAATTCTTAATAAATTCAATTTGGTTTTAACACATTTAAAAGGAAATAAACAAATAAATAAAGTTTAAGCATCTAACTTTAATTACACCGAGAGGCATTCTACAATGGTAGGCAAGGCTGTAATGGAGTGCATTGTTAAATTTTATTCTTGACATTAAATTTGACATTCATTTGACCATCATGTGATAGTTCATTCATGAATTTTACATCTATTTGATTGTCACTTAAGTAATTTTACTTTTTTTGGAGAAGTCAATAAAAAAATATTAATATGTATCATAACTAGATAGGTGCCTCGAGATTGATATCTCTCGGCGTATTTTAGATAGATGTATTTAAGATATTTATACTAGTTAAAAATTTGTAAAGTAATGTCTTGCATTTCATTAGATGCTCTCACTAAAAATATAAAAATAATTTTATAACTTCAAAAAAAAGACTTTTCTTCATTGTTTTCAACTTTGAACATATTGATAAATATTGTTTTTAAGATGAAAATTCCATTGAGCATTTAATAATCTATGTAAACTTTTAGTCACAAAACGGACTTTAATGCAAAAAAATAATCAATAACATACTTGTAAAGTTTTTACATATTCCATTTTATTAACAAATTGAACATTGATGCAAATTATGCCATCAATCCCACCACCCAATGTCAATGCAGGTTTATTAATCAATATTCGCTAATCACTATTCAAATCCGAAGGAGGATAGGTATATTTTTCTGTAGAAATATTATCATTCAACTTTTCCATGTCCAAATGCATCTCATGTCTCATCATATTTGCTCCAATTCAATTGTCATATATAGGTTTAACATAAATCAATACAAAGAAAAGACTTCATTGGAATAAATATCAATATTCTTCAACCAATCCAATATTTGTAGACCAAGAAGAGCCACTTGAAAATCAGGTCAACAGGGTAATGTTTTGTAATTTCCCCTTTTAGTTAACACTAGGAAAGAAATGTTTTACAATTTCCCTTTTTTGTTGACTAACCTTGTAAATGAGTGTTTTGTAAATTCCCTTTTTAGTTGAGACAACCTTATGGAAAGGAGTGTATGATGCAATTTTCCTTTTTAGTTTACAAAGGGTGGTGTAAAGGAATGTTATGCATTTCTTCCTATTAGTTGACAATGAAAATTTCCCCTTTTAGTTGGCATCGTTGTAGAGAAAAGGAATTTTTTTTCCAATTTTAACCACGTTGATAAAGCCTCATGGAAAGGAAAGTATTTTACATTTTCCCCTCTACATTGATAAAGCATCACAAACGTGAGAAAGTACTTGGCAATTTCTCCTATACAATAAGTTATCATGGAAACAAGAGAGTGCTTTGCAATTTCCCCTCCATATTTATAAAGTGTGGATAGGAATGTTTTACAACTTACACTTTATGCCGATGCAATTTCCCCTTTACATTGATAAAGCATCGTGGAAAAGAGAAAGTGCTTTGCAGTTTCCCATGTGTCAATAAAGCATCATTGAAAAAAAATAGTTTTATCGTGGATGGGAGAGTGCTTTGCAATTTCCATTTTGCGTTGACAAAGCCTTGGATAGGAATATGTTTTGCAATTAGCAATCCTAGTTGACGAAGCCTTGTAACTTCCACTTTTAGTTGACAAAACCTCGTGGAAGGAGTGTTTCACACTTTTCCTTTTCAGTTGACAAAGCCTAATGGAATAGAAAGTGTAGAGTCATTGAGAGGATTGAGTGCTTTGTGATTTCCCCTATGCATTCATCATGGAGATGAGTGAGTGCTTTGCAACTTCCCCTGTGCATTTGTTGTGGAAATAAGAGTTGATTGTCTTGCAATTTCCCCTTTGCACTTTGTGCTAAGGACATTGTTTCACAATTTCCCCTTTATGATCAATCTAGTTGACAAAACCTTGTTGATGAGTATTTCCCAATTTCGCATTCCACTAGACAAAGCCTCATGGACGAGACTGTTTTGCAATTTCTTATTCTAGTTGCTAAATTATTGTGGACAAGTTTTTAGCAATTCACAGTTAAAGTGAAAAAATTTGTGTGGAGTGTTTAACAATTTGCCCATTTAATTGATAAATTATCATGGAGTGTTTTGCAATTTCCTCTTTTAGTTGATAAATCGTCATTGAGTGTTTTGCAATTTCCCTTTTAGTTAACAAATTCTAATGAAAAGTGTTATCTAATTTCCCCTTTTACAAATCCTCATGGAGTTTTTACAATTTCCCCCACTAACTTCATAAATCCTTGCGTAAGAATGTTTCTGCAATTTTCCCTTTTGGTTCAGTAATTCACATGAGGATAGTGTTTTCCAATTTCCCCTTTAATATCACAAATCCTCTTTGAGAGTTCTGAAATTTTCCATTTTAATTTGCACAACCTCATAAAGAGTTTCCAAAGTTTTCTTCTTCAGCTTGAAAAGCATTTTGCAATTTCCGATTTTAGTTGACTAATCAAAAATCTTCATGGAGGCATGTTTTGCAATTTTCCCTTTTATTTGACTAATCAAAAACCCTCATGGAGAGGCATGTTTTGCTATTTCACCTTTTATTTGACTAATCAAAAATCCTAATGGAGAGGTATGCTTTGCAATTTCACCTTTTAATTGACTAATCAATCCTCATTTCATATTTTAGTCAACGTCAAACGGTTTAAATGCTAGAGCCTCCCCATGTATTAGTCAAACCTCTCTCCAACTCAGTTGTAAAATTTTCTAGTATCGCAGCTACAATATTACCAATACTAGGAATGTGAATGCATTAATTGAAAAATCCTATACGATTTAGCCCACCAACAACATTATTTGGAGTCTCTCACGATAACACTCGATTTAGCTCTTCCTCCTACAAATTGTTTTATGACAAAAAATCCCTATGTTGGCTTGTGTTATGTTGAAATCTCTTAAGATTTTAAGTCAATTTTAGTTGACTAATAAAAAATCCTCATGGAGAAGCATGTTTTTCAATTTCCCCTTATCGCTGACAAATCAAATGCTTGTTTCATATTTTAGTCGACCCTCTAGAAGAGAGACTTGTACAATTTCCATTTTTGGTAGACAAATCCTCAAAGTTGACAGATCCTCTAGAATGACTGTTCAACAATTTCCCATCTTAGTTGACAAATCATCTAGGATGAAACGTGTTCTAGAATTTACCCTCTTAGTTGACAAATTCTATAGGATGAATGGTCTGCAATTTCCCTTTATGATTTGCACCAATAAAGGACCATCCTATTGTTTTAAGATGGTAGGCAATGCAATGCACCACAGCACTAGAAAACTATTTAAGATTTAACAAGAACACTTACATGCTATCAACTATTTTGTTGTATGGCGGCCCAATTGGAGTGATGACTATCAATATTCTCATCGAGACTCGATGCATGTTAAAATAAAAAGTTGCATTAAAAAAGTGATTGGTCATTTAACTATGATACCAAAAGGACTTATGTAGATTTCAAAGTGCAGGTCCATGCTGGCTGGGCAATGCTAATATCCACACAATGCATGATGCAGGGTGTTTGTTCACTACTTTATTATTGATACCACACTTACCTTCTCTTACAGCTAAAAATTGTTCTGTTATTTATGCCATGCTATATTTCCTACTAGGAAACACATAAATGAAGGTATGGTACTTCTCATCAAAGCACGCATGCCAAGATAGATAATTATCCGTCATGTATCTGTCAATATTTTCATAAATGAATAAATTACAAATTTTGGTTGGTATCTCTGATTGTAAATAAAATGAGTACAAATCCATTGATCCCATATCAAGCACAGCTGAAAACCTCGAGCAGAGTATAGCATGATTGTGGACAAATCGCTGATAGCTTGAACAATTGTGGAAACCAACAATAAGCCTTGTAGATGTGTCAAATACATACACCTCAAACTCAAAGACTGGACAGAAGTATTACTAGCTACTGCACCTGTAGGTGCAAATGCCAAGCCAATAGGCAATAACAAAGAAGTGGAACACTTCAATGATGGCTGCAATAAATTTGCACAAATAATTTTATGCCTTAGCTGGAAGCAACCCTTTATATGTCTCAGATAGTTGTTCCCTTTTATTTATTTAATTATTATTATTATTATTCTCTAGCTTTTTAATAATTTTATGTATTTATTACTCTTACTGACACCAGTCTGCTGCTGGATGAACAAAGGCAACAAACGGTCAATTTATTACTCTTATTGACAAGTATCTGCTGCTGGACGGAAAAGAGCAGCACACAGGAACTGTTTTATGGAGGGCAACAGTCAAGTGTCAACTACTGAATGAAAAAGGGCACCGAGTCTAGTTATATAGGCCTATCTGACTTATAAATGACATGGAAATAGACCATTGGATTGAACAAAGAGCAAACTTACCAAAAAAAAAATTGTAGTGCCCACATTTTTTATAGCTCCAGTTATCTATTGGTTCCTTTATGCATAGACATGTTTTGACTGAGACTCTGATATATTTTAGACATTTTTCTATGTTATTTATCCTCATGGACAATATGGTATTTTGGGCACGTAGCGCCAATTGGACGAGATTAGTACATTGATATCTTCCTTATGATGTTGATGACACTAACAGAGTTACATGATAGTGAGACTTGTTGGTTAGAGGTTGATTTCTTGTAATCGAATTGATCAATGATATAGTCTTCTGGATTTAATAATGGTAACTCATGCTAGCATAGGTGTATGTCGTTATAATTATATTTGTGGATGATTCATGGTGAACTATGTGTATAATTGTATGCGTTGCACTATCAATTGTATAATGATGTTAGGATATTATAAGTTTGATTAATTTTGTGATGAGTAGATGTTTATTGTATTGGACAGATGCGGTTAATGTGTGCAATGAGTGTGCAAGTGACATGTTATAGAAAAACGTGGGTTTCAGGGTGGCTACGCAATTGTGCACAAACGGCCCACAAACTGAGTCATAACCATGTTAAATATTTGAAGCCTTAGAGTAGGTATATTAATTGGGCACCATGAGTGAACCCTCAATTGTAATGTATTTATGTCTTGTAAAATTAATTTTGTTTAAGGTGTGTTTTATTAAGTAAACTAGTTTAGGGGTTTAATGATCTCATTTTAATTTAAGTGATGGTTTTGGGTAAGTGTGTGTGTGTTGGTAGAAGGGATTGGGGCCACGTGTGAACCTTGGGTGTACCCCACACCCTCTACCCTTGTGCCCAAGTGTGCCAAACCCGAAATTGGATTATTTTGGACATTTTTAGTGACCCCTTTTTAATTTCGGAGTTCACTTAGCATGAAAATGGGCCCTTGAACTCTACCTAATAGGTAAGGGGGCTTGTTTCCAAGGTTTGGAAAGAGTTTCCCTCCCATTTTATCTTCCTTTAGTCACATCCATATAAGGTGGTTGGTTTGTGTGTATTTGTTAAAAGTTGTTCCACTTTGTTTTTTTTTTCATTTTTAGTATTTTGGGTGATAAGGGCTAAAAGGTGAGTTTACTTTTACTTATTTGGTTTTTGGAATCTTTGACTTGTGGGAGGAGAGGGGGTGACACATGTCACTTTCCTATTGGTGAGGAAACTTTTGGGTTCCTATTGATATTCTTCCTCATGGTGAAGAAAAGGGACTTTTTTCCTCATTTTTTTTTGGACTTGACGAATTTTTGGGGAGCTTGAGGATTGCTTGGACAAATGGGAAAAAACTTAAGAGTCTTAGAAGCTTGTGGAGATAGGATTCTTAATCCCTTTCTTTTTTGTTGCTTGTATTGATAGTTATGCATTTGTCAAAAATAAAGTGTGAAATTTTATGTTATTAAGCTTGTATGAAGAATGTAGTCTTGGTTGTTATTTTTTTTTGTTTTGTTTTACTCTCCACCATCACATGGTTTGATAGTTTTGGAGAATGTAGGGGAAGAGTGAGGAATTTCCCTCTCAAACCTCATGGCTTGTTGGTCAAGCCATGAAGGTTCCTACTCACCCCCTCATATGGTTTGAGGTGGGTGAAAAGTTCATATGGCTTGAACATTTCCCCATTCTTAGAGAGGAAACCCTTTTGAGTTTCAAAATCCTCCCAAAAAGGATTTATTTGACATAAAAGAGAAATAAGGAAGATGAATGTTAAGGAGGAATAAAGGGGTTATTAAACATGCTTTTATTGGTGTATCCTATGGTTGGACACCTTTGTTTTGGGCATCTTATTCTTCTCTTCCCCCTTTTTGTGAGGGTGACCTTGTTTCTCCTCATGTTGTATTACCATGTATAGTTCGTCTAAGTGTTTTAATGTTTCTGTGTATTCTTGTTGTGTTTATCCCCATTATACTTGTGCACATTGTGGATGTTAATTCCTCTCTCCCATGGGCTTGGGGGAGGCTAGCATGTTTTCCAACCATGGAAATGCATATAATGATGCCTATTAGTTGGGTGGTAAACAAGTCATGTCTCTTGTTGCGGCATTCTTAGAAGAACACTCGAGGTTGGAAACTCCAGGAAGAAATTTTGTTGAAATGGCGACTTGTTCTTTTATCCTAAAAAAAAAATTCATTGTAAATATTACACCTCCTTGTATCTATGTGTTATATGGCTAATTGTGGATAGCCTCATCTTGTAAACTTATCATTTTTTTGGTGATTTGGGAAAACTTCTGTTTTATGGATCTTTGTTATGTAAATTTTGTTCAACCTTGCAAAGAGAACTTGATTTATTGGACTTGAATGTGTTCAATGTCTTAAAAGCCATTTTAAAAATTTGTAAACTAAACTATGATGAAGAAAGAAATCTGGTATTAAATGATCCCTTCTTATTTTTATGTTTTAATGGGATTGGAAAAGAAAATGTTTTGTTAAAAAAAATCTATGAAATGGCATATATATATTTTTTGAAAATAAATTTGAAATTTATAAGTTAAGCATTCTTTTAAATCTGCATTTTTTTATGGCACTACAAAAACAGGATTAACCATAAGCCAATCACATCCAATTCTCACAAACAAACTAATTCAAAGACTTTCAACCACAGAAAGCGATAGAGTTAGCCTAACACCAAGTCCAAACAGCCCTTAAAGGAAAATTATCTTAAAAACACACTGGCACTCCATCAGTTAAAACAACATCTTGATTATAACTGGAACTACCATAAACCTCCTTAAAACAAGGAATATTGAATTATTTCACTAAATTAATTTAATCAATGGTCATAACTAAAAAGGGGGGGATTAGAGTGATAAATGAGTTGCCCAAGTAGACTAGACACAAGAGTATGTATCGGACAGTCTAGCATTGGCAATCTTTGCATGTCTCCACTATATACATTTCTTCTTTTACTGGCTAATCGTATTAAAACGCTATAGCAGGCATGCCTTAATTCAACTTCCAAGGAGTCTTTCATTCATATTATGATCTACCTCAGACATGTCAAAAAAGCATGGAGCAGAAGCATAACACTGATCAAAATACTATAGAAGTTGATACTTAATTTATCTTGCCATCAAAATTCAAGAGATAGATTGGTTTGAATATCACCTTTTAAACTTAAATGACAAAGAACGGGATTTTCAAAGAAAAAAACTTCAAAATCAATTAAAATTGTAGCAACTACCAACAAGACTAATGCGCCTAAAAATTTTCCTCCAAGAATCAAAGCAAACTAAAAACTGCTACTTCATCTTCACCGTTTTCCACCTCCACCACCAAGCTTAGGACCTTTAGGCATTGCCGCCTTAGGCATCTTAGTTTGTGCCTTCTGAGTCTTCGAAACAGTTTCTGCCTTTTTTGCTTTCTTCTCATCTTTGTTCTTCTTTATTCTTTCCTTAATTTCTCTGAAAATTTACAGTTAAAGATTGATAGTAAAAAGGCTTTCAAGAATATAAAAGGGCTCGGGCTCTATAAGTTACATAAAATTGTGACAAAAACTGTCAGAGAAGAGGCCATACCTCAAAGCAGCTTCACGGGCAGCAGCTCTAACTTCTGTCTTCTCAGTTCTCTTCTTCTGGATAACTTCCAAAGAAGCACCAACAATGGACCTTGAATAAGGCTTGGATGTCTTGCGTCTTGTCTTTTTTACTTGCTCAGCATGAATATCCTGGTAACAACCAGACCAACAACATGAGTGGACAACAATAACAGATAGTGCACAAGTCAAATTAAAAAGCAATAATTAATTTATCACCTTCTTATGTTGTTTACGATACATTGCAGTCCAAGTTAGCTTGGATGGCTTCAGGCGGTTGTGGAAGTACCTCTTACACTTGGAGTTGACAAACAAAAAAACCTGTACATTTCAAGATCAAACAGAACAGGTCAATGAAATATGAGAAACATATTGTTAGATAAACAGTTCAGCAAACACACACAACTCAATGGACTCAGTTCAAAGCAGGATTATGCAGTTGAACAGGTCAATGAAATAAGTGCAACATAAGGTTAGATAAACGGTTCGACAAACAAATGCAACTCGATGGACTCAAGTTTAAAGTAGAATTATTCAGTTGAAGAGGTAGTATTTAAGATGTCTGTTTTCCAGTTTGTAAACACAATCTACACAGAATACAAGAATTTCCAATCAAGCTATAAAAACAAGAGAGTTAAACATAAACATACCTGTGAATCTGATCGTACAAACCTGATACCCCTGCCAGGGTATATCTTTGCACCGCTGAAGCGGCAAATTTCTGTCCTGCAAATGTTTAAGATAATGATTGTTAATAAATGCAATTACGCTAGAACATGGCAGGATATAAGAAAATGAAGCACAAAACTGATTGATCATACAAACGGAATTTTAAACAAGAAATATAGATCTAACAAGCCAGCAGTATACTGTGCAGCTAATATGCAATAAAATCCTAAATGCATGTTTAATTGCATAAAACTATGCAGCAAAAATTTAAAGAAATTGCAACAGACATTCAATAACTAATGATGGATAATTAAAATACTGAGAAAAAAAAAGCCAAACACTAAATAGAAAAATGAAAACAGAGCACATTTAGAAATAGCTTAGGCCAAAGACTCAATCATCAAAATACATTCAAACATGCTTCCAGCTGGATTTGGCCAAGAGATATTTTTATCTAGATTGTTCCCCATATTGATCTCATGCTTAGTTGCCCAACTATACACAACTTCCCAATATTGTCTTGACAGGCACATTCATGACAGCCCAAGGCACAGAAAACAAAACTAATAAAATAACTATGCTCAATAACTTATAATGTATTACAAAATCTGGTACAGCAACAGATTCACAAGGCCATGCTGAACCTAGAAAAAAATCATGACCAGCCACTTCTGAACTAAGCAAGAGCTTGACACGGTACTTCTGAGCATGGTAAGAGCCCAGAACTACTTGACAAAACTCAAGGTACAAAGCCTAAACCACTCAACATTTTGAACATATCACATGTTTTAAATAGCATTTTTTTCCAGAGTGGATCTTAACCAGACACCTCTGAACTAAGCAAGAGCTCGACAAGACATTTCTGGGCATGGCAAGAGCCCAGAACTAGACAAAACTCAAGGTTAATATAAAGCATAAACTACTCAGAATTTTGAACATTTGAACTGTTTTAAATAGAAAATTTTCGGCAGCGGGCGGCTAATGAGTCACAACTTTCATCAAATTTTATCTATTAAAATAAGTAATACACTATTTTCAATGATACATGAAAAAGTTGATAAACTCACAAAAATAATCGGCCTCTTAAAATAAAAACTAAACAATATACACAACATGTTTGTCATCATCCTTTAAAAAAAAATGTTGTCTGCCTCTCTAGATCATCCTCTATTATTTCAGCATAGTGCATATAAGCTAAGTCACAAGGTTTGGGTTTGAGTTCATTTTTTAGGATAAAACTTGGTTCATTTTTATTTCCTGAAAAAAATACATAATTATGTCAGAGGGGCAGAGTGGAGAGAACTTTCAGTCCTCTGTTTTCAGTCAGTATATGTATATACAAACATTTATAAAATTAGCAATTGTTAATGTAAGTTACTCTGCAAATGTGTTTGATGTGATTGTTGTTGTGCAATGTGAGTATCAATGTTGGTTTGTTTTGTATGTTGCGGTGAAGATGGTTGAAGACTAATGAATTTAGAATGTCAAAGACGAAAATATCAACTGAAAATCCTAGATTATTCATAATAGCCTATATTAAATCTGAAAAATATCATGTTGCCATCATCTCTCAAGATATTTCTACAATGTTGCATATAGATCACCTGTGTGTCTGTGTACGATCTGTCTCCTAAACAAAAAGCATGCACCATTTTATGGCCTTTAATCAAACTACACCCAAGTATCCTTTTTATTCCTCTATCCTTCGTTGATATCCTTAAAATTTGAGTCTCGCCCAACCTGCGCACTTATGCATAGATGTTTGACAGAAGAACGTAAGTTGCAGCATTTTGAGAATCCAACTCAAGAAGAAGAGTTGCTATAAATAGTCATAACCCCATAATGTGTTTGATGTGATTGTTGTTGTGCAATGTGAGTATCAATGTTGGTTTGTTTTGTATGTTGCGGTGAAGATGGTTGAAGACTAATGAATTTAGAATGTCAAAGACGAAAATATCAACTGAAAATCCTAGATTATTCATAATAGCCTAGATTAAATCTGAAAAATATCATGTTGCCGTCATCTCTCAAGATATTTTCTACAATGTTGCATATAGATCACCTGTGTGTCTGTGTACGATCTGTCTCCTAAACAAAAAGCATGCACCATTTTATGGCCTTTAATCAAACTACACCCAAGTATCCTTTTTATTCCTCTATCCTTCGTTGATCTCCTTAAAATTTGAGTCTCGCCCAACCTGCGCACTTATGCGTAGATGTTTGACAGAAGAATGTAAGTTGCAGCATTTTGAGAATCCAACTCAAGAAGAAGAGTTGCTATAAATAGTCATAACCCCATAATGTGTTTGATGTGATTGTTGTTGTGCAATGTGAGTATCAATGTTGGTTTGTTTTGTATGTTGCGGTGAAGATGGTTGAAGACTAATGAATTTAGAATGTCAAAGACAAAAATATCAACTGAAAATCCTAGATTATTCATAATAGCCTAGATTAAATCTGAAAAATATCATGTTGCCGTCATCTCTCAAGATATTATAATGTAATCTTATGTGCTCTACAGGCACCACAAAAACACAACCTCCACAGGGTTAATTGGCATGTTGATGATAAAGTATCTATAGCCCTCATCTCAGTCTCTGCAATGGGAAAACTGGCAGCCTTTCAAACCAGCAAGAGGCCTCTGTCAGGGAGACCTATTGAGTCTGTAGTTATTTATAATATTAGGAGAACTCCTAACTAGACATCTTGTTGCAGCAAAATGAAAAGTTAATTTATGGGCTGCCAACTGGCGAGAGAGGCCACAAATACACTTAACTTTCACTTCGCAGATGACTATCTGCTGTTCTTTTTCTTGGTTCTGAGAGAGTTCACTCAACTTCAATACATTTTCAATTTAATCCAACAAGCTTGAGACCAATTGATAAAAAAATCGCAAATCTAATATTGTTTTCGTAAATGTAGATACAACCACAAGAACTAAGATTCTCGAGATTCAGAAATTTCAAAAAGGTAGCCAACCCATGACCTATTTACAAAAGATTTATGGGGACCAACAGTAGCTAGACTGCAATAACAACTCGGCAAATGGACAAACAAACAGTTACGGCCAGCAGAAAGAATTTAATTAACACAAGACTCAAGTGATTCTACAGATTGCTCTAGTGCATTTACTTGGTACTATCGCTCATCCCAATACCTTTCAAGGTAAAACATCAAATTTCATATAAAAAGTGGTGGAAAAAGTAAAACCCTTTAAATATCTGTTGGTTTAGTAGGATAAAATTACCCAGACAAAGCATGTTTGATGACTAAATATCAAGAATATCAAACTATAAAACAAAGCCATGGCTATGAAATTGGCTTGAGACATATTCACTGGACCCACATCAGTCTGTAAATCTATTTTGCTCAATAAGTATGTTGCTTGTGATTGGAATCTGTTTAAACTCAAATATAACTCATAAACTTCTACGTAGACAGTCGGGGAGGGAAGAGTCACCTTTCCAACTCATTTTTTTTATTTTTTTAGAACTTCAAACCACTTAATAATATGTGGGCAACAAATTTTTGCAAGATTCTTGAACTAAGATCAGATATGAGGAGAATACTCGAAACATTGAGATGACACGCTTGGACAGCGAACTCCAAGATCAAAAGGAAATCCCTAGTTTAAATCATACATTAGAAGTGCATGTGAATGATAACATATTTATGGCTATATGGCATATGCTAATAAAATAAAAATTAAGCTTACACGCTCAGTGTATGTTCCATGAGACTACATCTCTATGAGGTATTTTGTCAAACAATTGACTTACCTTTTGTACAGTGCCACATTTTAAGCATATCCTACAATCATTGTAGTCCATGAGACCACAGATCTTTCAGGAATTTTGTCGAACAGTTCACATGCTTCCACATTTTGCATACATATTTGCTAGGTAACTTGCAATTAAGACATCTGAAATGTTTTCCATAATGCATTGGCGAATGTCCACATCCTGTTTCAAGGCCACTATTTTGGTACAGGCTAGCAGTACACTAGCAAAGGTGAACTGATCAGATTGGACACCTGTTGGTTGCATTTGGTGAAACAGCATCAATGCTTAATGAGGATGCCCTGCGTCTTCTGTTAGCTGGTTGAAATTGGATGAAAAGGTGCCCATGAGTCCAATATTAGCAAACTGGATTCAATTTCAAAAACCCATAATGGCAGCTAATAACTGGTATTACTACAGGTTTGGTGATTCTAGCGCTCGCAGAAGCAGCACTTATGTGGTTTAAAGGAAAGAAGCATACAGACGTTATTGAAGAATGGGATGTAAGAGAATTGGCCTCACAGATTTAGGTACAGAGACCTACATATTACATCCAAGGGGTTAGGAGAAGAACAAGTCATATGTTGTGGGAGGGTTTGGCGAGGTTTACAAAGGATTCCTTCCCACAAACGGCCTTGAAGTTGCCATAAAATGTATCTTATAGATATCAAAAAGAACATAATCAAAAGACTCCTGGGCTTGGTCAGAGCATGGGTACCTGAAGAAGTTAATGGCTTGAATGGCTTCTTGGGTTTGTTGGGCTGCTTCATCACATTGGCCATATATTTAAGACTGCTGTCAACACATTCCTGTGCTCTCTCTGCTCTCTTTTCCATGTGTCTCGCCGGTGGTCTCTTTAGGCCTCCAGGCAACCCTAATTATAGCTATAAGCCCTTATTCATCCATATTGAGTTTTTTTTTGCATGCCCTGCAAGCATTGCAGTCCAAGAGACCTTTTAGGCATTTTCTCAAACAGTTAATGCTTTGGCAGATGTCCACACCCTGTTTCAAAGCTCATATTTTAGCACAGGCTGGGAGTATGCTAGCAAAGGTGAACTGGTCAGGTTGGACAACTGTTGGATGAATCGGGTGAAACAGTGTGAACACTTCGTGAAGATGCCCTGACTTCTGTTGGCTGTAACTATGATATTCCATGATAAATGAAACATGAGGGGGAAAAAAAAAAAAACTGGTTCTTCTTTATCACTACAGCTATCCTAATAATGAATTTCAGGTATGAGGAAAAATAGAGTATGCAGTTGCTTTTGTCCCTTATATAAATTATCGGAAAAAAACTCATCCATACAAGTACTTGCCAATTTGACATCTAGTTTAGCGTTTACATCTCATAACCTGGTTGTTGTATATGTTTGGGTCCACGGATCATTTTTGAGTTTGGAGATTTGCTATCATGTGTTTGCTTGCATCTTGTTGTTAACAAACTCGAAACAAATATTTATTTATGAACCAACTTTATGAATTGAATAGTAGATAATTGCACACTGCAAAGATTGGAATTTGATTTTATCCTCTATCTTTGATTGTTTAGTTTTGGTACAAAACTTTATGGCAACAGGACCAGGGACAAGATCGCAACATACGATACCACAGAAACAGTGTACAACCATTCATCCAGCTGCAACATTATTTTTATGTAAATGCAAATTCCACTGCCCCTACCCACACTGGCCTCGCGGGTGTTGCCTTTCGATCATCCTATACAACTTACAAGTTATGCCTACTAAAACTTCGTCCCAAAGACAACAATGGTTGCCTCCAATTGAATTTCATTTTTGCTTTGTTGCAATTATAAGAACACCTTTCATTATCGTCATTGAAATAAGGCCTTACCACAATGTTTTTGCTCAATGAGAGGGTAAATAGATTTTTTCGCAACTTATGGACAACAAATGTTTTCACGACTAACTTTACATTGTGTATTATATATCTGACCAATTATATGTTGCTTTGATAATAGTTTTTAATGCAATTTATATGATGTAGTAAACCACCTAGTTTGTAGAGATGCGGATTGGATGCATCTCACTCAAGTTGTCAATTGTCTAGTTGAATATGTGTACCTCATTTTAAGTCGCACAATATTATGTACATAAATGACTTCACAACACATAATTATTGAGGACACAAACAGTTTGCCCAGCCTGATGTTAGTGAACAGAAATATGAACAAAAACTAGACCCTTCGCATTTGTATTGTTACTTTTTTTTTAAATCAAAACTGAAATATATAAAACATATATCTATTTCACAGAAACCGACTCCAACAAAGCTAGAAAGCAATGTCTCTAAAAAAACATCTCAAACCAGGAAAACCTAGAAAGAAATGACTCAAAACAGGAAAACCTAGAAGGAAATGACTCAAAACTGGGAAGCCTGGAAAGAAATCGTTTTTGGATTCAATGATAGCTTCCAGTATAAAGAATCATGGCAACCACGATAGATGAATTCATCAAAGATAGATATAGATCTGCTGAAAACGTTTCCTAAAGCTCAGCTAATCTTTGTCAATGCTAAAACAAAAGACAAGACAGCAAGACAGACTTCCTATACATGGCTGTATGGTTCTCTTTTCCAGGTTAAAAATATCACATCAATGATCAGAGGCACCTTGCAAAACAGACAATGCATTTGTAAGTTATGAAGCGATTTCCTGACCTAGAAACAATTTTTCCTTGCATTTATTTAAGTTTGTCTTGTTCAAAATAAAATGTATAGAATATATTGGGTTTTTACTACCAAAATCAACTGATATACTAGGAAGAGAAGCCTATGAGGGCTTAAGAAGAGAGGACTATATGAGGGATTAGATAATTAAAGAATAGGAAACAATTCCACCGATAAAATTCATTTAAAGCAAATAATATTTGTCACCCATATTGTCCAGTTCTTAAATAAAGTTTATAGAACAAGTAACCTGGAGAGTCATCAAAATGATTCAGTTGGTCTTAAATAAACTATTCCTAAAAGACACCAGTGTTGCAACAAGTGCATAGAGATGTCAGCTTCTGCAGGAAGAAAACAAGTCAAACTCTCAAAATATGATCTGAACCTTTAAAAAACAGGCAGACACGATGCAATTGCAGTAGCATGCACCTCTAATAGAGACAATGTTTATTCAGTTACGTCCCTGTTGCAAATATGTATTCCCAATTCTGAAGTAAGAACTTTCACTTTGGTTCCCTGTGTACCCTTTCTCTAAAGCTTCTTACAGGCAATGCTAAACACAAGCAATAATATATTCAGTGCCTTCAGAAGGGAGTCCATCTTCTTTAACCTGCTTAAAAGTGGAAATAAATAATTAATAATAAATATCCAATATCACTTCTAAATGGAAGTGTTACATAGCTATCCTTAAAATATCTGTGGTGCTCACCTTTACACCACCTCTACCAGCTGAAATAAGGGCAAGTTCACACAATGCCCCATTTTGATTTTAGGGATCCATGCTGCATTGTATTTCCTAGGCAATACAACAGAGCGCATTAGTCATCACTGCTGACACACATGCATGGTCCATCACCTCGCAAGGCCAGCTACATGGAAGTAAATCCGAATCTTAAATAAGACTCCATTGACTTCATCAACCATTGATGAAGAAAATAACATTTGTCAATTTGAGCAAATCTCAACACAAGATCTGAGTGAAACACTTAAACTGTGACTATATATTACTTGAATAGTGTGTCTACAACAATTGAGCGGCCAATATTTTGAAGGGGGGTCGCACTTTTTCACTTCCTTGGTTTCGCTTCTTTCTTCCTTTCTCTCTGACGCTGCCCGTGTGCTTGGGTGCTTTGGCACCTAGCCACACTTGGTCCTGCGTGGATCATGCGCTCTTCCTGGGGCATTATGCTGGTCGCCGATCGCGTTCCAGTTATCTGCATCAAGGACGAGGATATCGATTCCTCCATTCATCATCTTTCAGACTGTGCCCTAATCTGTAGATTTGTGGGTTTCTGGCCAAAGGCTCCTGATTTGATAAATTGGTTGAAGAAAAACTGGAGCATCTCTTCTTCGAATCAGGTAAATCTTCTTCCCCAAGGTTTTTTGCAAGTTACTTTCGTAAATTCGACTGTCAGGGATGATGCCTTTCAGTCTGGGCCATGGTTCATGGGTCAGGCTGGCCTTTTCATGAAGCCGTGGGTTGAAAATTTCAAACCTAGCCTGGAAAATACAAATAAGGTTCCTGTTTGGACCAGATTGTATGGTTTGCCTACTGAACTATGGAATGAGAATACATTTACCCTAGTTAGTAACACCTTGGGGGAATATATCTGTATTGCAAAACCAACTGAGTCAGGGGTTTTAGCAATATATGCTAGAATTTGTATCAATCTTGACATTTCGCAGCCCCTTCCTAGCTCCATTTTTTTCAAATCAGAAACCAGAGAATGGTCTTAGGACCTTGATTATGAGAATGTTCCTTTCCGTTGTAGAAAATGTCATCAACATGGACATTTTGTTCGTCAATGCCCTGAAATGAAACAAACTGAAAATCAGGATGATGACGGCTTTGCCAAAGAGAAAAAGAAAAAAAAGCCAACAGCAAGAAAATTATGGAACAAAAATATTCCAAAGGAAAAACCAGAGGACGCTATTATCCTATTGAAAAATAATTTTGAGGCCGTAGAGAATGAAGAAGAAAACATTAGCAAAACCGCGGATCACATCAATCAAACTGATGATAAAGAACAAGAAGATGGAGAAATTCAGGATTCTGAACCTGAAACAGAGAAGGAACTGCAATTAGAATAGTGTACCTTGGAAAATCTAAAAGCATTATTAGACAGCCAGCCAAGACCAGAATAAAATAGAGGAATCAGAAAATACTTTAAAAACTATAAAGATAGAAAAAAACAAGCCCGGCAGACCTCCTTCCTCCAACACTAGAAATTTGGAAGCCCTGCTCAATATCAGTAAAGGAAGTCACAAACATATCTCTGAGACGTTGCAAAGACAAGAATCAGGAAAGGAAAATCTTCCTCCTCTGGACTCAGATACTAATGAGAAAAGGAAAAAGAAAGAAGGTATACCTTTAAAAACGGGCAAGAAGTCGGGCAAGAAGTCACCTGTTAGGCCAAACAGCCCAGCAGTAGCAGGCTCAAAAACAATCAATCATTATTATATCATGGAATATGAGGGAGCTAAATGCTCCGCACAAGCAGAGACTCTTAAAACTCTGCATTGAAAAAGAAAAACCAGATATACTTATTCAAGAGACTAAAATGGACTCTAATTCTCTTACTATACTCTTTAATAAAATATGGAAAAATGGTAAATATGCTATTAAAAACGCTATTGGTGCTTCTCGGGGCCTTGTCATCATCTGGGATGCCGGAAAACTCTCTGGAAGACCAATTGACGACTGCACTAATTGACAAATTGTGGAATTCTCCACTATTGACTCTAACCAATCCTTCTTTTGCGCCAATGTCTATGGACCTAGAACCAGTGCAAGAAGAGAAATCTGTTATTTGTCCCTTAAAACAATAAAACACTCCTATCCAGATGAGAAATGGATATTTGGGGGGGACTTTAACTCCATTGCTTCCCCTTCTGAAAATACTTCACAAACAACTACTTAGTTGTTGCAGAATTGTTAAGCTATGGTTCATGAGTTTTGTAATTAAAGTAAAACCTCATAAATAGTTATTAGGATTCATACCCACTACATTGATAAACATCTTACACGGGAGCCTCATCGTTAAAATTAGGGAGATTTATCTCGTGATTGCCTTGGTTTTTAGCAGTGCATAAAATCTAGCCAACAAGGCTAAAAGGGAAAGGGTTGTGGGGACCACTTTTTTGATGGTGTGCTTGCAAAGTACACAGATGAAATTCTCAGAGTAACTTGAAACTTAACTATTTTTATTTATCATTTGATTTTTTCATAAATTTTTTGGCTTAAATTTCTGTTTATTGTGATTTTAAAATTGTGCATTATCTTGTTTTAGGTGCCAAAACATTTGGCTAGAGGTTTTTGTTTGGTGGATGATGAAAACACCAATGGATTATTTGTATGAGGCCACGTGAAACTATTATGGGAAAATTAAAAGAAAATATGAACCCATTTAGCGCATAATTGATTGGAGATGGAACCGGTAGCTCCATCGACATATTCGTGCATTGACCTACTACTCGAACCCTAAATTTTTATATTTTGATTCATTTAAGGATGATAAGGAGGTTATGGATGGCCTTAGCATATGCATAGAGAGGTTGATCCCTGACATAGACTTTAACGTTGCAATTCTTGATGAACAACAAATTTATAAGAGTACAAAGAGGATGCTCTTTTCTTTGTAGACATGCGTTCAAATGAATAAACACTCAACAATTAGGTAAAAACAAATTGAGTCATTTGTTTTTAGTCTTGTTACACTCATAGATATTACACTTATTTCATTTATTCTAGCCTAGTTGAATTACAAAATTATTAATGTTTAAATGTCCTATTTATAGATTTGTGGTGCAAGATACCCAATCTTTAGAGGCTAGCCATGTGCATTTTGTGCCAACTATGTAGCTCTTCTGGGTGTCAACGTAGGATTAAAGCATGTTTGAACCAATTTTTTAAAAATTGGAACTGGACTCGGAACTGGCCAAGCATTCCGACCGGAACCGAACCGGTTTAAAACTTATGAACTGGTTTACTAAAAAAATACATAAAATATTACAATTTAATGAAAACAAGAAATATTAAAGATTCCAAACCAAGATTACAAACAATTAGAGACAAAATATGCAAAGTTTGCTCATGCATTACCATGTAAGGGTAATTATAGCAAAACGGCACCGAGTGCACCACATATCTGAAACAAAATACGTAAACAATGAGGCTTTAAATGGCCTATAGATTCCAAAAAACAATATGCTACAAGCTACTACATGTTTGATATCAATCAACAGACTCAATACCACTAATAAGAATGGGATCCTCATCAATGTGATCATGTTCCTTTGGCTCAGACACATCAGACTCCTCACGGACATCTGCAGTAGTTGTAGTAGCATGGCTAGTGTTTGCCATGTCTGGTGCTACTAGTGGTTCATCATCCAAAGCCATCCACCCAAGTCATTGGGATCAAACTCTGCCAGGTGACTCTCTTCTACTCGTTCTATGGTTGGATCAATATCATCCAAGACAATGGGATCTGTATTAGGTATCCTATTCAGTAATTGGTTGCGCTTTAGCCGGAGGTTGTATTGCATGAAGACAAGATCATTTAATCATTGTTGTTCCAAACGGGGTCTATATATCATTATTTTAGGGTTAGGGTTGGGAATAAGTCAACTTAAAAGCTAAAATTGGAAAAAAATGTTTTAAGCAAAACTTGCCCCTCAATTAGTTCAGACTGGTTCATTACGGAGTTTGTTGGTTTGACCGGTTTAGTACGGAACCAGAAGGTTCATTACTGAATCAGCCGGTTCCGTATAGTACTGGTCATTGGTTTGGTTTTTCTAACAGTTTGCAATTTTTTTTAATGAACTGGTCAAATTGGTTGAACCAAACTGGAACCGGAATAGAGTTTTTAAAATTTTGGTTTGAACTTGTTCATACAAAGAAGCGCAACAAGTTGACAACACAATGTTTCAATGTTCTTGTTTTTGTGTAATACAATCTTCGTCTTTGCGTGAGACAAGTGGAGGGGCAAGCTTGGATGATATTAATCTATATGCTGATTTGATTGTTGAGTCCGAGGGTTTGGATGAGCAGCCATGTTTTATGAGGAGGACATTGCAGAGTAGGGGAGGGAAGTAGAGGAAACAATAGTGTCAAGGGCAATAGAAGTAGTAGGAGCCGGAGGGGTCGGTGAGGATGCAAATGATATCTTTGTGGATGATGTTTCTGTAGAGGAAAAATCATTACCTTCCACTTCCAGGGGGAAGCAAACTAGGCATTGTTGATGATATTCATATGTGATATTAGTATATTTGGTACGTTGATGACTATTATGATTTAATGAGCATTGTATTTTGTAGTTTGTACACTTTTTTGGTCTAAAACTGAACATTGTACCATTTTTTGGTAAAACATTACTTGGACAAAATATACTTGTGTTGTCTACATTCATTTACTCATGTCATTTAAGACTTAAGAGTGTTCTTTATGTTATTTAAGCTTATTCTAAGAGTTATATTAGTTTTTTAAAGTGACGATAAAGTTGTCGATTCTTAAGTCCAAGTCAATTTTGGGCTGGTGTGTATTAGTTTTTGAACTATGCTAAAGGGTATCTCTCAATATATGCATACTTTAAAGTTCAATGTTCAAAATAATTAATTATAGTTGATATTTTCATAGTAGTGATGAAGATAATGTTATGGTTTGTTATTTAGTTGTTTGTGTTCACACTGGGAAGTAGTTTGAGTTATTTTCTAGCAACTAGTTAGAAGTTGTGCTCACATCACTTGTTAAGTTTGTTATAGGGAGTTAGAACATGGTTAAATATGTTATAACCAAGTTTGTCTCACATTGAACAAACATGGTATTCACTTACGAGTTTGTTCAACTTCAAACACATGTTTGTATCTCCTTACAAAGGCCCATTTAATAGGCTTCAATATTGTTGAATAATTGATCAGTGGAGGAATAACAATTCTATTACTTGCTATTGTGAGTTACATTGTTGTTTGGGAGATTCAAGGAATTGTATCAAATCGAAGGCATGAACTTAGCCAATTCACCTGCCTAGATCCTCATGGCTATTGTGATATGGTATTGAAGATGTGGATAGGTAGAGGAAGCCCAATATGGCTCTAAATTTGTATCGAAGAAGTTTTGGTTTAGAGGAAAAAATACTGCCCCTGCCCCAAGTTATAGCACCTTGGTCTTCTTTCTTTAACCTCCCTTTGCTCTTGGTGAGCTATTCCAAGCAACTCGGCGAGTTGCTCATTTTGTTTTGGCAGTTTTTTAATCTGGCTCTACCAGTTTGGGTCTTGGGGAGCTTGTCTTAGAACCTCCAAGTGAGTTAAACACCTATTTTTGGCTTGACGAGCTATATCTATATTGCCCTTTGAGCTCTACATCTAAACTCACAACTCAGTGCTCCTCTGCAGCTTGTTTGGCCCACCTAACATTTTGTCAATGAATCGAATGGATCTGATCTAACACAACTTGTTTTAGCTCAGAGTGAATTGCCTCCTAGCTCGACGCTATCCAAATGGCCCAAGGGCCAAGTCGAGTCCAAACCATGGTCAGACCCAGGGGGCTGTGGACGCTGGGAGCTTTTGGGAAGGGGCCCCGTGGTTTTAATATCCAAGTTTTGTGTTTGGGGGTCACTTTTGGACCATGGCGACTCAAAAAGGAAAAAGTAACTATAGTTACTCTTATTTTATTGGCCCCTCCATGGAATGAAATGTGCCTAGGGTTATGGGGGCTCGTTTGTCGAGGAGAAGTATATAAGGAGCTGGGGGAGAAAGAAAAGGCACTTTTTGTCGCTTACATTTTAGCCTCCTTCACGTGCAGCTGTTGTTGCGCATCTACAGCTTGTGGAGTCAAATCCCACAGGGACCCTAGCTTCGGTGGTGAGAGACCCGTCCCTAGCTAGCAGGGCATTCTTCGGTAGTGAGAGATCTACCCTAGTCTGTCATTTTGGAGCCGCTTTCAGGGCTGTGTGGCAGAGACATTATCAGAGGTTTAAGAGGAAGGATTTTGAGGGTTTTGGGGGCATTTGGGGAAGATAATCAGAGGGGCTCCAGATCAGATTCACGGCAGCCATTTGGGCTGGGCGTGGCAGCATGTTGAAGGTGCCTCCATCATTTTCTGACCCCATTCCAAGCGAGGTGACTTGCAGCCTTTATTTGGGGGTTTTCCAGTCGGCCGTTTTCAGATCTGAAGGTGGAAATATTATTTCCTATATCTGTCAATGTTATTTCCAAAGACCCTTATTTTTGCTCTTGTATTTAGAGAGTAACGAACCTCGGAAGTTTTCCAGCTGTCTAGGGCATGCTGTGCTTTTTCTGGCAGCAGTTTAATTTGTGTAAAATTCCAAAAATAGTTTTATTATGTTTCTTTATAATAATATCAAGCTCTCTTTAAATTTTCAAGTAATTCGAGTGGATATTTTGGGAGATATTGATTTTATTTAGTTTGTTGTCCTTACTGTAAAAATCTGCATAAATCAGTATTTTACTTTGCTGCAATTTTCATATATTTTGTGCATTTTTAAGTAGTATCCCATAAGGGATATTTCAGTGGTATCAGAGAGGTTGTTTCTCTAGCCTGTTGGGATTGAAAGATGGGGGACAGAGACAGTGAGGATATAGGGGTAGATCTGATGAAACAATTGTTCACCAACATGGTAAAGCAGCAAGAGACTACCAATCTCTATTTGAGCCAGCTCACTGAGAGATTAGCACAGGACAGGTTTGATACTCATGTGGAAAGAGGAGAAAATAGCAATAGGGGACAATATGGTCAAAGAGGTGAGGGTGGACATTCAGGACAACGGTCCCCCCATTCTTCTACCAGGCCTCTGGGGTTTCACGAACCTTCTTTCTTGAAGGATCTGGAAGTTTCACAGGTATGGAAGCCAGGGGATATTGTAGATGAGGAGTCTTGTTGGGAAAGGTACCAGACCTTAAGTGATGGCTTTCGTGACAACATGCCATTCCAGGAATATTGCAAAATGAAGATTGGCAGCAGGCCTAGGAGAGATTACCAGGCACAGGTACCAGAGATGCAAAGGAGGTTGGGACAGATTTCTGTTCCACATTTCGATGGTTCTAAGAAGTGTACTGCACAGTCTTGGGTGCAGAAGTTGAAGACATACTTCGACTTGAATCCTATGCGTGAGGAAGATGCAATTAAGTTTGCAATCTTACATCTAGAGGGAGACGCTCATGATTGGTGGCATCATGGGTTGATTACACAGGGACACATATACATCACGACTTATGCAGAGTTCACAAAGAGGCTAGTGAGCAGATTTGATAAGAGGGACCCCGACAGGTATTTTAGAGAGTTGACTCATTTGAGGCAGACCGGTTCCGTGGATCAGTATATCACAGATTTTAAGAGACTATCGGTCATGGTACCTGATGTTACAGAGATGAGGTTGATTTCCCTATTCACAGCAGGTTTGACAGATGCTCTTGCTGGATTTGTGAGGGCATTTGAGCCTTCTTCGTTGCATGAGGCTATTAGGAGAGCTCGTGACTTGGAGTTATCCACTCCTAAGTCGAGGTTTCCACCTCGAGTGCAGCCTAAGGGTTTCCCTTCTAGAACCGAGGGTTCACAGCCGAAGGTACCTCCACCTAGGAAAGATACAACCTGGAGACCATTCAGATCTAGAGAGGACAAGGAGGAATTGAGGTGAAAGAAACTATGTTTCGATTGCCATGCACCTTGGGTTCCAGGACATGATTGCAAGGGTAGAGGGAGGGCCCAATTCATAGAGGTCTTCGAGGAGAGTGATGGTGATGAGGAGTTGGACACACAACCATTAGAGGATGATGATGATGAGGCATTAGATAGTGCGGGTGTTGAGCAGGATAGCGAGACTTTCCCCCAGGAGACTATCGCCACCTTGTCTAGTACCCCGAGGTACAAGGCATTCAGAGTTAGGGGAGTTTTGCAGGGACAACGAGTGGTGGTACTCATTGATAGTGGGGCAACCCACAACTTTATTGATGCCTCATTGGTTGAGAGGTGAGGGTTACAGACAGAGGAATTTGAGGGCTTCAACGTGGTTGTAGCCAATGGAGATTCTATGAGATGCACACGACGGGTTCCCCAATTGAGCATCACGATGGGTAACTATACAGTTACCAATGATTTCTATATTGTTGGTATTGGAGAGACCAACATAGTGCTTGGGGTACAGTGGCTCCATTCCCTTGGTGAGTTTCAGACTAACTTCCAGACGATGGAGCTGAAGTTTAAGTCTGAAGGGAGGAATGTGATCTTGAGGGGCTTATCTTCAGGGGCACCCCGAGTTGTTACGACCAAGAGGATCGAGAGGATCTATAGGCACGACGGGGTGGATTGGGCAGTACACTGTTTGGTTTCGACCAAGAAATCAGAGGATGGACAACAGGAGTACCATGTGGATATACAGGGCCTATTGGACAGACATAGTGCAGTGTTTGGTGACATACCTCCAGGCATACCTCCAGATAGGGGATTTGAGCATGTGATTGAGCTCGAGGATGCTAGACCGGTGGTCACTTCTCCTTACCGTCACCCCAAATGGTTTAAGGATGAGATCGAGAAGACTATACAGGAGCTCATGGATATGGGGCATATTAGACCGAGTTCCAGCCCTTTTGCTTCTTCGGTGGTTTTGGTGAAGAAGAAGGATGGGACCCTATGGATGTGTATGGACTATCGGGCCTTGAATAAGAAGACAATAAAGAACAAGTATCCCATACCACACATTGATGAGTTGCTGGACGAGCTACATGGTGCAATCTATTTTTTGAAAATAGATTTGCATTCTGGATATCATCAGATCAAAGTCAAGGAGCAGGATGTGCATAAGACAGCGTTCAGATGCCATTACGGTCACTTTGAGTTCTTGGTGATGCCTTTTGGATTGTCTAATGCTCCAGCTACATTCCAGTCTTGCATGAATCATGTGTTCAACTGCCACTTGCGGAAGTTTGTATTGGTTTTCTTTGATGATATTTTAGTCTACAACAGGACTTGGGAGGACCATATCAGGCACCTGGGTGAGATATTGGGGATATTAGAAGCTAATTCGTTATATGCGAAAGCCTCTAAGTGCGAGTTTGGCATGACCGAACTTCTATACTTGGGATATGTAATTGGTGGGGGTACAGTGAAGGTGGATAGAGGGAAGATACGGGAAATCCTGGATTGGCCGCCACCTAGGACATTGACACAATTGAGAGGATTCGTGGGGTTGTGCACATACTACCAGAGGTTCGTGAAGAATTTCTCTCGGTTGACTGCTCCATTGACTGATTTGACCAAGAAGGGGGCTTTTGCTTGGTCAGACGCAACACAACAGGTTTTTGATCACCTCAAGGAGGTGATGAGTTCGTGTCCCGTCCTCGCATTACCAGACTTCTCCCGCCCATTCATTCTAGAGTGTGATGCATCAGGAGAGGGTGTTGGGGCAGTTCTCATGCAGGATAGGCATCCCATCGCCTATGAGAGTCAGAAATTGAAACCCGTGGAGAGAGGGTATTCAATTTATGACAAGGAGATGTTGGCCATCATGCATGCCTTGGCCAAATTCAGACAGTACCTTGTGGGCAGCAAATTTGTGGTTCGTACGGATCACAACAGTTTGAGGTTCTTCTTGGGACAGAAAGAGCTCAACGATCGCCAGCAAAGATGGGTGAACAAGGTGCAAACATATGACTTTGACATAGAGTACACTAGAGGTAAGAATAATATTGTTGCTGATGCTTTATCTAGGAGGCCTTACCTCACTGCTATGCTTAGTTCTATGTCTGAGATTTCAGCGGATTGGAAGGCTCATATACTTGTTGAGTACTCCAAAAACCAGTTTTCCTGTGAGATCATGGATGGTATTATACAGGACGACCGATACAGAGTAGTGGATGATCTCATTTTCTACAAGGATAGGATTTTCCTTGTACCAGGATCCAAAATGAAGGAGAAGATCCTTCGTGCAGTACATGATACACCACTAGCTGGACATCCTGGGTATTTCAAAACATACAGGTTCATCAGGGAAAGATTTGCATGGAAGGGGATGAAGGACGATGTCCTTAATCATGTCAGAGAGTGTATGGTTTGCCAACAAACCAAATCTGAGCGTTCTTTCCCAGCAGGATTACTTCAGCCTCTCCCCATTCCCGAACAGAAATGGGAAAGCATATCTATGGACTTTATCACTGGGCTTCCCTTGGTGCATGGGCATAGCTGCATTTATGTTGTAGTTGATCGGTTAACTAAGTATGCTCATTTCTTTTCCCTACCCAAGGGGCACGAGGTAACAGATGTGGCCAGATCTTCTATACCGGTATTTTTTGGCTACATGGGTTTCCTAAAAACATTGTCAGTGACAGGGACAAGATCTTCATGATGAGCACCTTTTGGTAGGAGATCTTCAGACTAGCAGGTACAGAGTTGACTCCTAGCACTAGCTACCACCCACAGACAGATGGGCAGACGGAGATAGTCAATAAGTGGATAGAAGGCTACTTGCGGAGTTATGTAACAGGACACCAGCGGGCATGGATTAAATGGTTACACATGGGCGAGTATTGCTACAATACCACCTACCAGATGAGCATAGGTATGACCCCTTTTCGAGCCTTGTATGGGTACGACGCCAGGACATTTATAGATTTGGTATTACCAGATAGCCGAGCTCCCAAAGCTCGAGATTGGTTACAGGAGAACCAGGATATTCTGAAGGCTCTCAGAGAGAATCTTCAGAAGGCACAAAATCAACAGAAGGTATATGCAGATCGGCACAGGACAGAGAGGTCTTTTGAGGTTGGGGATCTAGTGTTCCTACGTTTACAGCCATATAGGCAGTCCTCACTGAAGCAGAAGGGTGCAGAGAAATTGAAACCATGATTTTATGGTCCGTACCGAGTAGTTCGTCGAGTTGGGGCAGTGGCATATGAGCTAGAGCTACCGGAGCACAGTAAGATACATAATGTCTTCCATGTTTCATGCCTTAAGAAGGCACTCAGACCGCATATTGTACCATCTACAGAGTTACCGCCACTAGATGAGGAAGGGAAGTTGGTGCTGGAACCAGAATCCATTATTGAAAAGAGACAGAGGGGGCTCAGGAGCAGAGTAATCACCGAGTATTTGGTGCGATGGAAGGGACTGCCACTTGAGGATGCTACTTGGGAGGGAGAGCAGATTTTGCAGCATCCTAATTTGCATTTGCTTGAGGACAAGCAAAATTTGGGAAGGGAGGACTGTAATGTCCCCTTTTCCTACGCCAAATGGCCCAAGGGCCAAGTCGAGTCCAAACCATGGTCAGACCCAGGGGGCTGTGGACGCTGGGAGCTTTGGGAAGGGGCCCCGTGGTTTTAATATCCAAGTTTTGCGTTTGGGGGTCACTTTTGGACCATGACGACTCAAAAAGGAAAAAGTAACTATAGTTACTCTTATTTTATTGGCCCCTCCATGGAATGAAATGCACCTAGGGTTATGGGGGCTCGTTTGCTGAGGAGAAGTATATAAGGAGCTGGGGGAGAAAGAAAAGGCACTTTTGTCACTTACATTTTAGCCTCCTTCACGTGCAGCAGCTGTTGCGCATCTACAGCTTGTGGAGTCAAATCCCACAGGGACCCTAGCTTCGGTGGTGAGAGACCCATCCCTAGCTAGCAGGGCATTCTTCGGTAGTGAGAGATCTACCCTAGTCTGTCATTTCGGAGCCACTTTTAGGGCTGTGTGGCAGAGACATTATCAGAGGTTTCAGAGGAAGGATTTTGAGGGTTTTGGGGGCATTTGGGGAAGATAATCAGAGGGGCTCCAGATCAGATTCACGGCAGCCATTTGGGCTGGGCGTGGCAGCACGTTGAAGGCACCTCCATCATTTTCTGACCCCATTCCAAGCGAGGACTTGCAGCCTTTATTTGGGGGTTTTCCAGTCGGCCGTTGTCAGATCTGAAGGTGGAAATATTATTTCCTATATCTGTCAATGTTATTTCCAGAGACCCTTATTTTTGCTCTTGTATTTAGAGAGTAACGAACCTCTGAAGTTTTCCAGCTGTCTAGGGCACGCTGTGCTTTTTCTGGCAGCAATTTAATTTGTGTAAAATTCCAAAAATAGTTTTATTATGTCCTCTATAATAATATCAAGCTCTCTTTAAATTTTCAAGTAATTCGAGTGGATATCTTGGGAGATATTGATTTTATTTAGTTTGTTGTCCTTACTGTAAAAATTTACATAAATCAGTATTTTACTTTGCTGCAATTTTCATATATTTTGTGCATTTTTAAGTAGTATCCCATAAGGGATATTTGGCATGGACTTCAAATTGCCAGAGATAGACAATGGAACAACCTTTTGGTGGAAGGAGATTCACTACTGATCATAAATGTTGTCAAAAAAGGAAGTGCCAATCATTGGAATCTACATTGCATTGTCAAAGAATGCTCTCAGATTCTAAGGGAAAAAAGCTTATCTCACATACCCAGGGTGGCGAATAAAGCCGATGACAAGTTGGCTAACATGGGGGTGGAAATCAAGGATAACAGCCCCCTACAGTTCATTAATTCAATCGAAATTATGGAAAAATTAGGTGATATTATTAGGCTTGATGGGCTATCCTCGCCAACACATGTGGCTGATGTAGAGGATCCCACATCCACTTAAATCATTTAAATACGGATCATCTCCCACAAATAATCTTAATTATAAAATCCGCAGGACGCGTGTGGGGTGATTGCATCAGCTGGCAAAAAAGCTTATTTAAGCGTGCATATAGTGAGTCATTTTCATCCTATTGGCTTGCAAACACTATGGAAAGAGGAGACAGTAGTGGTAAAATGGGGAAGAAATCTTGGGCAGATAAGGGCAAATCCACTGCCAGTAAAATTGTGAAGGAAATGCAGGACAATTTGGCTCACAGCTATAGCATTGAGGACGTGCACTACTCCTTTCTCGGGCTCATTAACGGCCTGAAGCACAGGCAGTTACTCAATGCGGGACACTTGATTGACAAAGGCACAAGGGTTACGGTGAAGGAAGCGATGGATTATTGGCAACAAGTTCTAATTGATGGGGTAAAGGACCCCGAGCTTCTGAGGTGGATGGCCACCGATCTGCTTAGGGCCCAGCTTTCAACCAAGCTCGGAGACACTAACGCCATTGAGGAAGTGGTCAAGGTAATGAATGATCCTGGACAATCCAACCCTCGGCTGGATACACTCAAGATGGCCCAAATCATTGGAGTTAAAGCTGTTCTTTTAGGTGCCAATAATGCATACGCCATTCATGAGGATATGGGGCAATTGGGCTTGGATGTTGGGCTCAGACTCGATCAGTTACAGCAGCTTGTCAAAGATTTGGCAGTTGAAAGTGTGCAACAGGGAAAAAAGATTAATGCCATATGCTCTACTCTCCAGGTACCTATCGATCAGTTTGAGGCCTCTAATCTGGCCAGCTCCGTGTCGGCCTTAATGGTGGAAGAGGAAGTTAGGAATGATGATGCTACTACTGTTATGGTTACAAGCTCTTTTGATGAAGAGAATAACTAGCATTAGTAATGTAGGTTTTATCTAGTTTGTTTATAGATATATCTCCTGCTGGCTGATCCATCTTTGATGGCTTTTTGTAAAACTTGAACTGCCCCTGATTTTTCAGGGTTTTTATATAATATATTATAAATAGTGAGGCCTTGAGCCTCTCTTTTGATCGATAAAAAAAAAAACAATTGAGCGGTCAGATATGTCATGATGCAATTGAGCAATAATAGGAACTTTCAACCAATCATGTCAGCCAAATTATAAAAAAGGTTCTAAGTATATGATATATTTAATTGAGTTTCTCAACAATGAGCACCCATTCACTTATTTTCCCATCCCAACCAACCTCAGCCAAACCAAATCTTTTTTTGTTTAGCTGAAATTATCCTAATTTGTCCCATAAAATCTTTTGCCCCTACTCTGGTATGTGCTCAGACTAAAATCTCCAATGCAAACAACTCTATCCAAATGGTGTCAAGCAGCCTGTAAAGCATCTAGAACTGAATCTCAAAAAGGGCCTCTGTTAATAGGATTTGAAGACCCCCGCCTGCATAATAATATGAGCAAACAACCACAGATTTACTGCAGAGTGAAATCTGCCTCTTGCCACACATAAGCTCCCTTGGACACAATTATAGTCTACATAATTGTAACAAGCTCTCAACCAAAGACTTTAATCAGCTTAACCATTTGAGAGCAACATAGATAACATGACACTATGAACCTTCCAAGCCAGAACTCCAAATGCCAAATCATGACAACACTAAATTTTACATTACAAAAGCAAAGAGATTGCATTTCTATAAGAAGCTGCTCATCACCTACAAAAAACATCCTCAAAAACTTTACCCGTCACATTTTTCCAAACACATTCCTTTTTTGAGAATTCTTCCCTATTGTCGACATGGAAGATGAATACAAATGTTTCCCTTGCTACACGCCCTGGCCTTTTGAGATATCATATCAATTCACTTGACTAGTTGAGCATTGCCAGTATAATGCCATTGTGGTGAAGATTAGCTAAAGTTGAATGACGACTCTGAAGCAATAGAACAACATCACATGTAATCATGTGCATGACAACAGGGCCACCTTAAAAGCACTCCTTTCACGATCAACCTATAATTGATGCATATGGTTACCCGCTTTTAGTAGGTAATGATATCTCGATACAGTTTCTTGGAGGTTCATTTCCATATAAATACTCGTAACATCACGAGTCTCCTTCAGCATCATTTGGGCTAAGACTGCAACGAAAATTGAACAAACTCTTGTATGATCAACTCAATAGATTTGGTGAATATGGAAGTCCCCATATTCAAATTTCATCCAATCTAGATCAACTCTGGAAATCAATGGCATTCAGCATCTCAAACAGGCCCACCATCCCCATGAGCAGGTGTCACACAAGAACATTTTTTAGAACAGTAACATCTTTGAATTCGGTTTTTTGAACACTTTGCCCTTCAAACCAGCATGCCAGCCGCGGGAAATAACTTTGTTCCACACAACCCATATCAATTTCTCCAATGCCCATGGAGACCATTAGCTTACTTATTAAGGTTTGTTTATATAGACTAATATAATAAACTTGCTGCATCAATCTTAAACCGGATAGTCGTCACTGCCGTAGAAAGATATTTAAGTTTTAACAAGAAAACTTACATGCTATAAACTATTGTGCTGCGTAGAGGTTCCCAATTGCAGTGATGACTATCAATAATCTCATCGAGACTTCCATGCATGTTAAAATAATAACTTGCATTAAAAAAACGAGTGGTCATTTGAGAATGATAGGAAAAGGACTTATGTGGATTCCAAAGTGCAGGTCTAGGCTGGATGGGCAATGCCAATATCCACACAAAACATGATGCCGGGTGTTTGTTCACTGCTTTGTTATTAGTACCACGCGTATGTTTTCTTACAGGCAGACAATGTTCTCTTATTTACGCCACGCTATGTTTCCTACTGGGAAACACATGCAAACCCAATATGGTACTTCTCGTCAATCATGCATGCCAAGATAGATAATTCTCCTCCATTTATTTGTCAATGTTTTCATAAATGAATAAATTAAAAAAATTGGTTGGTATCTCTGATTGTAAATAAAATGAGTGCAAATTCATTGATCCCATATCGAGCACAGAGGAAAACCTTGAGCTTATTTAGTAATATTGAAATGGGTGTATCGAAACAACTTACTTGAGCACCATAGCGCCTGGCAAAACTACCCTCCGCTCCTTCGACTGAAACTACCTCCTCTCCTTCGACTGAAACTACCTCCTCTCCCCCTGCACCTAAAACGGCAAAACCTCGCCAAAAACATTAGAACTCCAAGACCTAAAACGGCGTGAATCAAGCGCACGAGACCGACAAACTTAACGCCCTAAAAAAAAAGATAGACAACTAGCAAAGGCATTTTTTCCCATATTTTCACAAAATTTCCCTTTTTCTTTTTTAATCTGCATCTCAGATTCTTAACTTGTGTTATGAAAAAAGTTATTACGCCGAAGGCGTTCCCCCTATGGGAAAGGCACTTGCGGACGTTTCTATGACTGTCTTAAATTTGACGGTTTGACGGCCGTCTAGACGTTTTTACTGTTTAACAGTTTTTTAAAATTGTTGATAGCGCAAAATGTAGGTTTCAATGCTGGAATAACAGAATATTTGTGAACAAACATACTCACAAACGTGAAAAACAGAGTTTTCTCCCTCTAGCGATGGTCGTGAAAACCCAACACAACAAAATGCAGACTGATTGAATATTGATTGATGGAGTGCGTTTGACCCAGACACATGTAATCAAAATGCGGGCAGAGTCTACACACACATACTGTGTTGCAAAATACAGGCAGAAATGGGTGAAATTTCGAGCGGTGGTGGATAGCTTCAATCCTAGATGGAACGCGAAATACCCGTGGAAAATTTATGATCCTTGTACGCTTGCCACACTTGACATCTTCAATATTCTAATTTTATCGCTGCCCTAAAAGATGACGACCTTGGAGAGGAAGAAAACAAGAATCTTAGTAAGGACCTCTGCATCGATAAGGTTTGTATTTGAATCTTGAGAGTGATCGCATATAAAATAAATCATACCCTCTGTTGATCCTCTGCCTAACCGGGATAAAAAAAAAATGGGAGAAATCGAATTAGTAGTTAGATTCTCATCTTCGTCTATGTTAAACATGTTGTAAGTGTGAACGCAACAACTTCTGATGAAAATGTGATATCTCAAATCTGTTGGGAATAGTGCAGCAAGTGAAAGTTCTCTTTTTTGCCTTATCTAATCATCATCCAAGAAATGAAGACTGTATTGGCATAAAACAGGATCAGCCAGTGTTGAAATTTGATGGGCTCTTCATGCTAAATGTATCTCATCAGAAAGATTCCTGAAGGTACAGAAGCGGTGCAGGCTATTTGGAAAATTTCTTTTTCTATTTCTTCATATAAAAGCCCTATTCAGAAATGGGAAGAAGCCACAAAGGCCATTCAGAAATTATTAAGGTTTTATGGTATACAAAGCTCAAGCTAGGAATAAAGCTTCAAGAATGCCCAAGAGCAATTTATTGAGGCTTAACATAAAATGCAAAATAATCCTTTAATAGCGAAGCTCTGAATGAATATGTTAATTTCAAAGCCGAGGTTAGAGATTTATTTAATCACAAGGCTAGGGGGATAAGATCATAGCTAAATGAATTGGTTAAAGGGGGTTGATAGAGGGACTATAGATGGCCAAACAGACTAGTGAAAGAATTAAGGCTATTGAAGTAGATGGCTTATGTACCACTGACCTGGAGAAAATTTCTCTTGCTTTAATTGATTCTTTTGAAGATTTATGTTTATAGAGGATTGGATGGTGGATAAGATTCTAATCCTATACGCTCATGCTTTAAATATTGGCGCCTTGGTGGATCAGATTAATAGAGGAGTCATCAAGTTCATCCTTAAGGATGGTAATAAACAACATTAAAAATTGGGGACCTATTACTCTACTCAATATGTGCATCAAGTTGCTGAAGTCTTTTCCCAAGATTGTTTCAAAGACTCAAACAAGTTTTTTGGAAGATAAATTTATTTGGATCTTTGGATTACAAGCTGAAAACAGGAAACATTTATGCATACCCGATAGATTTTGAAAATTCAAAGGGAAGGTATTGCTATTGAAGCTATACATGCTCTCTTGACATTGTCCTAGAGATACTATCAAATATTTATGGATTCCATTTGTGTTTGTTCCCTCTTTCAAAGATGTGTGAGAATGGATTTTAAAAAAGATTAATAAGAAGCTGAGGAGGTGACATGAATTTGTCATCTCTTGCTGGTAGGATTCAGGTGTGCTTTGAAAGTTTTATCTTCCTATAATATCTAATATGATTCTTGTTGGATGCACATCAAATCCCATTTCAATCACTAGCACACTTTGTGAGGGATTATCTTATGGTTTGATAGGAAAGGAAGTAAGAAGAGGCATGCAATATGATGGAGTAATGGATCCTCAAAGCCCAGGTTGGCAATGCTCCTAGGAAAGTCCTTGTTAGAAACAATATTTGCAAAGCTTCTCCTCAAGGCAAGAAATAATAGGGAGGGGGGAATATTTTTTATATCCTTTTTGGAGATTTTTTTTAAAGTATGAAGCATCTTCTATTTTGGAAATCTCGGTTCTGAGTTAAGCTTGTTTTGTATCTCCTTGCTCTCTCAAATGGGGAAGAAGCACCAAGAATTTTAGGTTTATTTGGTGGAATATTGCCTTTAAGATTGTAAGGTTGGCCAATATTAGAGGTTGTAACAAGATGTTTGAGCACTTGGCTGGAAACTGAGTTAGAAGCATCAAACATCAGAATCTTGTGAGTCTGCATGGATATTTGCTGACTCCACATGGAAACCTATTGTATTATGATTACATGGTCAATGGAAGTCTGTGGGACATCTTACACGGTGAGTACAATGATTATGTTATGAAGAAGAAATGAGGAGTCAAGACTACTATCACTTAACAAAAACAACCTGTTGTAAATACTACCCTCTACTTTGATAACACCTCCACTACTAATTTACTCAAACTTCTTGTATCCAAAGTGATATCAAATGTATTAATGTTTAGTGCAAATAAAATTGGCCACAAAAAACAACCACTTATGATATAAAATCTGCAAATATACGGAAGTCTTCATGTATTCATGTTTAGTTCAAATAAAATAGTCCGCAAAAATCTACCACTCATAATATGAGATTTGCAAATGTGTATGTATGAATTTGTAACAATTGTGAAATGTACAGATAGAACCCTTAAATGTAATGCTTCATCTATACTCCTACACGTACAGTATCAATCACACCCCTCATCAACATCAACTACAAAAGTAATAACCATCCCTCTAAATCAAATAACATATACCATTCGGCGTTCACATTGCATTGTACACATGCGATTGCTAGTTTTATATCTTATTAACAAAATCTATATAAGATTATTTTATGACTATTTAATTATTTCTATATATATAAATCTATATACAAAATGACAATTATATTTTAAATATCTAAGTTGTATGAAATGATTTTTTCAAATATTTGTAAGTATTTTATGGTTAAAATGATGAAAATTCTACAACTCCAAACATCATCTCTCATCCCTAAAATATTGCAGTATATTGTATTATTGTTGATGTTGACCTACACACCTAAAAGTTTTGAAGAATTTTTTTTTTTAAAATCATGTTTTGCATGTTATTATTCCATTAGAAAAAAATTGTTTCTATTATCCTGTGGTGAGTGACAAGTTGGTGATGCTCTGTGTGGAAAAAAAGATTGGTGATTGGGGTCTTGCCGCCACTGGCATAGGCAACAATATCTACAAAATCCACCTTCCAATAAGATTTGATGGTTTCTTATGCCCTTATCTAAACCCCTGTTTTGGCATAGCTGGGAGGATGTCGTTGTAGGTTTGAAAAGAGTTGGATGGAGTCACACGCCATGCCCTCCAACTCATTTTTGTTCACTGATGTCTTTTGGCTTACCTTTTGCACTTACATTCTTAAAACACAAAAATGTGATTGCAATAATCACCTTAAAGTTGAAATATTTAGCAATGGTGGCAAATAGTATTTTTAAAATATCTAGCAATGGCTTTGCCAAGGTTTATAGGCTTGGACTCTAGTGTAATTTCCACATGGACCTAACCCCTCGCCATAATTATGCCTCGTATTGTGACAACATGGATGCTAAGAATGCATAATTTGTGCCTCCCACTTTAACAAGACTACATCAACATGGGGTTTTGTAAGGGGTGGTGAAGAAGTTGTTGTGAATGTATCCTCCACCCATGGCACCAACACAGGTGATGGAGTGTTCTCGGCATTTAAAAATATAAATATTATATTAATATATGGCATTTTAAGATTCAATTAAACTACATATTCAAATAAAAGGTTTAGTATCATGAGAGGGTGAATACGATTTAAAAATAGAAAATTGTGCATTAGATATATTTGTACAAAAGAATTTATTGTGCATGGTTTCACAAAAGAAGGTATTGAGTGTGGTTATGCCAATAGGTGTTTTCTAGTCAAATTATTTGTGTAGTGGATACAGGGTAGTTGGTATAGTAGACTTTCGTTAACCATCGGATGGTCAAAATAAATGTATGTCAATGGTGGAGATGGAACCGTATAAAACAAAACACTTTCTTTTTGCTTGCTTTTCACTCAAACACGTGGATGACATTGCACAGTGCACGGGAATGTTCAAAGTATTGTGATGAAAGAAACTCGGGAGTTAGAGGTACACAAGATTGTGTTGATGGCATATTTAATGTAATATGAGGATCAAATGCATCTTAGACACCTAATTTCAACCACGTAATTTTAATACTAAAATTACACTAATTGTCTTTTTTACCGTCATTTCATTATAATTAGTGATTTTCTGGTAATTAGCTAACATTTCCCTTTGTCTCGGTCAATTAACGATAATTTGTTAATTAATTAGCCTTGTCCCTCACCTTGGATGTCAATTAATGTCACTTTGTTAGTTAAAACCTTCTTTTAATTAATTAATCAACCTTTAAATATTGTAATTAATTTATAAACCCTCTTATTGGTTAAATCCCCCTCTCATATCCTTTCAAATTATATTAATTCCCCTCTAAATCATCTCCAAATGGATTATATAGGCTTAACTTGGCCTATTAATTAATCCTAATTGATTAATTAAACCTCCCCTAACTCCCTTGAATTGTTAATCTCTAATTAATCTCTTCTAATCATGTTTATCTCTTTCTAATCATACATTCACTTTATCCCACATTCACTAGGGTGCAAACTTCTCCCAAAATGGAAAGCTATATAAGAAGCCTGTACACTTTATCCAAATTTACACCATGTCCTTGACAGACATTATACTTGAGAAGAGCATTTCATGTTATTGGAAGGCTTGTTAAAGATCTCCCTCTTTCTACTTGCTAAAGAGTAGTGAGAGAAGAGTCAAAATGGCAATTAAGTCATACTCGATGAGATCTCTTCCTCTTTGCTTGAGAAATCCTTGATCGTGCGTGGGTTACGTTCAACTCACTAAGGAAGTATCTACATGCAAAACACATCAAAAATATCAAAAGGAGGTTTGTACTTAGTATAGATTTATATTTTGTGGTTTAACTAGCTTCCTTTTTTCGCATTATCATGATGTATTTGCTTGAATTTAACTAAGTTAGGATCTATGTCGTGTTATGTTCATTTAAAGACCACGAATATTGTGACTATTACTGTGTTAAAGGTCACAACACGGATCGGTGCATGAAATTGAAGAACTTCATCCAAGATCTCCTATATTGAGGAAATGTCAAACTTGACACACAAAAACCCCGCAAATCATCCAATGATCAGTTGGGAATCTATAAGGAACCCTTTCCAAAGAAAAAACAAGTAGAAAAGAATTCAAATAGAGGTCAATCCTCTCAAGGAAAAAGTGTCAACCACATTGTTGCCCAAATTTCTAATCCATTTGATTATCTTATTGGCTATGTCTATCCTATCACTGACCATATAAACACCATCAAGATCAAATCTCAAGAGTGTTTCATTGCACCGTGATGCACTCATCTTATTATTCCATGACCCCTTTTGTCTACTCCTTCAAATGGTCATTACGATCTCCTAGAACAACATTATAAGACAACTGTCAAGATCTCTTTATTGGATCTTCCTAAGATATCTACTGTTCACAAGGCCATCCTCTATAAGACCCTTCAGGAGTCAAGAGTTTGTACAAACATTGACGCTTCGCGCTTTCAAGCCTTGGTTGCGCAAATCACCTCATTTGAACAAATCATTTTTAGCCAAAACGAGATTCCTATGGATAATCAAACACACAATCTACCCTTGTATACAAAAGTAATCATTACTCATAAAATGATTAAAAGGGTGCTATGAACAATGGATCTAGCCTTAATATATGTACTCTGAAGCTTGTGAAACAACTAGGACATATTGATGTTGAAATGGAGCCTAATGTGATCACTATTAAGGCTTACGACAATGTAAAACGGCAATTGATGAGCACAATTACCTTACCCATGGAAGTTAGGCCTATCACACATGAAACAAGATTCCATATCATTAACTTGGAACTTCCCTATAACATTCTCCTCATTCACCCATGGATCCATGTCATGTAGGTCATTCCCTCCACCTTCCACTAGTGTATCAAACTATATCATCAAGGACAAGAGCTTACAATTCTTAGTGACCCACAACCCTTTGCCCATTGCAGAGTGTTAGCTAGTTATTACCAAGCAACTTAGAAATGTCCTTCTATAAAATTAGTTGTGGAGCTTAAATCAAAGGCCCTCACCTCTTGTGTCAATCCAGATACACTTCAGTCTCACAAAAGTGGTGTTTCTACCTTTGTTTCCCCTTTGGCTACATAGAAATCCAAGGTAAAAATCCTTCATACCGGTTGTGGAGAATATGACCTCCAACAGTCCCTCCTTGTATCAAATCTTCACTTGTCACCCAAAACACATGGTCGACCCAACTTTCGGCCACAGAGAATTCAGAATTTTGGTAGTCTCGACAAGTTTTCCCCTAGTGGTCTCCTGATAGATGAAAAATTAGGTAGTACTTATACATCCTAGTCCCCTGATGAAAATTTGGTTTCTTGCTATCAATCCCTGGAATATATCGCCCTTAACAAGATGATGTACATTATGGGATACAAAGGATATGGATGTGGCTTACATGAATAAGGTGTGCAGGAACCTCTTTTGGTACATGAAAAAATGGACAGATATGGCGTTGGTATTCAGCCTTATGGGGCACAACCTCTAGAAGTTGGCAACACCTCTTTTGAATGTGAGGATAACTCTTCGGATTATGACAACAAACTCGATTCCCTTTGTAGTCTTTATGAAGATCTTTCTTTGTGAACCTATTTTCTAACACTGTTATTTTTACCTTATCCCCCTCCACTCCTGAACTATACCTCATACACCCATTCCTCGTTGATTGGGACTAACAACAACACATACCATTTGATATATTTTAGAATGACGAAGCAATTAGAGATTTCATAGAGACATGTGATGATGTACCTATTGGATATCATAAGAAAGGATTCTCTATCAACCGTGATGCATATGCATATTTCCAGGAGGAGGATGAGCTATACTATCAGCAAAAAGATAAAGAGGCCAAAATATCAAAAAATCCTAACAAAAGCAAAAAAATCCAAGTCCTATATTAAAAACATCTTTGAGGTACTTGTAGACAAACAAAATGAAAAATCAAACATGGATAATATAAGTGATCACTCTATTGGTGAAAATCTCAGTGAGATGTCAACAGAGGAAGAACTCAAGGTCCCTCCTGATCCTATGCATATGGAGGATGGTTCAAAGTTGCTAGTTGAGGAGACTATCAATGTCAACATTGGCACAAAGAATGAACCTAAAATTGTTAAACTAAGAGCTTCTCTTTCCACCCATGAACAAAAGGCTTTTACTCTACTTCTCAGAGAGTTTGTGGATGTAGTTGCTTGGTCATATGCAGACATGTCAGGTTTGGATCCCTCATTGGTCGTGCACAACCTCATTGTACATGAATAAACAAAGTCCATTAAGTAAAAACTACGCAAAATGCATTTGCATGTATCTCTTTTGGTCAAAGAAGAGTTGGAAAAGTTAATGGCATTAGGTTTTATCAAAGCTATTGATTATTCATAATGGATCTCCAACATTGTGCATGTTTGCAAGAAACCAGTCGATATCTGGATTTACACTGACTTCAGGTACATCAATAAAGCATGTCCTAAATATGATTTTCCTCTTCCAAACATTGACATGATTGTTAATTCAATTGTTTACGATGAAATGTTATCCCTCACGTATGGATTCTCTATTGTAACCAAATCAAAATTATGAAAGTAGATCAACACAAAACTGCTTTTACTACACCTTGGGGCACTTTTTGCTATCAAGTCATGCCTTTTGGCCTCAAGAACGCCAGTGCCACATATCAGTGTGCCATGAATGTCATATTTCATGACATGTTGCATGATATTATAAAAGATTATGTGGATGATATCCTTGATAAGTCTGAGACTAGAACAAAGCACCCAATAATCCTTCATTGTATTTTTTAGTGACTAAGTGATTATAAGGTCAGATTGAATCCTAAAAAGTGTGTGTTCAATGTCATCTCAAGAAAACTATTGGGCTTCATTGTCTCTATAAGAGGAATTGAAGTGGACCTCGCAAAAGGCACTGCTATTAGTGAGATTTCTCCTCCCAAGAACCTTAAACAATTGCGTAACTTACAGGGAAAAATATAGGCTATTCATATATTCATCTCCCAGCTCACAGATAAGTGCCATTCATTCACCTATTTGCTTAAAAAGGATGTTGATTTCCACTAGGGAACTGATTGCCAACAAGCCTTTGTCTAAATAAAATAATACTTGGCCAATACACCTATTCTAGTACCACCTACTCCAGGTGAACCCCTACTGATGTATATATTTGCCACTCAATTTGCTATTGGCATGCTCTTGACACGATATGATGACCAACATAAAGAAAGAGACGTATATTACCTCATATGTACCATGATCTCCTATGAGCTCAATCATCTATAAATTGAAAAAACATGTTTTGTCGTTGTTTTCACTTTCCGGAAACTCTGCCACTACCTCCTCAAAAACAAAACCAAGCTCATATCTAAAGTTGACCTACTTAAGTACCTCTTATAAAAACTTGAACTCATCGGGAGGATGACTAACTGGATTATTTTACTAAGTGAGTTTAACATTAAATATGTTTATCAAAAACTGTAAAAGGACAAACGCTTGTTAATCAACTGATAAAAGCACCCTTATCAGGTACATAACCATTAAGTTTGGATCTTCCTGATGGTTTTGTTTTATACATCAAAGAATCTCCTACCTAGAAAATATAATTTCATGGGTCATTCAAATTTAATGGCTCAGGGGCAGGAGTTGTTCTTATCACCCTACAGGTGATCTTATACCCCAAGCATTCAGACTGGGCTTTCCATGTACAAATAATATTATTGAGTATGAAGCTCTCATTGCAGGTTCAAAAGTCACCATAAAATGGAATATCAAACAAGTTGAGGTTAGAGGCGACTAACAACTCATCATCAAACAAGTGAATGATAGATACAATGTCAAATCTGAGAATCTTGTAATGTATAAATGCATGGTGGAAAACTTGAAAGAGTACTTTATTTTGATCGCCTTCCATTAGGTCCTTTCAACACATAACAAGTCAGCAGATGTCATGGCTACTATTGGATTGTGGTTACGCTTATCGCCAAATACCAGAGATTTTAGTTCCTTATTAATAATTTTATGGTGCATGCTTATGACATGCCAAAATCATGTTTGGTATGTGACATTGTTGGTCCCTTTTCCCCCTAGTATGTGGATATCTATAATTACCTACAAGATGGTACCTTCCCGCCTGACATTTCCCATTCCCAAAAGATAACCCTTATCTAGTGCATCGCACATTACCCTCTCCTTGGGGGCACTCTCTATCGTCGAGGTTACGATGGGACTTATTACATTGTCTTAATTATGAAAAAGCTATCCAAGCCATCAAAGAGGTTGTAGACACAAAATTATGCACTTTGGGTAATTATCTAATCATGATTACATACTACTATTCATATTATTCCTAAGTAAGAAAAGTACTAATTAACCTATGTATTTGGCCACCTTTCTTTTCTTTCTGTTGTCACTTTTTTTCTTGCACCCTTACTTGCTCAGTCTACCTTTTTATACCTTGACATTTATCATCCTGGACACTAGTGCCCAAGTAGGATGCCAGTGTCAAGCGCCCTTGTCCCCCCTGGGTGCCCTTGACCCCTTTGTACTTTATTCACATATTTTGGGTCCTTTCTAGCCGTTTGAGCGTCTTATATTTTTGGCAGCCGGCATTTTTGGGGTTAATTACGAAATTCAAGCAAAGGAATCGTATAAATATAAAGTTATGTGATCATAATAAGGGACCAAACACTAAGCATTAGCTATCACCATCTAATGTTGCATCCATCAAGCATCTAAGAGCTCCATTGCATCCATCTAGCACCATCCAAGGGACACAAGGGTTGGTTATTCAACATACCCTTCATAGGAGGGAAGTTCATTCTATTCCATGCACACATCTATTACATTTCTTTACATCTAGCTTATTTAATCACTATCAAGTGTGGCATGCACAAGAGCCACCCAGGGCATAGTTTCAACATAGCGGTCGGTCCTCCTTTGGGCCACATACTCCTTCATCAACATTGCATGCACCCCAAATGAAGGGGGGCATCATTTGGGTGAATTGTTCACCCCACACAGTGTTATATAGTCACATTTTAGCACAACATAGTACCGGTACAACATAGTCATCAGTGTCAGACAATGCTCAGAATCAGACTTGGGTCCTTAGCACAACACATACACTAGTGCCCAAACTAGGACAACAGTACCTGGGCACCCCTGACACTTCATGGATGCCTATGACTAGGGTGAAATTACACAACATTTGGTAGTTCAACATAGTCTATAGAACTCCACACATTGGCTTTTATAGGGCACGTAGTCCTTAGCACTCGACATGCATGCACTACACAACACTTTTTACTTTCATGTTGGATCAAATTGTTTAAATTTTTACAAACCATCTGTAGTGGTGCTCTAAGTTACGGGAAGTAGTTAAAGGTTGGAGGATAACACCGTACTTTTCTCCCTACACTTCTTCTATGACTTGGCTTGAGATCACCCCAAAAACTCATGGTTGGCGCAACTGGCGTGAGATCACCTGAAAAAATTGTTCTTCTACAACATCTTCATGATCCTTTCTACACTCTTTCCTCATCACAGATCAGGTGAACATGTTCCTTTTTTCACATTTTCCATTTTACATACTTCAAAAGTACATACTTTTTACACATATACATGTGTATTTGACAACTTGTTCATTCTTCTCGTTCGCAGGTCCGTTCGTATGGGAAGAGGTAGTCAACATCATTCAACACCAATCAGAAAAACTGTCGACATTAACAACAGGCACATCGTGACATTTACACATGTGTTTTTGCCCTAGGATCATTTTCATCATCACTTTTTGCACTTTTTCCTCCTTAGCATCCATGTTTTGTCTTGTCCCTCGGCACACTTTCGTCATCGATCTACATGGTTATCCGGTACACATCTCTTATCTACTTTATGTTATCAAGAATTCTCTCAACAATATAAAGTGGGGGCAAATGTAGACACAAAATCACACACTTTGGGTAATTATCTAGTCCTGATTACATACTACTATTCATATGATTCCTAAGTAAGAAAAATACTAACTAACCCATGTCTTTGGCCACCTTTCTTTGCTTTCTGTTGCCACTTTTGGTCTTGCACCCTTACTTGCTCAGTTTTCCTTTTTATACCCTAATATTTATCATCCTAGACACTAGCACCCAACCAGGATGCCAACGCTAGGTGCCCTTGTCCCCCCTAGGTGCACCTAACCCCTTTGTACTTTATTCACATCTTTTGGGTCCTTTCTAGTCATTTGAGCATATTATCTTTTTGGTAGTTGTCCTTTTCGGGGTTAATTACGAAATTCGAGCTAAAGAATCATATAAATATAAAGTCAAGTGATCATAATAAGGGACCAAGCACTAAACTTTAGCTATCACCACCTAAGGTTACATCCATCAAGCATCTAAGAGCTCTATTGCATCCATCTAGCACTATCAAAGGGACATAAGGGCTGGTTATTCTACATACACATCATAGGAGGGAAGTTCATTATATTCCATGCATGTTTCTATTACATTTCTTTACATATAGCTTATTTGTTCACTATCAAGTGTGACACATATATGAGCCACCTAGGGCACGATTCTGCACACACACATAGAACTACATTGGGTCTGAGATGTAGTGTAGTGACCAATCGTAAGATCACAATTATGAAAGTTGAGGATAGTTCGACCCCTCATTTTGAATTTTTTTTTAGGATTCGATGTTTATTTGAGGGTTTTAAGTTTCAATACTTCATTGCAGGTTTCTAGTGACTTCGGCGGTCATTGTGTGAGCTCATAAAAACCAAAGGTGAATAACAATAAACAAATTATGACCACCTAGTGAAGGTTTTCTGAGCATTTCGACATACACAGGCACCCATAAACAAGCCTAGGGTGCCCACATGCACCCCTATTGTTTAACCCTTGTCATTAGTGTTGTCATTGATGGAAAAGGAGTGAGTGGTGAAGTGAGGCTTTGTGATGGACATGAAGGTTGATTGGTAGTGTCTTCTAATGATGGTTGAAGCTCACAAAGTGGTTGAAGCTCACAAAGAGGTTTCAGGTTGATTCATGATGCTACAAGTTTGGTTTGTGAGGCAGGAGTCCACTAGAAGTATGTACATGGTTGGTATGCTTGGATCATATGTTATTCAGGTTAGAAATGATAGTGTTAGCATGGGTAAAATTATCTTGGAGTAAGTTTCAGGTCAAATCTTGTACATGTCTCAATTGAAACTAGCTCATTTAGGCCTAGTTCTAGAGCCTAATAAGGAGTGAATGACTTAATACAGGTCATCAAAATACTATGTAAGCATGGAGAATATCATAGGGATGTTTTCTAGGGCATATGCATGAGCAACAACAAGGTTTAGTTTCAGCTCCTGGAGGAAAAATTCAAAAGTTCACTAAAACTGCCTTTGAGGACTAGCAATGTGAATGCTGAGGTAAGTGAGATAGGTTTGAGTTGTAAAATAAAATTTATAGATAACCAACCTATTAAGTGTGTATAGGGGTTTATTTTAGTGCTTCATGCCAAATTTCATCAAGTTCTAAACAATTTTGTGGAAGTTATGTAAGTATTACTAAAATTGGTCACTTAAGGAATGCAAATTCAGCACACTTAACTTATTAGCATACAAGAAACAATATCGATCCTTATTTGGATAAATAATATAAGTAATTTTTGATAGATAAATACTAATCTTGAAGTTTTTCAAATTTTTTAGGAGCAAATTGGTTGAGGAAACAAAGAAGTTATGAGCTCTTTTCCAGACTAAGATGTTCTTCTCTCTCCAAACCTTCTTTCTTGAGTTAGCGGTAGACACAAAAAGAATTGTATTTGACTCCAAATGACTGAGTGCACAGTATGGAAAAATACTCATAATATTAGAAAATCCTCTCTCCAAGAAAAAAATTGTGATTCTCTTGCTCCTTAGGGTGAACCACATCATACAAGTATGTTCTTGCTTTGCAACATCACATCTGGGGAGTCCCACAGTTAGGTGTCTACAAGGTATGAGGTAAGAAACAACAATCTTGAAGTTGATGAATTGTGATCAACTAGTCTTTGGTGAGACTATCCAAGAAAATTTTGTTAATCAATTTCAAGAATTATGAAGGATAATTTCTTCATTAGACCCTTAAATGTCTCAGTATGGCTAACTCATGTAAGACTACTTAAGGGTGTTGGTTCCTGCCAAATATCTTGTATTTGTGTCTAAGGAGCATGAAAAACCAGGTTGAATTCAGAGTACTTCAAGAGTTTGTAGGTATGGTGATACACATTACAATACATGCATTCATAGTTATGGGAACGTATCATGTATAAGAGTTGATTTTAATATTGTAGCACCTCATTTGTTCAGTGGTAGGTTGCAAGCAAGAAGTCCAAGCTTAGAACTAAAACAGAGTGTTAAAGTACAACTCTGAAATGGTTAAACCTTTGGTGTGTAGATGTCCCTCAAAATGAGCACTGGAAGTATAGTGTGACTCATTAGGACACCTCATAAGTACATCTCAAAATTTTCAGATATTTTATGTTGTGACAAAGATTCAAAAGTAACTTCCATGTTAACTATAAAGAGCTTTGTGTTTGAGTGCAAGGTATATTTGTGTGCAAAGAAATTCATTGATTCTTGATGAGTCTAAGGAGTGATTTTCAAGACAAATTTCACAATGCATAGGTTTGAAAAATGGACAGGATCATGAGGATTGGAGAGTCCCACTGGAGCTGAAAAAAGATTCAAATTCATCAAGCACATGATTGAGTAAAATCTAGTTTTGTGCCTTCTTGGGATTGGTCTACGGTGACAATTAAAACCTCAGTCTAGGGTTTTGTCAGGAGTGAAAATCATGAGTATCATCAAAAATGAACCAACAGAAATATCGTAAAAAATCTCTGAACATATCTCTATCTAAGGAGTCATCCTCGTGATTTTTTTAGTCTCGAGTTGTTTCATCAAGTGCCCACTGAGAATTTCATTACAGTCATCTTGAAGTAAAGTTTCAAGTTTCCTTAATAGTATGTGAAGGTTTTCAATGCACATTTTACAGTCTTTGTAAATGAAACTAACGTGATTTTCTCCATAAGTTGCAATAGTCCAAAGAATCTTCATGAAAATCACTCACATGGAGTGTCTTGAAGATGTTTGAAGTAAAATTGTGGCAGTTGTAAGACTTAGAAGCTCAAATCCAGTGAAAGATGTTAATAGCATCAAAACGGCATTGAATGTAAACCTCATATTCATGAGTGAAGGAATCAGACAAGGAAATGGTGAATTCTGAAGGCTCACTAGATGAAGGAGCTGAATTAAAGTGCTTTGAACTTAGTACATACAAGAGTATTATCAGTCCATAGTTGTCATTCTGTCCCATTCTAAATCAATGTAACTCCTCTTTCAATGCTTACAAAAACTACTAGTTGTGCCATGAATGAAAATCATTAATTAGTGTTTAAGCTCTTCGAGTTACTCCTATGATGGTCATTGAGGAATGTACAAAGGTCCTTTAATTTTCATCTGAACTTGTGCAAGAATGTGAAGAGCCATGATGTATAAGTCAAAGGCCTGAAACTAAAGAGGTGTAAGTTGAAAGGTCAGTAAAGTGTGTGTTGTCTACTCGAATAAAAGTGTGTATTGTGAGAAGATGATAAGTACAAAGAAGTTGAAAAGACTTATGCCTTAGTTTTTGTTTTGAACCTATAAGACACAAGACTGAAAAACAATGATTGCACTTGAAGAATGACGAATACAATGAGTTACTAAGAAGTAGTACAGGTGAATATTAAGAGTGATGTAAAGGCATATGTCAGAGGCTAATGTCGATACTGAGCTACAAATGAAAATCATGAGTTTAGGTTTTAGAAAAGTTATTCTTGAAGGTCTGGACTCTTGTGTGTACAGTGTCAAAGGTCGATCAGAAGACCTGATTATTACTATGAGAGTACATTGAAATATGCAAGGACCTTGAGGAAATGGGAGTGAGTTTTTTTTATGTTGTTGAGAGAGAATGGCCTATGAAAAACTTTTGACAAGATAAGGAATGGTTGTGAAATTAACATATGATGAAAGACTAAGAACTAGACACATGAACATAAAAATATTAGAGTTAGGACAAGACTCATTCTAAGAATGAAGATGACTTGGTTGTAAATGAATTTACACGTTGAAGTTTATAGGTGCTATATGTAGGCTTCATAAAGCTAGAAAAGGAGTATTGATGCTTGAAGAAGACTGTGAAACTGAGATAGTGCTATGGGTGTGAAAGTTGAAATAGGGGGGAAATGAGAGCATGATAAGTTACATGAATAGATCATCCTTGAATTTTAGATACTAGATACATGTTGAAGACATATTAGACATAGATTTGCATGAAGATATAATAAACTAATATTGCAGTAGTAGGTATTTTAACAACATATGTATTTAGAAGGAAAAGCTTTGAAAGTTAGAGAACATCGTATGTGAATTTGAATGAAGTAATCCTAATGAAATAGATCCTTGCATTTGAATTGGTGGTAAGAAAAAAAAGAAATCAGAATCAAAATTGAGAAGAGTGTAAGTAAATCTAGTGGTCACTATCATTTTTAGAAGACAACACAGTTAGTGTGATTAAATTTTTGACAAAGTCTAAGCTACAGATTAGCATGTGGGGATTTGTAGCTTCCCTTATGAGTTTAAGCTCACTAAAGATCATTTTTTGGTGAACCAAACTTGGGAGTTGAAGCTTCCAGACATGTTAAAGCTTGTCAAAGACTGAGTGGCTGCTTGGTCAAATCTTGGAGTTGCAACTCCAGGTTGAGTTGAATCTCACCCATGAAATCAATGTAACATATATAGGAAAATTTGGTCTTAAGAATATTTCTTGGTTTCAGTGGGTTTTTTCCCAATTTGGGTTTCCCACATTAACTTTTTCTTAGTGTGTTATCTCTCATTTTAGTTGTTTGTGGTTACTAGTTTGGTATTGATGATGAAAATTGAATGAACTAATTTATGAGGTAAAATTTGAATAGACACTGACTCACACCCCTCTTAGTCTCCTAATTTTCAACACTTGTCCCTCTCTAGGCACCCCAGTCTAGGAAAAGCATCATCCTACACACTTTTCCAAGGCTCTATGTGACGCTTTTCCATTTGATTTGGTCAGCACTGCGGCATAGTCCAAGACAAATTGGGATATAACTAAGTTATATTACCTCTCCTTTGCACTTAGGGGTTTACATATTTTGGCTTAGTTTGCTTGGGTTTATTTCTGTACTTAATTATTTATTCATTTACTACCACAATAGCAATAAGATTAGACACATATATTCATATTTAGCTTAATCAGAGGTACATGAAGGTATTTATGGTGCTCACACTAGTGGCATGATCCTTGCAAATAAAATTCTATGAGGATGTTATTACTGGCCTACCATGGAGATGGATTGTTGTTAGTACATGAAGAAATGTGTCTTGTGCAAAAAACATAATAATCTAATTCATGCACTGTCTCAATCTTTGCAACCTATCATTACATCGTTGTCATTTTCTAAATGGGGGCTCGATCTCATAGGGGAACTTACACCCACTTCATCTGATGTCCACAAACACATCATCACCACAACAACAAAGTACTTTACCAAATGGGTGAAGGTCGTTCCTTTCACCTGTGTTACTTGTTCTTAGATCTCAAAATTTATCATAAACCACATCATTTGTCGTTATGGTATCCCTTTTACTATTGTATTTGACAATGGAAGATCATTTGAGAACAAACAAGTGAAGAGCCTCTACCAATGCTTTAAAATCCACCAAAAGTGGTCTACCCCTTATTTCCCTCAAGGTAATGGGCAGGTTGAGGCCACCAATAAAACCCTTGTTCAGATTATAGAGAAATTGGTTAGTAATATAGGCCATAACTAGCATCTCCAAATCCATCCTACCTTATGGGCCTACTAAACTTCTATCCACACATCCACATGTACAACCCCATATTCCCTTGTGTTCGGCATTGAAGCTATCTTCCCCTTAGAGATCGAGCTTCCCTCTTTATGAATATCCCTAAAAGACTACCTAGATAATGAAGAGATCTACATATTGGCTAGACTAGCAGAGCTTGAATTGCTTGATGAAAAATTCCTCCATGCCTTGGATCACCTCAAAGTGTATTAGAATTGAATCCGTGTTAGCTAGAACAAACGTATTATCTCTCATGATTTTGAGGTTGGAGATATTGTTCTAAAATAAAACCAGTTTAACACTACCAAAGAGTGTGAAAAGAGAGGAAAATTTGAGCCTAACTGGTTAGGATTGTTGGGAATTCTGCCTGCGCAATAGTGTCATGATTTAATAACAAAATAAATCATGCAAATACAGAACTAGACAATTCCCCAAAATCTACAACAGTGGAATTATAAACTAGAAAATCCAAATCAAAACAAAGTACACACACATAACACAACATGTACCGTGGTTCACCCAATGTGGGCTACATCCACCAAAGATAGAGATCTCAATATATATAATAAACAAGAGTACAAACCAACTCTTCTAAACAATAGTACAATGCATCTCTCCAAGAGTATCTCCTCCTCCATATCTCGAAATGGGTCTACATGAGTGCACTACAACCGTGCCTCTAAACCATCACTAGATCTCACATAACCAGGAACTACTGCATCTCTGAACTGCAACCAAGCTCTCTTGTGGATATGCAAACAAGACCTCTCAAATGGGTCTACCAATGTGCAACCATAACCGTGTACCAAGAAATAAGTCTCTCCTCTGTCACTACATCAACCTGTGCAAACAAGAAGACAACCTCCTCTAAAACATCTAGATACTGTCATGTACCCACAAGCTATCCAATGAGCTACAAGACTAGATCTCTATGGATCATCAATACAACATGATCTCATGGATCTACAAAACAAGATCTCACAACAACATGTGGATCTATAAGAAGAAAATCTATGCGCTTTGCATACTATGTAAGCCATTACATTGAGACAATAACTATACAAAAGAAATAAAATAGAAGACATTATCCTCTTCTCACTATTCAAATGTACCTGTAATTTCCTTCTGTCCAGCTTCTCTCCATGGAAGCTATGTCCTCATGTAACCTTTTTCTTCTTATTCTTCTTCTTCATCCTCTCAACCAAGGATTCCACATGAAATAATAATCAATTACATGTTATTCTTACCTTCTAACCCTAACTTTATAGTTTATATAAGCTTATACAAACTTAGGGCATCTTAGCTATGCATTTACAACCTTTAGATAAACTTTAAATCAAAGGCTAGATCTAATCCCACGTTTAAAATAAAACATAAACGCACAGGTAACCGGTGTCGGTTCCCTGACCGATGTCGGTTCCTCCCAAGTGACCGATGTCGGTTCCCTAACTGACATCGGTTACTGTGTAAACCTGCAAATTTGTAAAACATGCTATTTGTGAAGCAATTTAGCTCCACAACTCAACAAGGACCATACATTGTGGTCGTAAAATTTGGTTTAGGGGCCTATAAACTTGCTTATCCTGATGGTTTCGAGCTTTAAGATCCCATGAACATCATGCATCTCAAGTGTTTCTATACCTAAACTTATAGGCATTTGTATAGAAAATAAAAAAAAATCAAAAATAAAAAAATCACAAAAATAGAAAAGAGAAATAAATTTGTTCAAATGTGAAAACCATGCAATTGTGGCACTTTGGATAGGTCCTTTGGTGAAAACCAGTTCCCAACGCATTAGCAGGATTCTATTGTTCACAAACACCTTGAACTTAAGGCATGATCACATCTTCTTAGCTTTGTCCTTGGCTTGTGTTTATAATATTGTTGAACCCATCCCTCTTGGCATTGATCCAGCTTATCCTATTCTTATATATATGCATGGAATTTTCCCTTGTATATTCTCACCTGCTCACTAGGAGAATCTTGGCATTTTTGTTCTCCTATACATAGTTTTACAGAAATCTTTTGAAAATCCTAAACATTCAAAACATCTTAAAATCCTAAACATTGTTAAAATATTGGAAAATCCTAAATATTCAAAAAACATATGAAAATCCTAAACATTGGTAAACTCTTAAAAAATCAAAAAACATTGACAAAATCTCAAAACCCAAAAACAATAGAAAACTCAAAAACATTAAAAATTGGAAACTATACCACCAAAACATCCTACTTCAGTGCTTGCTAGTTCTAGCGCATGACATGTGGATCATCTTGTGATCTTCTTTCATCCAAAAAGTTTTCTTTTTGTTATGCATATCTTCCCAACATATATCGTTGCTTGGGGCAGTGTCATGGTGCATGTTTTTTTTTCCGTCAGACTTCTATGTCCTCCATCACAATCCATTTACATATATCCTTTGCTTGGGGCACCATTTTAACCATTTTCATACAAATAAAACATTTGGGTATTGAAGCTAGATAACAAAAACATTGGTACAATTATCTTAAACATTACTTGTTTAAGTGTATTTGATTGTGTTTGTTTGTTTGTTTTCCTGCTTGTTTGTTTACTTTCTTGTATTACACTACTTATGTATTTTTCTTTGAGTCAGTCCTTTGGCATTGCAAAAAAATTAGTATTATGGCTTTTCATATCATTTTACCCTTTTTGTATACTTATATCAAATAAAAAGGTACTTCCGAGCTAGGACGGTACGTATAATGTGCTATGATCTTTCCATTCCTCATCTATCTCATTTCTTCACATTCTGACTAATTTCTCATTCTACCTAACATTTTTTTCTCACTAGCCTTTCTTATTTCTTCTAGATCTACTATCAGGACACAATTTGTCACAATGACGTGTTTCTTACTCTCCCTCCCTCCCTTATTTCACCCTCATCGTGTGCACTGGCACCAAAATCTCATCAAATCAAATAATGGCCAACTGAGCCAAGTTTGAATCCCTACCACCGCAAGGGGCCTTTATTTTTTCGCATTGATCATTTCTTTATTATTTTCGAGCTTCAATAGACTTCTTCTATCACCCCATCAACACTTGAGGGGGAATCCTCCATCATACTAATTCTTATTCTACCCCTATAAAACAAAATTTTCTATTATCTTTGAAATGGCGTCGCTTGCACTACACCACATCAAAGAAGGGCAAATGTACATGCCTAATTTCAATCGCACAATTTTAATACTAAAATTTTAGTAACTGTCTTGTTTACTGTCATTTCATTATAATTAGTGATTTTCTACTAATTAGCTAACATTCCCCTTTGTCTTGGTCAATTAACGACATTTCATTAATTAACTAGCCTTGTCCCTCACCTTAGATGCCAATTAACATCAGTTTGTTAGTTAAAATGCTCTTTTAATTAATTAATTAACCATTATTAAATGATTAACCTTTAAATCTCATATAATCAATAAACCCTCTTATTGGTTAAACACCCTCTCAAAACCTTTAAAATTCTACTAATTTCCCTCTAAATCATTTCCAAATGGCTTTTATAATCTTAACTTGGCCTATTAATTAATCCTAGTTGATTAATTAAACCTCCCCTAGCTCCCATGAGTTATTAATCTCTAATTAATCTTTTCTAATCATGCTTATCTCTTTCTAATCCTACATTCACTTTATCCCACATTCACTAGGTTGTAAGCTTCTCCCAAAATGGAAAGCTATATATGAAACCTAGTCCATCTTTTCCAAACTCATACCATGTCCTTGATAGACATTATACTTGAGAAGAACATTTCATGTTATTGGAAGGCTTATTAAATCTCCCCTTTGTACTTAATCAAGAGTAGTAAGGGAAGAATCAAAATGAAAATTAAGCCATACTTAATGAGATATCTTCCTCTTTGCTTTAGAAATCCTTGATCACATGTGGTTTACGTTTAGTTCACTAAGGAAGTATCTACATCCAAAGCACATAAAAAAATATCAAAAAGAGGTTTGCACTTAATATAGATTCATATTTTGTGGTTTAACTAGCTTCCTTTTTTTGCTGTATCATGATGTATTTGCTTGAATTTAACTAAGTTTGGATCTACTTGGTGTTAGGTTCACTTAAATAGCTTATTTTAAGTTTAACATGCATACAACATCATGCAACATTGAGGAGAAGTTGTTTCCATGTAATTATGCTCGTGATAAAATACATATACTCGACCGTTATCCAAAGTTTGATACCAACAATTTTTATAGTTGTATATTTAATAATATAGAAGTTAACATACATATCCTTATAATACATGATTGCTACAACAAGTACTTGGTTTTTCCTCGATTTTTCAATGTTATATAGTTTTGGCTAGTCTTCCTTCTCAACCAAAATATGAGAAACCTCTTTCAAATGTTGAAGAGCACTAATCTTATCAAACATCCAAGGGAATACCATCTCCCGAATGAAGAATATAGGTTGGCTTTCCTTAGCAACTTCCACAACATTAAATCTATTCCCAAATTCATCTATGATTTTATGAGAAGACCATTGTGATGTAGCCCCCACTAGAGATTTAAATGGTTAGTCATCACTGTGCCAATGTGGACAACAATTTTAAGGGCCAAGGATTCATGCAATGTTGGTAGAGCCAATGTGGATAAGGTTGTGTATAGCCAAGCGTGCGATAAAAGGGAAAAATATATTCATTTATAATAACTTGGATATACCCTAGCGGAAAAAATATTTGCACACAGGTTGTCACCTTAAAAAACATCTCAGCTCTCCGGGTTGATTGTCTAAACTACCTTCTCACCTTCCTTTCATCATCTAGGTAAGACTAAGGTCAATTTCTATATTCAATGTCATATTCTTTTTGAATCTTCATATGAATCATCTCTTGTGAAAATTTAGGGTAAAAGTTTGAATCACGGATTAAACTCCACATCATTATTTCTTTTTTACTTGATCACTTGTCTCATGATACATTTGTGTTACATATTGTTTTATCTCCATACATGTGTGCCTCATATCACTTCATGAGTTTCTCTATGTTCACATTTCATTAGTCAAGTGTTATGTATTCACTTTTAGTCACTTTAGTTTCACATCTCGCAATATTTTCACTATCACTACCAGCCATCATCCGTTATAAGGTGGCTGTGACTTAGTCTTCGACTTCCTTGTACAAAGGACCCACATATTAAACATTCTCCTAAGTATATTTGAGTAGATAGGTTCCTTACTTTTAAGGGCAGGAAAAATGTGGACGACAAGGCGAAAGACTTGAGGCTTCTCCACCATTCACCTATGGGATGCCAAACTCTTGCATCATTTCCATTGGTTCCACATTCACAACATCTCATCAATTTGTCTGAGGCCCTCCACCTATCTTGTGAGATGGAATCTTTACTTTATGTTTATTAGTAAGTCCCTTAATTCATTATAAGCTACTAAATTACATGGTCCCTCTCGTAGTCTTTTTCCCTATACAAAGATACCATTATTCACTTCACATAGGAGGCAATGTCAGGTTATAAGTTTAGTCATTTTGGAGACAGGAACCATAAATGACTATGGACTTTGACAATGCATAAGGAATGTTTCATGAAAGAATACCTTGGAATGATTGATAGATTTTCCATATGTGAGTTTATGGTGGTCAGAGAATTTAGGGTGAGAATGTGCAGATGAGATGGGAGGAAGGTGCAAAGTGAAGATATTCAAGCCACAATGAAGGAAAACTTCAATAGAGAATCCAACCACACACTTTACATAAAACATTACCATACCCATGTGGTTAAAAAAATTATGTCTCATCTATGACGAATTCACCCTCTCCATGCAGGACATCAACATGGTTGATGGAATATTTGTGTTCAGGAGGGCATTGCCACCACAATTAATATGTGGGCCATTACGCATAACCCACATATTTAGGATTTCCATGAATTATTTTTAGCAGAGGGGGAAAATGTGTATATCATAGAAAATGACATGAGGCTTGTCAGATGTCTCATGAGATGACATCCCCACATATTCTATTCCCTTTATAAGGGTGCCATTTAGTGTTATCCTCTAGTAAAACACATAATAATGTAATTGTTATGTGCCTTACATTGTAGATGTAATTTGTGCCTTTACCATTTTCCCCATGTAAGAAATCCCTCGTGCAACCATGACATAAACATGAGAAAAATACCATGCTTCATTGTCCATATTCTCACACCATTGTTTCTCTTCTACTCTTTCCTTTCGGTGTATCCATTGCACTAATTGAGTGCGATTACTAGTTTTAACACGATATAGGATATGTAAAACTAGGGTATCGACGAGGTTAAAGATTTTAGTTAAGAGCTCAAAGATAATATCTAATCATCTGTTGATATGTCAACATAATGGTCGTAGGGTTATCATTTGTTTTGGCTAGGTTATATAAAGCTCTTGATAAAATTTTATAAGGTTTGGATTAATTTTTCCCATTAAATAATTTGTTTCCTCCTACATGGTTTTCATGAAAAGTAAGGAAATCACACGCACACGCACACGCACACGCACACGCACACGCACACGCACACGCACACGCACACGCACACGCACACGCACACGCACACGCATGCGCGCGTGCGCGCACACACATGAATACACTTTTTATATTAATATTAATTATGTATTTGAAAGAGAGAATACATATGGTTATAATAAAGGGGGGTTTATTTGGAATTTACAACTCAATTTCTATGTGGAAAAATATGGCTCAAAAAATAAAACTACGTTGTTAAAAAATGACTATATATCATTAATACCCAAATAACATATCAAAACACACTAAGTGTGAAAATAAAACATGTATTCTTCACTAGGGTGTTAAATAGATTTTGCTTTGTTTTAACATTATTGAAGTTTTTAAATTGGTTTGGACACGAAGATGAGGCGTTGTTCTTGAAGAGTCACACCCTATACACGATCTTAAGAGTGTAAAATTGGAAAAAAAAATTAGAGTAATGATACATTACAACTAACCACAACATATTGCAACTAGACAGAATCAAATATAACTCAATAAGTCAGAGGTAATCACATTAATTGATATTTTAGGAAAAAAACAAAATAGGAATAATTGAAATACTAGAGAAAATTATATTTTTAAAGTGACGTAGATTTAATTAAAATTACTAAGAAAAACATAAAAAAGAAACAATAGAGAATAGTCCAAATACTAAGGTGAGGAAGACCAAGAAAAGCAACGGAGCCTCAACCATAACAATAACACTCATTCTGTACTAAGGAGGTGGAATCCTCTACCCATCTTTTGATCCACTGTCCCTTTTCTCAAGTTATCTGGCATTGGTTCTTATCGAGGATGGGTGTGTTCTGGACCTTCCTTGAGTCCATTCAGGACACCCTCTCTCAATGGAGTTCCCCCTTCACTCACCTGACTCTGGTTCTGGCCTGGAAACTTCTCCTCCCGCATGGCATATGGGGCATCTGGAAAGAAAGGAACGGAAGAATTTTCAAAGACCAGAGTCTTGAACCTGACCAGGTGGCTACCCAGATTGCTCTAACTTTCCAGGATAATCTCAACTCTCACCTCTGGTCCAAATATCAGCAAAAAATACAAATCTGTAACTCTCGGGAGTAGCAGTGGCTGTTGGCTATTCATCCTGTAAGTAAAGGCACTTCCTCTACTCAGGGATTAGTTTGATGGATTCCTCCCCCTCCGGGCTGGAGAAAACTTAATACAGATGGGGTCTCGAAAGGCAATCCTTGTAAATCAGGTGGAGGATCCATTCTTCATTGCTCCTCGGGTTCCATCGTTGCTGCATCTGCTCATAATCTTAACTATGGCACCAACCATCATGCGGAAGCCATGACCATCCTCAAAGGCCTTGAGTTGGCTATCAAATTTGGTGACGATCCTCTCCAAGTTGAAAGTGATTCCCTCAACATCATCAATCTCCTGCATTTAGTTGATTCTGGTCAATGGTCAATCCAAAATATCATAGCTGATATCAAAATTCTACAAAGAAATTTCCAGCAAATTCAGTTTTAGCATGCCCTCCAGGAGGGGAATAAAGCGGCAGACCACCTAGCTAACATTGGGGTTCTCTTTGAGAGTCAAAAAAGCTGGACAGACAACTTCCCAGCTGATCTCTTCCAAATTACTCATAATGATCTATCCCAATGCTGACTGGTGGAAGGGGGAACTGATATGGGTTTCAGCAATGCCTTTATGCCCCCCTCAAAAGGCGGTGGCATTTATGTTTGATTTATTATGAAAAGACCTTTGGTGTTGAACCTTTTGATGAGGGAGATGTGTTATGATGTGGAGGATTTCCACACGCATGGGGTAACTCCTCCCCTTAATCATATGATGATCTGGTGGGAGGAAAATGATGGTGAGGCCGATGGCTCCCATGCCTTGGGTGAGCTTTTAAAGTACTCACATCGCTCTCTCTTCTGCACTTTTCCAAATTTCTTAACAATGGGTGGCCAACTGAAGCGGATTGAGCCTGCTACTTGCAACTCGGTTAAAGAAGATGTGGAGGTATGGAACATTTTGTTGGAAAATGACATCACGACTTTCCTAGAGAGAATAGCAAGCTACTCGACCCTGGTCTCGTACGCCGTTATTGCTTCTTGGTCGAAGGGATGGGTACAGATTGGTAACACGCGCTTTACTATCTCCACCAATGTTATAGCTGATGCCACAAGTCTTCCTACCACCGGTGACATCTATTTCAAGCGCTCGTTGCATGCTAAAATGCAGGATTTTATCGCTCCAGGGGACAAGCTGGTCAAATATCTCTCTGGCTACACTCGCGATTCCCTGCCTCCTCCATGGAACATAGTCATTGAAGTTGTAATGCGTTATTTCACCATTGATGGCCGTTATCGTCTGGTCTACGGCCCTCACTTCTTCATCCTTTCTCATCTGCATTGGGGAAAGAAGATTAATCTGGTAACTTTCCTCTATTAATATTTAGAGCACTCTGTTTAGCTGGCTCGTGATGGGGAAGGGGCTATTCTCCACCAGGGCTTACTGTACTTACTTTTTTCTGATGCTGCTTCGCATGCTGACTTAATTCGCTTCCCCCCCAAATTTGGTTGTCGTCGCCATTCTCCCTCGCCTTCCCCCTGCCCCTCCTCCACCTCCCTCTACTCTTCTTGGCACCACTGTCATTTGCACCTTTCCTCTGACTCCGACTTGGATGTCGCCATTCTTAGCTCTCCCCTCATTTTCGAGCCTTCTGCTCCCCCTGTTTGCCCCCCGCACCTTTCCTCCCTGTTGCTGGAAGGCACTGACACCCATTTTAAAGCTGTCTCCCCAGTCTCAAGCCCCGATACTTCTCTTATCGAAGATATTTTGGGCCTCACCAAGCTTTATCTTGACTCCCTGGCCTGGAGCAGACGTAGACGAACCAGCCTATGGACGACCCCACTTCTCAGACTGTTGAAAACAATCCACTCTTCAATGACAACGAACCTCCTAACACTATGAAATCTTCTCCGAATTTGAATTCAACTCTCGCTGAGCTTGTGATTGCTGACTCACAGAGGGATGAACGCATAGTCAATTTGGTGTCATCTATTTTAAACAAGCTCCAGCATGCCTTCACTGCCTTGAAGGCCTGGGAGGCCTTCACTGATTCTACCAGGAGTGCTATTGCCAAAGATTACTCGGAGCTCATCACCCTTGTGGAACAACTTGCGGAGGATTTGGGATCCCCCAGAGCTAGAACTGTTGTCTCTAAGCTGAAAAAGATCTTCTGATGTTAGCCTCTTTTCTTCTGTTGTCTTTTTCATTTCCCTTTTTTTGGAATCTCCGTGGGTACTTTTTTGCTATGTTCTAAATTGCTAAATCTGGCCTGAAGGGATTTTTGTACAAGGTTGTGGGACCTTATAAAACCCTCTTTTTACCCTATATATTCCAAAAAACAATAACACTCATTCAATGGTACAATCAAAATCACAACAATATGGTTTTGGAAACTATCAAATATTGTAAAGTTGATTTGATGATCTTAGTCATCTCCTTGTGGGATCTAAAAGTTCACTCACTTTTCCAAAATTCAATGCGAGTCACTGGAATATAACTTTCCTTACTTAAAACACTAATAAACTAATAAAACCTTGCACAACTAGAAAAATGGATTAAGTTGACCGGGGCATGTATTATCCCTCCATTGTTAAGAGGCCCATAAATTTGCATGATTTGGAAAATAATAGATCAAGTATAATGCAATTCAATAAGAAATTCAACATAGTCACTCATGCATAAGGTATGAATTATGTCACCACAAGATTGAATTTGTGTCACTGAGATTTCAGTCTCACGTGATTTTGAAAATTCAACACAAACTCAACCCAAAAAGTGACCAAATTTGATGCAAAGTTGAACCAAATAACACAAAATTTGTGTCACAATTTTTAGTAAATTAAAAATAAAAACAAATTATCATTTTCACTTTCATCATTTTTTAAAAAGAAAATAAAACATTGTCAAATGTTATTAAGGAGTAATCTAACATCTCAAAGCTAATGTATCTAGTTGGACTTTAAGATTTATTAGTTTATTTCATTCTTTATGGGAATTCAATAATGCAAGGTGAGGGATCCTAAAGGAGTAATGAGGGTTTGATGAGGGCCTAAGTGGTTTGGAGAAATGAAATGTGCAACATGACAACATGTGGATCAAAAGAATGTGGAGAGATTATAGGGAAACTGAACATGTGAAGTAGTAGAACATTGAGCATTGGGAGGATGTTGCAAATGTAACTAAGTCTAGTTATACATCTACACGTTACATTCGCAACACATATTTCAAGTCTTGTTCGACAAATCCATTTTGGGAATATTCTCCAACCATCTTCTTGAGTTATTTTTGTCCATATCCTAAAGAGGGTATGTTTTATTTCTTATTTTATTATTTTTAATTACCAAATAAATTCTTCATGGCAGGGAAGTGTGTGGTGTGATGTGGAAGTAGATGGTATTTTCTTACACTTACAACTAAATAATTTGACAAAAATATCCTTTCTATTATGCTTTAATCACACACATAATGTGAAGTTGTTGGTAGGGAATTACAAAGACAAAAAATGGCATTTTATCACTTAGCAATGATAGTATTGACTTAATCCCTAAATCATGGCTTGTGAGCATATTCCAATGTCAATTTGTAGATACTCAAATTTGGTAATTTACTCTTTAACACTGGTAGTTTTGACAATGCACTCTTGCTAAGATAAATGCAACCTTCCCATTAGCATTTAGTGCCTTCTAAGATCTTTTGTATAGCTTATTATTCCTTAAACACTGACATGACACTAAATTATGAGACTATACTGCATAAAATCCATAGATAAACATCAGTTAATAAGTTGTAAACTTTAGATTGGATGTTTTTTATCTTTAGGAAAGGCCATACAATTTGGTCGGATATTATATGTGGTCATGGCTGACTTATACGGTCTTGGACTGACATGTTCTTAAATTTTGCTTCCAATTTTATATTATTTGTTGGTTCTTATAATCCCTCTAGGTCAACCTTTATTTGATAAATCATCTATGGAACTCTATATAAGCAAGTAAACATTACCTCATTTGCTAACCTAAAAATCCTATGGCATCACATTGATAAACTCACTTCTAACACTTGTAAAAGGCACCCAAGGTTCCCTAAATCTCATAATAACACATATTTAGCCATTAGGGTAGCAATCTCTATAGGTTTGAATCTTCTTACCAGGTCAAGGAGTCATCCCATATCACCTACAAGCACTCAAACATACCTTCCCCAAGTATTTTATCAAGATCTAAATCAACTCAAGTATTAAAAAAGAGATTTGTCAAATCTAGTTGCATTCATTCAAATATCACATGCTAGGTGGAGAATGACATGTGGTTTGAGGCCTCTTTAGATTAGCTCCAATGTAAGTGGTGCAAGTGGGTTCCCAAATCCTAACTAATGTTTGTTTTTCACGGTCTCCCACCCATGTTTAGGGTTTGAGACCTCATTTAGAATGTGTAGATAACTTCACAACATGGTCACAAATTAGGGTTTGACAATGACAAATAGTTTCTAAGCAAGTGACAATGTCAAAAAGTTACAAAGATAGAAACCAAACAAGTCCAAGAATGTACAAAAGGGTCAAGACCATACAAATAATCATGGAAAAATTGTATTGTCCTATCCCAGGTTAGTTTTCAGTCACACTTTCCAGCATAAAACATCATCAGGTCCAAATGTCCATGTTATAGTAGTATGCACACCCATAACCTCCTAGAACCATCTATAATCAGCTAAGTGATCTCATTTCCTTGTGTTTTCAAGTTTATATCTTGTTTAGTAAATCAATTGTAAGTATTAATGTGTTGTTCTAATATTAACAATTAATGTTGGAAGTTAATTGATTAGAATAGCTTCTTGTTGCAAACCCTTTCATCCTTTAGCGTATTCATTTCACTAGTTCTTAGATTTCACATAATATAATTAGTGTGTAAACATTATGGTGAACATGACGTGAATCCTAAGTTTATCTCTATAGGCATAGGAACATATAAGCTGGATTCTAAGTTTATTTATAAAAATTATTTCGCCACCACAACTCCCAACCTTGTTAGGGGAAACATGCAAAACAATCTCATGGATATCAAAGATTCATCACTACTACTCAATTATGATGATAGGGATGAATTTTATTCTACTTTCTCTTATGACAAATATAAACACCCCAATGAGAATTTGCATAGTATTGAGCCTATTGATGAAGAAGAGGACACTATTTCATGAGAAGCATTATATATTTCTCGATGTCTAACTGATTTAACAAAAATATAATTTAATGCTAAACCATAATTACATAGTAACATATGCTAAAGTACATATTTGACACAAGAAATAAGCTAAATAAAATATGAAACCCTAAGTGCAAGATTAAGAGGAATGGAATTAGCTAATTTACACACTACCTGGGACTGGTCTTAGTTAGGAGAACTACTGAACATGAAGTCTAGAGTGTTGCAAATGCTCAGGATAAATCACAGACTACAGGAATATGGCCAGACATGGGTGCCCACGGTTAGATCGGGGCACCCACGGCTAGACAGGGGCACCTGGGTGTTAACTAAAAAATGGTCAGAACCTGATTTGTGGAGTATTGCACAAGTATCGCAAGTGATCTCTTTTGATTACCTATATGTCGCACCTTGATCACCGAGGTACCTGTAACCTACAAAACAAAGATTCACCTACAAAACCCACAATACCACATCAGATCTAAAAAGGAAAGATGCACTATGGGGAGATAGACTGACCCCAACGGTCGCCCAGCAGAGTGATCTTACAACTGAGCGTTGCACTACATCTCAGACTCCATGTAGTTCTTGTGAGTGTGTGAAAGATTCATGCCCTAGAATGCCCTTGTGCAAGCGTACTTGATAACGGGATAACAAAATATAACAAGATATAACAATGTAGATAGATGTGTGTATGCCAAAATGAACTTCCCCTCCCTATGTTGTGTATCCAGAAAATGCAGTCCCTTATCCCCTTGAATGAATTCTAGATGGATTCCTTTAGTGCTCTTAGATGCCTTTTGAATGCAAGCTTAGGTGATAGTAATGATGCTTAGAGCTTGGTCCCTTATTTTGGCCACATAATTATGTATTTATTTTTGTTTGAATTTTGCAATTAACAGTTGAAAGACCGACCCATAAGAAAATAATATGCCCAAAAGATAAAAGAGGCCCAAAAAGAGCGAGTAAAGTGGAAAGAGGTCAAGGGCACCCAAAGCAGACGAGGGCACCTGGGTGTTGGTGTCCTGGCTGGGTGCTGCTGTCTGAAGTCATGAAATATAAAGTAATAAAGTTCTGACTGGGATGTAGGGTGTGTAAGACCAAATAGAAAATAAGAAACATAAGCAAAAGGCTGAAGATATCTGTCACTTACAAGTTTTCTCCCTTAGGGATCATGTAAATGCAATTATATTTTTTATGGACCTAGAAGTGTACTCAAGTGCATATTTTTGTGTCTATATTTGTCCCCACTTTATGTTGTTGAATGAATACTTGATAACATAAAGTAGTTTGAAGTTGCATACCTTTGATCCTTATAGGAGTGTGACGACGATAGCGTGCTGAAGAGACAAGTGAAAGTGTGGAAACTAGGGAGAGAAAGTGACCCCTAGGGGTGAAGTGTATTGTGTTGTTGAAGGTTTCTTCTTGTTGCGTATTAAGGATGCACCTACAAAAGAAGAGCAAGAAGTAGTCAAAGACATGTATATGAAAAATTTGCATAAGTATGTAAAGCATGTGAAAGTAGTAAATGGAAAGTGTGCACTTGATTTGCGATGAATAAAAAGGATAGAAAATCTCCTGTACTGCTATAGAAGAGCAATTTTTTTGGGATATCTCATGCCAAAGAGAAATTGTTGGGGAGAGAGTCTAGTGTTACTCACCTTCCACAACTTTACCCTAATTATACACCACTGTAGGTGGCGTGATCCTATTTTGTTCCTATTATCCTTGATTTGTTCCGTATGTAATGTTTGTTTCGGTTAAAAATGGAGATAGAATATATTATGCTTACTGGAGGGTTGTTCTTGTAATGTGAAACTACTCTATGAACTATGCTGATATGAGAAGATTGTTGTGTGTGCCCCCAGGACATTAGCACCTAGGGGAGGACATAGGTGCCTGGGCACTCTTGTTTGAGCTTGGTCGCTGGTGTATGTGCTGTATTGAGGACCCAAGTCAGATTCTCGGTCATTATGTGATTGTATGATTTCTCTATTCATGTACTTTGCAGGCATGTACTGTAGTTCTGAACTGTTGTATGGGGTGACTGATTCACCCATTGTATGCCCCTCTTTTTTGGGGTGCATGTGGGTGTCAATAAGAGAATGAGACCCAAAGAGAGGACCTGCTGTTAAACTATATTGTATGCCTACAGGGGGGAGGGAATGTGCATGGTATAAACCAAGGCGCATGAAAACAAAGTGGTTAAATATATGTGTTAGTAGTAAAACCTAACAAACATGTCATAGAAAAATAATGTAACAAGAAAATGTCAATATAATTTGGACCGTGAAGAGTGGGTTTCAAACACGGGACATCACTCACAATATCATAATACAATCAATGCCGAAGCAGCCAAAAGCATACAAGTAATGATCAAACAAGACATAAGGCATAACCCGTAAATAATAACATACAAGTGGAAAATAATGGTAAGCAAGATGTAACAGAAAACCCTTGTGGAAAATAGTTATTGTAAAGAAAATGTTACACATGAAGCACCTGTTAGCATGTTAGAAAGATAATAAGTATGTCAAAGCATGTATGTATCGACAGAAAATAGTTTGCTAGTAAGAGTAGGAAGTAGTAAATAAAAAAAACACCTGTAGTATGTGAGAATGTAGATGCCCCCAGGAGCCTCGGTGGGACTAGTAAGAGGTACAATTCCAAGCATCATTGATGCATGTAAATATCTATAAAAAGTATGCATTCACAACTAGAGAACACATTAATGTGCATGTGTATAAAGAAAATATATTGACATACTAAGTATTCGTTTAGCAATGGAAATAAGGTGTACATGTAAGTATAAACAAGCAAGAATAAGTACAACCAAGATATGGAATATGCCATGAGTGAGTGATATCGAATGGTATATAATGTGAATGTGATAGGAGCAGTGCCCCCCCTAACAAATGTGTATGAATATATGTGAGATGAGGTTCAATTATAAAAGACCCCACAACAATCAATAATGAACCATAGAAAAATAATACATCATCGGGAAATAGTTTGATAATGCGTGCTAGAAAGATATGAGCAATGAAACATAGAGCGAAAAGTGTATAAGAGACGAGGTTCACTTCAAATTTATAACCTTAACAGTCGAGTATGAACCATGGAGCTAGAGTGCGTCATAGGGCAATGATGATACAAGTTGTGTATTATGATGTATAAGAGAGATGAAAAAGACTGGATGTGAAGCACATAATGTAATGTGTAAGCGTATATATTAGAAAGAGATAGGAATGATTAGAGGGGGGAAAGTGTGGTGCCCCCTGAGTGTGTGATGAAAAATATGCTATCTGATGAGAGTGAGGGAAAGGGTCATCTGCTCGATGTCTGCGGAGATAAAGGTGTGTGACAATGCTCTAAGATCGGTGGTGTATGCAATGAATGATGTATATGTGAAGGTGGCCTGTGTGGTGAAAGAGGTGATGAACACCTATTATGTTGTTTTATGTATGGATCTTGAGTAAGAAAAGTATTCACTGGTGACACACTTCCTAGTCCATCCACTTGCTTTGATTGTTTCTATTATTTTTATCTCTCACATTTATCACTTCTACACCCAATTCTGGTCAGGTCACAGGGATCCTTGTCTGTCATTCTTCTCACATTTTTCATCAGTTGTCTCAAGACACTAGCGCCAAGGACTGGACACTAGCTCCTAGGCACTCTTGTCCAACTAGGGTGCTCCTATCCTCTTTGTTTTTGTTCACATTTTTGACATTTTTGGTTGGCCTTTTCAGTTTTCTTACTCCTATCCTGAGGTCCTAGTCAGCATGTCGTGTCACTAGTGTCAAAATTCAAACAAGAGATCCCTATATAAACACAACATACATACCATTATAATGGTGGGAAATTTATCAAGGGCTATCTATCTACATACTATTAAAGGGACTACATTTTGGGCTTATTACTCTGCATACATTGCATAGGAAGGGGAAGTTTCAAGAATTCCATGTTACATTTTGCATTCTATCTAGCTACAACCTTGTGCTTATCTTGGCATCATTACATTCTATTTAGATATAACCTGTTATCTCGGAGGGAAACCTAAGGGCATGATTCTACACACAAGCACATAGAACTACATGGAGTTCTGAGATGTAGTGCAATGCTCGGTCGTAAGTTCACTCTATTGGGTGACCGCTGGGGTCAGTCTGACTCCCAATTTTCATATTTTATTTTTAAGAGTTGATGTGTTTTGGGGTTTTGCAGGATATTATCTATTTTTCAGGTTACCAGTGAACTCGGTGATCTTCCAATGACCTACAGGTAATCAAAAGTGAAGGATAGTGAAACCTTAGCGACACCAGAAAATTTAGGATCTAACCTTCTATACAAGCACAAGTGCATACAAAAGGTCTTTGACACCCAGGTTCCCCTGCCCCTACCCAGGAACCCATGTCCCAGCCATTCTACAAGTCTCATAATTTATATCAAGCATTTCCAGTACTCTATCCAACCTGTTCATCAGTTGTTCTAGTTCGAGTATACGTGGGGATAACTAAAAATTAGATAAGTTCCCTATCTCTCTCATTTTCTTACATAGTTACATCTTTAGAGTGCTTCTCATTTGTATTTTATTGTATATCATTGTAGTGACTCTGAAATTAGATTTAATAATATTCATATTTTATTAAATCATTTGGTGAACCCCTCTCTTAGAACTCCTTTCCCTAGGATCCACAAAACCCTAATGGCTAAAATTAAATCTTCCTCTCTTAGGAAAGCTATGCATCATGAGAGTATCAATCCTATCCTTGATGATGTTGTTGAGGCTAAACTTCTTGATCTTTATCATAATGTTCAATTTGATGACAATGTTCAAAGATTGTTTGATGCTAATGAACACAAAATTCCTACTAGTTTTTCCCACTCTACTCTCATCATTGTTTCTAAGGACCAAAATTTTTTTGGATGTAATCCTTGTTATTCCATAGTCACCAAGGCTACTCCACCTTCTTCTATTTCTGCTACAGCTATTGATGATGTTATTATCGATTATATGTTTGGTCTTGATTGTGCTACTATAGATAAAAATCATACTACTTCCAATGATGAAAATGTACATGTGCATGATGATGTTTCTCATACTAGTCAGGATGAATGTAAATTTGTATCTCATGCTTCTTCTATTTCTAAAAATGTTTCTACTGTTTGTAAAGATATATCTTATGATAGTGCTTCTCCTACTTCTCTATATGTTGATGAATCACTTGATGAAATATATTGCATGTGAAAATTTTTCTGATACTAATTATATTTCTGAGCATGAACATGTTAGTGAATATTCTACTTCTCTTAAGACTGTTGAATGTAAATTCTCCACTCCTCTTTCATCTAGGTTGAGGTTGTTTCTAATGGCATTCATGATGATTCTTCCATTCCTACTAGCTCACCTCTTATGGTTTCTTCTAATACTATTATTTATGTTAATATCCCATGTTCTTCTCTGCCTCTTTCCTCTTCTTCTTCTCTAGATGATATTCATGTTTCTTCTTCTATTTCTCCTAGTATACCGCTTCTTATTTCTTCTATCTACATCTAGTGTGCCCATAACATCTTCATCTTCCACTTCTTCTTCTCACATTCCCATGATCACTCATAATGGAAAGCTTCAACCTCTCAATGTGCCTCTCACATCTTCTATGATTCCTCCACATGATATTTTGTCACTCATGCATGTTGTTGGCTAGTTGCAATCTCAAGTTCAATCTCTCACTCTTGAAAGCAAATCCTATTATGCTTCTATTGATAATAACTCTCTTCATGGAAATCCTATTCCAAAGAAAATTCACAATTCAACATTTCCTAAGGATTTCATCATGCCTACATTTTCATGTTTCAATGGCACTGGCAATCCATATCTACATCTTAAGCATTATCGTTTAGCTATGGCTTCTTATTTGAATGATCGATTATTGCTAAAATCCTTCCATCATAGTCTTGTTGATGATGCTCTTCAATGGTACACTCATTTTCCTTTTGGATCTATTAGTACATATTGTGAAATGGAAGATACTTTTCTTAGACACTTTATGCTTAACAATGGTCCTAGAGTCACATATGATCACTTACCTAGCTTGCATCAGGGAAAGAAAGAACCTATTCTAGATTACATTTTACACTTCAATTCTTGCATGCATCAGTTAGTATTTCAACCCTATTGATCTAGAGAAGTAATTTATCTTTTTCATGGCTTGATTCCTACTTTAAAATAATGATTACAATATGATACATGTGAATCATTTACACTTTTATGTTATAAGGTTATTGATCTAGAACAAGATTTAATTATTACACATGTTATAGATCTTCCTTCTACTCCTTTGGTTGTTGCATCATCTCCTACTTCTTCTCCTCTTCCATCTATCAAGCATTCTCCAAGGTCTCCATCTCCTCCACCTCGCAAGCATGTTCCATCCCCTCCACCACATAAGCATCCTCCATCTCCACCACCACGTCGCTCTCCACCTAAGTCTTCCCCATCTCCTACTTGGGAGCCATTGCATTTCTCACATGTTGTTAAGCCTCATGATGTCTTGCATGCTTTTCTTGATAAGAACTTAATTCACTTGCCTTCTAATCAACATCATCCTCCTCATCACTTGCATCACCAACATGATCATCCTTATTGTAATTATCACCACATCAATGGCCATCGTGATAATGAGTGTTGTGCCCTTCATGAAAAATTACAACAATTAGAAGACAAGGGTGTCATTTCCTTTGGCTCTCACTCTCATGAGTGGTCTGTTTCTCCAATTCCACACAAGCATGTTGCTACTTTGGTTCACTTGTCTCCTCCTCCCACTTCTAAGGTCGTCATTCATCCACCACCTAAAGTCATTATTCATGCACAACCTCCACCTCATTCATCCACCGTTGCATCATCTCATCCACCTCATAGTGCTCCTACTTCACATTGGCTTCCTAAGTCATCGACATCTTTGCTTCCTACCACTACATCTCCCATCATTGGCACCATCTCATCTGACATTCAGTTTGGCTCATACACTCATGCTACTACCACTTCACATGCTTCCACCACTCCTCGCCGACCTCTTCATCTTTGGTAGGTGAATTTTCTCACCTCACTACCCAATGACACACTCATGTTCTTATGGTTCTTACATGACTGTTGAGGGATCTGTTACAATAAGAACCCCACTCCATCTTTGTGTTATATGCTTCATTGATCTATCTATCTAGTGTACACTATCAAACCATTTCCTGATGACACACTCTTGTTCTATGGTTCATTCTTGATTGTTAAGGGGTCTTATATAAATGAACCTCATCTTCTTACACATACGATGGGGGGCATCACTCTTCTTCCCCCCTCTTCATCATACTTACACATGATTACATACATTTTTACGATCATTTCAATCACATTATTCATTCCATACATACATCTATTACCATTTATCACATCTTTATTCATACATACAATCCAATTTTCACACATTACCTATCTATCTATGTCCTAATCAACATCATCATCCATTTATCAATATAATCATTTATGCAATACAAATCAAACATCTACATATGAACAACAATCATCACATCACATATCAAATAACATCAACACAACACAATAATATTAATCATCCATATATATATCGTCAAAAATCATAATTACAAAAATACAATCGCTATGGGGCAAATCCCCCATGCATCATTACATCAATATATGTCATACATCATCATCATTGTCACTATATACAACTATGGGAGCTCTAGAACTAGATGCTTCACCGCTCAATCTATGTTGTTGGTCGCATCCCCTATATCTCTCCACCTACCTATGCAATATCACTACCTTGACCTCCTACTCTGCGAATCATCCTTGTAACTCTACATACTTCATGAACACATCCTGCACTAGGTATCCTCCTCTTACAACCTCCCTAGCTCACTGAGTCTCTAGCCCATGCCTCGTCATGACTCACTCAATAATATGGTACATGTAGCTCACCACTATCGCCACTGGCTCGAACAAATGGGCATGCTCACCCACAATAACATCTACTCACTCCAACATCCCACCTCCCATGAGCACATCTAGAGGTACATTCCATGTCAATGTGTGGATCGATGAATCAATGATCAAGGACCAATAAGCATCACCTGCAACCATCCAATACCACATTAGTTATCTACACATGATTACCATATATAAACAACTAAGTGACAATAAAAACTAACAATAAACAATACTTACACTCCACTAGTGCTATTGCTATACCATCACCATCAAGGGAAGGTGACTTTACCCCTCTTCCTCTAACTGGTGGTGCTCCCACTGTCACATCTATGAACAACTAGAAATAATAGCACCCATTGGTGTGCTACCCACCACACACTATATGCCTATGTACATCCTACATCGTCCATCTGTATTGGCTCTATGGTCACATCCATCTCATCTACACCAGGGGGCACTAGTTGTGATCCTGTAGGTCTTGGTCTCACTCTCGGCCTCCTCAATGCTCTAGTAGCTCGCACCCATACATATGGCTCTGGGGGCACATCCTGAGCCATACCAAACTACCATGACACATGTTTACCTGAAATAGCTCAGTCACTCTAGGAAACTAGTCCTCTAGCCACATAGTACATCAGATACATCGTAGCTCTACTCCATCCTCTAGCCACCCTCCATAGTCTCAATAAGGCCTCCATATAATGGCCCCTAGCCCCATACGATCAAGCATAGATGTATAGGTAGTAGTATTTAGTCTCCTACTATGTGTACCCTATCCACCTTCACTGTAAAAATCTTGGGCCTCACCCAATCATCTCATGGCCCACTAAGTGGCCTCAATATCAATGTGCTCATAGGCCCATACATGTAACAATGTGGTGGCTCTAAGTCCACCCCCATGGTCCTCCTATGTGAACCCATATAGATCTCTATACAAATGTGCTAGTACACATCAAGCCCATGAAAATCTAGTCCCATACTCCTCTATACACTGACATATATCATGCATCTTATACAAGATGCCCACTCCACCACCCTCTACTACCACTGATGAAGCAATAACTACTACAATAAACTTCCGCAATCATGGAACACCTAATCTCAATATGACATCTATACTAATATATGTCTCTGTCTATACCCGTGTCCCTGTAAAGTATCACCTAGCTACTCTCATCTACCTCTAAGCATCCTCTACAGCCATCACCTAGACTCTCTCACCCACAAACTGGTAGTCACAATATGTGATATACATCCTCTAGGGTCACAGTCATCTCCCTAGTAGGCAACCAAAAAGTACAAGTGTCTGCACACCACCTCTCACATAATGCAGTGATCATCGACATATTATGGGGTACCTCCCCCAACCTCACTATGTGTCGTAGTCTAGCGTGGTCTAGTATATCCCACTCAGTGTCAGATAAGCCCAAATTCAACAACGTACTCAAGTGTCGACCTCCACAAAACTCCCTCAAATGAATATCCCTCTACACAACACAAAACACCAATGAAATTACAACATCAGCACTACATGTATACCTCAAGACAATAACTCATACTACCAAAAATAATCAAATTCACATATAATTCATTATTATGGTCAAAATAGCCTCCTTGGGTTGCCAACGCCCAAGAGCAGGACGGGCACCTAGGAATAGGTCACCAGTGCCTAGAACTAGGTGTTGGCATCCCAAAGGATGTTAGTGCCTTAGCCACTCTCGCCTAGGTTAGAAACGCCTAGAAACTCAAAAATCCAAATTTTACAAAAAATCGACAAAAATGAGCCAATTTCATTAAAAAAACTAAAAAATAATCACACTTACCAACTCATTTGTCGTCTGTGCTGCCACCGTCACTGCCACCATCTCAAACCTAGTCAACCTTGTTGCTCTAATATATGACATCCTTGCAAGCTCAAAGCTCAAATTCTCAATCAATCAAGGTTCAAATGAAGTCACTATTCACTTTTTACCATTACTATATATAGCACCTTGCTCAATTTCTAATTTCATATAGTTACTATTCACGCTCATTCTTCCAACTAATACATGACACATGATTTTTCTCATATCTTGAGCTTCACTACTCATTTTTTCCTCGTTTGCGTCATTCAGTTCATAATTTCTCCTACCATCATACTTATACATATCCACAACATATATTCCAATCTGCATTTTAATACATACACACCATTTTGTGACATCTACCATATTACATCTTGCTCACCATTACATCATTTCATATCTATTTTTGGCTTAATGTTTCATTCTTATAACCACTCCCCCTTTCACCAAAAGGGGGGCATATAATAAGATCGCCTTATGATCCCCCTCATGATAGTATGTCAATCACTACACATTCCTAATACATTGTTATTGAAAATTTTCTCATACAACATGCGACATTTTCTACTACTTTCTATCTATTCCCCCTAATGACCTAATATGGGGGCAAAAAGTAAAAAATATCTCCATGAGTAATCTATCATATACATTCAATCTCAAAAAAAGAATTCAATATTTGAATCAAGTCAATTAATTGGTACAACATTAACATCACTTCATTATCTCTTCTAGATGAGCTAACTTGGGAGCTGCATCATTTCACTATCTTTCACAGATGATCTAACATTGGAATCATTTTTACATCACTTCTAGATGACCTAACATGGAATCCATATAACACTATACATATCATGACACCCATGGAGTGGGGGAAATGAGATGTCATTTCCTTTCCTATACTGCTCCTATATGGGTTATTCAACATGGATCAAAATGGAACAAAATTTGGTCTTTATCCATCTGTAGCAGTTGGAACTTTTGAGGATGTAGTCATAGTTGGAGGGTAAAACTAGACCTCTCTCCCTAACACTCTTCCTCTATGGTGGTAGGATGCCCAAATCCTTCAGTTTTTCAAACATACAAAATCAGGTCAGGAATTGATCACTCCCTACCCCTTCAAATATCCATTTGGCAACAATTCAACTTCTCCAAATTACTCAAATTAAATCATCAATTTCTCCAAGTTCTCCTAAAAATGGTTCATCATCTCTATTTATGCCACATGGATTGACACATTGATCCATGGTTCACCACACTATATGTTCTTATTTTGTGTGTACTTCTGTAACAAGAATTCTCCGAACTTCTCACATGTATGTTCCTTACTTCCTTTACACTACTTGAATTTCATTCAAATAACATAAAGGGGGGAAAATGTAGACACAAAATCACACACATACTACTATTTTACTATACCACCAAGTATGTTGTTTTATGTATGGATCTTGAGTAAGAAAATTATTCACTGGTGACACACTTCCTAGTCCATCCACTTGCTTTGATTGTTTCTATTGTTTTTATCTCTCACATCTGTCACTTCTACACCTAGTTTTGGTCAGGTCACAAGGATCCTTGTCTGTCAGTCTTCTCACATTTGTCATCAGTTGTCTTAGGAAACTAGTGCCTAGGACTAGACACTAGTGCATAGGCCCTCCTGTCCAACCTAGGCACTCATGTCCTCTTTTTTTTGTTCACATTTTTGACATTTGTGGTCAGCCTTTTCAGTTTTCTTACTCTTGTGCCAAGGTCCTAATTGGCATGGCGTGTCACTAGTGTCAAAATTCAAACAAGAGATCCCTATATAAACACAACATACATACCATTACAATGGAAAATAGTTTATCAAGGGTTATCTATCTACATACTATCAAAAGTACTGCATTCTTAGGCTTATTACTCTGTATACATTGCATAGGAGGAGGAAGTTATGAATTCCATCCCACATATTGACATTATATCTAGCTATAGACCACTATTTTGGCATCATTTGAGCAAGGGAAAAATAAGGACACAATTCTACACACACATAGAACTACACAAAGTCTGAGATGTAGTGTAACACTTGGTCGTAAGTTCACTCTGTCAGGCGATTGCTGGGGTCATACTGACTCCCCATTTTACATATTTGATTTTAAAGAGTTGATGTGTTTTGGGGCTTTTCATGACATTATCTATTTTGATGGTTACTAATGAACTCAATGATATTTCAGTGACTACAGGAAATCAACAATGAAGGATAACAATACTAGAAAAACAAGTTCCGACCATCCACGCAATCATAGGTGCCTAAAGGAGGTCTCTGGTGCCCAAATGCCCTTGCCCCTATCCAGGCGCCCCTGTCTAGATCATTCTGCAAGTTCCAAAATTTATATTGAGCTCTCCAATGTTATGCCTAACCTTTTCATCAGTTTTTCCAGTTTGGGTATACTTCGGGATAAGAAAAAATTAGATAAGTGCCCTATCTCTCTTTTGTTTACATAGTTGCATTGTAAAAATGCTTAACATTTGTATTTTATTGTATATCATTGTAGTGACTCTGAAATTAGATTTAATATTCATATTTTATTAAATCACTAGGTGTTGAGCATGCCTTAGATTTGAGAGGCCCTAGAGGCCTAGATAATGTAGCTGATGGAAAACTGTCATCAATAGGAGGTAGAGGTAATGGTATGCATCATAGAAAGCCCTTAAGAGTGATAACTTGGTTATTGTGTATGAACTTGAGACACATATGATTCATGGATGGAATATCTTGAGTGGTATGGAATTATTGGAGACCTAAGAGCATGTCACAACCTTTGATTGAGGATGCCATGACAAATGACATGATTATAATGAGAGGCCCAACTTTAATGGGCAACCATATGTAGCCAAAAGAGTCAAGAGAGGTCTATGAAATAACATAAAGTGGACATTTGATAGCTAGAAAAAGTGTGAGAGAGAATACACAAATGGGAGTCTCTGGATTAACCATAATATTGTTAACAATGAATGAATTGATATAAGCATTGATGTGTAATGAATCATATATGAAAGTAGAGTGATAGTTGTGAATTGAAAATGTAATTAGTGGTGGAGATGCATCAGTAGAAGCGAAAACAAAATCAAGGGGCCCCGATGAAGGAGGGGGAACAAAATGATATGTATGATTAGCAAAAGCATCCAAAGCTTGTATATCATGCTTAAGAAAAGTGTCATTAAATATTTTAAACTTGTTGTTATTAGTGACTGGTTGAGAAGAAGAAGATGATGGAGGAGGTAGATCTAGTGAGTTATTGTCAATGAGATCCTGTATAAGATGTCTAAGTTTGAAATAATGATTGGAAGAATGCCCAATACATTGATGATTATCACATTTTAAATTTTCTTCATACTTATGGCCATGAGGGCGATCTGGAATCAAGATTAAGAGGTGGTGGAAGAGTAATGAGATTGCTTTCAAGAAGTTGAGGAAGTATAAATCGAGGTGCATATGGAAATTTCGTAGATGTATGCTTTGGTGGTTGCCATTGAAGCCTTTCGGGATGAGAAATGACATTAACAGTCGCCTTTGCTTCAGTAGGCTTAGGAGAAGGTTTGAATGTTGACTTAGATTGAAACTTAGTATAAGAAGATGAAGAATAAGAATCTAAATATTTGAGCTTGCTCATACAGATTAGTTTGACTTCACACATTTTGAGCATATGAAAAAGTTGATCAAATGAAGGGGAGGTTTCAAAGATAACACCCTCCTGTAGTGGTGGTAAGAGACTCTAAACAAATATATCTTGAAGTTCTGAATCAACAAGTACATTTGTCATCTTAGCTAGGTTATTCTTATAGTATAATACATAGTCAGTGTAGACACAAAATCATGAACTTACTACTATTTACTATATTGCCAAGTATGTTGTTTTATATATGGATCTTGAGTAAGAAAACTATTCACTAATAGCAAATTTCCTAGTCCATCCACTTGTGTTGTTTGTTTTCATTTATTTAATCTTTCACACTTGTCACTCATACACCAAGTTCTGGTAAGGTCTTAGAGATCCTTTTCTCTCAGTCTTCACACATTTGTCATCAGTTGTCTCTGACACTAGCAACCTAGGACTGGAAACTAGTGCCCGGGTGCTCCTGTCCATCCTGGGCACTTGGGTCATTTTTACTTTTGATCTTATTTTTGACATTTGAGGTCGGTATTTTCAGTTTTCTCACTCATATTCCAAGGTACTAGTCGACATGCTGGGTCATTAGTGTTGAAATTCAAACAAGAGATCCCTATATAAACACAACATACATACCATTATGATGAAAAACAATTTCTATCAAGGGATATCTATCTACATATCAAAGGGGCTATATTTTAGACTCATTACTCTACATACACATTGCATAGGAAGGGGAAGTTCATTTTTCCATCCCACACATTTACATTCTATCTAGCTACCTACCCATTATCTTGGCATCATCAACGTGAGGGCAACCTAGGAGAACTATTGCACACATAATCACATAGAACTACATTGGGTTTGAGATGTAATGCAATGCTCGGTTGTAAGTTCACTAGTTTGACAGTTGAGGAAAGTCCAACCCCTCATTTTTATCTTTCTTTTTTAGGATTTGATATTTTTTTAGGGTTTTGCAAGAGGTTTTTGTATTGTAGATTTACAGGTACTCCTACAGTCAAAGTGTGACACACAGGTGATCATAAGGTGAACAAGTGTGAAACCCTAGCGACTATGTCCAAACTATATTCTAACCTTTTCTACAGACTACAACACCCACCAGAGGTCTAGGGCATTTGCATGCACCCCTTCTCCTACCCAAGCACCCATGTCTAGGAATTTCCAACACCTCTACATTTTTCTGAGTGGGATCACGATAGTCTAAGTTTTTGTTCCATTAGTTCGTCCATTCCAGACACACTTCGGGATAAGAAAAATCAAGGTAATTTCCTATATCTATTTCATTTGCTTTCATAATTAGATCAAATAAATTTCCTAGCATCTGTATTTCATTGTATATCATTGTAGCAATCATTGCTTTCATATTTTAATAAAATATTCATATTTTATTGAATCATTTTGGTGAACCCATAGCTTAGAACTCCTTGCCCTAGGATCCACTAAAACCCTAATGGCTAAGAATATATCTTCTCCTCCTAGGAAAGCTATGCCTCATGTGAGTGTTAACCCTATTTATGATGAAGTAACTATAGATGAAATTAACACTCTCTATCACAATACTATTCTTTTAGATGATACTCAAGGATAAATATTGGATCATGAATGCAATGTTCCTACTAGCTTTGATCATTCTACCATTAGCATTGTTTCTGATCCAACAAGTTTTTCTGGTTGTACTCGTTATTCTGTAAGCAATAGGCCTCCTCCACCTTCTTCTATTTCTGCTGAAACTCTAGATGAGGTTATTATTGATTATCTATTTGGTCTTGATTGTGATAGTATAGATAAAACACATGATGAAAATATACTTGTGCATGATGTTGTTTCTAATACTAGTCAGGATGATTGTATAGTTGCATCTCATACTCCTTGCATTTCTGAAAATGTTTCTAGTGATTCTAAAGATACATCTCATACTAGTGTTTCTCCTACTTCATTGTATATTGATGATATGCTTGATGAAATCCTTGCATCCGAGTCTTTATCTGATATTGATGATACACATACTAGTAATGACTCTACTTCTCTACATACTGCTGAATGTGAATTCTCTACTCTGCTTTCATCTTCTTCTGAGATTGTGTCTAGTAACATGCATGTTGATTCATCTCCATCTATTACTTCATCTCCTAACAACGCTTCTGATGCTATTCTTAATGCTTCTATTGATATTCCATGTTCTTCACCACATATTACTTCTTCTGCACCTACATCTAGTGTACCTATAACATCACATCCTCCACTTATTCTTCTGACATTCCTATGATCACTCATAATGGAAAGCTTCAACCACTCAATACACCATTCACATCTTCTACCATTCCTTCACATGATATCTTATCACTCATGCATGTTGTTGGTCAATTACAATCTCAGGTCTAATCTCTCACTCTTGAAAGCAAGGCCTATTATGCTTCTATTGATAACAATTCTTTACATGGAAATCCTATTCCAAAAAAGATTCACAATTCAGCATTCCCTAAGGATTTCATTATGCCTACATTTTCATGCTTTGATGGTACTGGCAATCCATATTTGCATCTCAAGCATTATCGTCTAGCTATGGCTTCTTACTCCAATGATCGATTATTGCTTAAATATTTTCATCATAGTCTTACCGATGATGCTCTCCAATGGTACACACATCTACCTTTTGGATCTATTAGTACCTATTATGAGATGGAAGAGGCCTTCCTTCACCACTTTATACTTAACAATGGCCCTAGAGTCACATATGATCGCTTACCTGGCTTACATCAAGGCAAGAAAAAACCTATTATTGATTACATTTTGTGTTTCAATGCTTGCATGCATCAGTTAGTCTTTCAGCCCATTGATCTAGAGAAGTAATTCATATTTTTTCATGGCTTGATTCCTTCTTTAAAGCAACACTTGCAATATGATACATGTGAATCATTCACACTATTATGCTATAAAGTCATTGATTTAGAACAAGATCTCATTGCTACACATGTCTTAGATCCTCCTACTATTTCTTACTACTGCTGCATCATCTAGTTCTTCTCCTCTTCCATCTATTGAGCATCCTCCAAGGTCTCCATCTCCTCCACCCTGCAAGAAAGTTTAGTCTTCTCCATCGCATAAGAATCCTTCATCTACTCCACCATGTCAGTCTTTACCTAAGACTTTTGCATCTCCTCCTCGGGAGCCATTACACTTTTCTCATAATGTTAGGCCTCATGATGTGTTGCATGCTTTGCTTGACAAGTGCTTGATTCACTTACCTTCTAATCAACATCATCCACCTCATCACTTGCAACATCAACGTGATCAACCTTATTGCAACTATCATCACATCAATGGCCATCATGACAATGACTGTTGCACCCTTCATGATAGATTACAACAATTAGAAGACAAGGGTGTCATTTCCTTTGGCTCTCGCTCTCAAGCGGTCTATGTCTCCAATTCCATGCAAGCATGTTGTTACTCTAGTGCACTTATCTCCTTCACCCGCTTCTAAGGTCACTACTCATCCACCGTCATAGGTCATTATTCATGCACACCCTCCATCTCATTCATCCATCACCACACCATCTCATCCACCACGCAGTGCTCCTACTACATATTGGCTGCCTAAGCCATTGACATCTATGCTTCCCACTGTTGCATCTCCCATCATTGACACCATTTCATTAGGCATTCAATTTGGTTCATACACTCATGTTGCTTCCATTCCACATGTTTCCACCACTCCATGCCCGCTTGGTCTTTGGTAGGTGATTTTTATCACCTCACCCCCTGATGATGCACTCATGTTCTCATGGTTCTTACATGACTATCGAGGGATCTATTACAATAATAACCTCACTCTAGTTTTACGCTACACTTCATCGATCTATCTATCTAGCATACATTATCAAAACCACTTCTCGATGACACACTCTTGCTTTATGGTTCATTCTTGACTACTGAGGGGTCTTATATAAATGAACCTCATCATTCACACATTGGGGGGCATTGTTATTCTTCCCTCCCTCTCTTCATCATAATAACATGTGATTAAGTACACTTTTATGATCATCTCATTCACATACTCTCTTACATCATTCATTCATCACATCTCTATTCTTACATACAATGTACTTTTGCATCATTTATCTATCACATGACGTAATCACATTATATATATTTCATACACTATCTCATCACATATCTATCTATGACCAAACTAAACATCATCATCCATTAGTCGACATTAACACCTACACAAGGGAAATCAAATCAACACAAACAAACAATGCTCAACACATCACATATCAATATAACACATCAACACAATACAATGATGACAATCATCCATTTCTATATATCATCAAAATATCATGGTTACATAGTACAATCGCTGGGGGGAAATCCCCTACATACATATACATCATATCTCATCATCACTATCACTATCTACAACTGTGGGAGCTCTAGAACTAGAAGCTTCACCACTCAATCTACGCAGTTGATCACGGCCCCTATACCTCTCTACTTGCTTGTGTAATAAAGTCAACTCATTCGAATGCTCCACAAAATGACCCTATAGCTCCACAAAACTTGCAAATACATCATGTGTTAGGGGCCTCCACCCACAGCCTCTCTAGCTCATTGTATCTCCTCTTGTGCCTCACCCCTCTTACTTAATAACATGCTATAAGTAGCTACTACTATTGCCACTGGCTCAAATAGATGAGCATGCTCACCCATAATGGCATCTAATCACTCTAGCATCCCACCTCTAATGAGCACATTGGTGGGCACATTTTGCGTCAAAGTGCAGATCGAAGTATCTATAATCAACGACCAATAAGCATCCCTTGCAACCATCCAAAACATCACATTAGTTCACACATAAGATACACCATAATCAAATAAATAGGAAACAATCCACAACTATCAATGCACATATCCTCACACTTTGCTCTCGCCACCGCCACATCATCACCACCAGGGGCAGGTGCCTGTCCCTCTACTCCTCCTACTGGTGGTGCTCCAACAACAACAACTAGATATAGTAGCACCCATCAGTGCACTGCCCACCATGCACTATATGCCTCTATACACCCCACGTCATCCACTTATATTGGCCCTATGGCCACATTGACTCATTTGGACCAGGAGGTACTAATTGTGCCCTGTGGGCCCTAGTCTCACTCCAGCCCTCCTCGGTGCCCTCGTGGCTCTCACCCATATATATGGCTCTGGGGGCACATCCTGAGCCATGCCAAACTATCATGATACACACTCTCCCTAAAATAGCTCCACCACCCAAGGAAACCTGTCCTCTAACCACATAGTACATGTCGTATACATTGAACTCCACTACATCCTCTTGTCACCCTCCATAGTCTCGATATGGCCTCCAGATAATGGCCCCTGGTCTCATACGATCTAACATCGATCTATATGTATTTATATCCATCCTCCTACTTTGCACACCTACCCATCTTGTAAAAAATATATCTGGCCTCACCCACTCTGTGCGTGGCCCACCAAGCGGCCTCAATATCACAATATGCTTGTAAGCCCAATCATGTAACAAAGTGGTGGCTCCTAGTCCACCCCGTGCTCCTCCTGTGTGAACTTGTATAGGTCTATATACAAATGAGATAATACACATCGTGCCCAAGCATATCTTGTCCCATCCTCCTCTATATGATGAAAAATATCATGCATCTTATACAAGATGCCTACACCACCACCCTCTAGTGTAACTAAGGAAATAATCACAACAATGATAAATTTTTGCAATCGTGGAACCCTTGACCTCAATATAACATCCAGATTTATATGGACCTTAGTGTGAACTCAGGTGCTTGTAAAGTACCACCTAACAACCCTCATCTTTCTTTGTGCATCATCCACAACCATCACCTGAACCCTCTCACCAACAATAGGCAATCACAATATGCGATATACATCCTCCAAAGTCACAATCATCTCTCTAGTAGGAAACCAAAATGTGCAAGTATCTACACACCATCTCTCACACAATGCGGTGATCATCAACATATTATGGGGCACATCCCCCATCCTCGCTATGTGCCGCAAGCCGTCATGGTCTAGTACATCCCACTCATCATCTGACAAACCCAATCCTAACAATGTGCTCAAATGACGACCACCACAGAACTCTCATGAATGAATATCCCTCTGCACAACACAAAACAACAACAAACATGACATCAATACCTCATATACATGTAAAAACACCTAACAAAACCATCAACAACCATCAATTTTTACATTCACAACATTTTGGGCTAAAAACAGGCCTTCTGGGTCGCCAACGCCTAGGAGTAAGACATGGGCGCCCAAGAGCTGGTCACCAATGCCCATATCTAGGCATTGGTGTCCCAAAGGTTGTTAGCACCTTCACCATTCTTGCCTAGGTTAGAAACCCCTAAAAACTAAAAAATATTTTTTTTTGCAAAAATTCATGAAAAACAACTAATTTCAACACAATTTTTGAAAAAAATCACGCTTACCAACTCAGTTGTCATACTTGACACTATAGTTGCCACCATAGTCTTGAATTGACTCAATCACGGTGCTCTCACTTGCATCATCCTCACATACTCAAAGCTCAAAATTACACTTGTGCAATATTCAAATGAAATTCCTATTTACTTTTTCATATTACTATTTGTAGTAACTCTTAATTGCCTACCTTGTTATGGTCACTATTTGCACTCATTCTTCCAACTAATACACATCACACAGTTTCTCTCATATCTTGAACTTCGTTACTTCAATTCTTCTCTTGTTTGTGATGTTCTCTTTAGAATTCTACTCACTATCGTATCGTACACATTCCAAAAGCACTATATTCCTACTCGACACAAATACAACTCAATATACACTAAATTTTAGAACATCACCTATATTGCACTTTGATCACAATTACATCATCACACATTTACTTTCGGCTCAATGTTCATTCTCATCATCACTCTCCCTTTCACTGAAAGGGGGGGCATACAATTAGGGTCATCCTATAATTCCCCTCACACCATTACATGAATCATTCTACATTTCTAATTCATCATCGAAAATTTTTCTCATACATCATGCAACATTTCACACCACTTTCTAGCAATTCCCCCTAATGACCTAATTTGGGGGAAACAAGCGTAAAATATCTCCATGAGAAATCAATCAAACACATTCAAATCTCAAACACAAATGTTCTACTATTCAAATCACATCAATCAATTGACACAAGCATAACACACTTCTCCCATATGACCTAACTTGGGAGTTCAATCACCACTTTCCTAGATGACCTAGCATGGGAAGTTACCTCTATATTTTCTACTACTTCTAGATGACCTAACATGGAATCCATCTCATACATATTGTGACACCCTTGGAGTGGGGGTAATGAGACGTCATTTCCTTTCTTATACTACTCCTATATGGGTTATTCTCATTTGATCGAAATGAATCAAAATGTATCAAAATGAACAAAATTTGGTCTTTGTCCATCTGCAGTGGCTAGACCTTTTGAGGATGTAGTTAAAGTTGGAGGGTAAAACTAGACCTCTCTCCCTACACTCTTCCTCTGGTGGTAGGATGCCCAAATCCTTAGTTTTTCACACACACAAAATTAGGTTGGGAACTGATCACTCCCTACCCCATCAAAATCTCCATCAACGACAATATCAAAATCTCCAATCACTCAAAATCAAAATCATCAATCTCACTTAGTGCTCCTCATAATGGTTCACCATCTCTCTTTATGCCACATGGATTGACACGCTGATCTATGTTTTCCATGCTATATGTTCTTATTCTACATGTACTTCTACAACATGGGCTTCCCTACTGGGCTTCTCCAAAATCAGGTATGTTCCTTACTTCCTTTACACTACTTGAATTTCATTCAAATAACATAAAGGGGAAAAATGTAGACACAAAATCACGCACTTACTACTATTTACTATACTGCCAAGTATGTTGTTTTATATATGGATCTTGAGTAAGAAAAGTATTCACTAATGGCACACTTCCTAGTCCATCCACTTGTGTTGTTTGTTTCTATTGATTTTATCTTTCACACTTGTCACTCATACACCTAGTTCTGGTCAGGTCATAGGGATCCATGTCTCTCAGTCTTCACACATTTGTCGTCAGTTGTCTCTAGACACTAGCGCCCAAGACTAGACACTAGTGCCTAGGCACTCCTTTCCATCCTCGGTGCCTGTGTCCTCTTTATTTTTTATCATATTTTTAACATTTGAGGTTGGTATTTTTAGTTTTCCCACTCATATCCTGAGGTACTAGTTGGCATGTCAGGTCATTAGTGTCAAAATTCAAGAAAGAGATCCCTATATAGAAAACAACATACATACCATTATAATGGTAGGTAATTTCTATCAAGGGCTATCTATCTACATATCAAAGGGACTACATTTTGGGCTCATTACTCTGCATACACACTATATAGGAAGGGGAAGTTCATTTTTCCATCCCACATTTGCATTCTATGTAACTACTGCTCGTTATCTTGGCATCATGAGCACAAGGGCAACCTAGGAACATTATCACACACACAATCACATAAAACTACATTGGGTTTGAGATGTAGTGTAATGCTTAGTAGTAAGTTCACTAGTTAACAGTTGAGGACAATCTAAACCCTCATTTTGTATCTTTCTTTTTTGGGATTTGATGTCTTTTTGAGGGTTTTCTAGGAGAGTTTTGTATTGCCAATTTATAGGTATTCCCATAGTCAAAGTGTGACATTCAGCTGGTCATTGACGAACAAGTGCAAAAATGTAGTGACAGTGTCAGAACTAGATCCCAACCTTTGCTGTAGGTTACAATGCCCACCAGAGGTTTAGGGTGCCCGCAAGTGCCCCTGCCCCTATCTAGGTGCTTGGGTCCAGGATTTTCTAGTGTCTCTGCATTTTTCTGAGCAGAATTGTGATGATTTGTGTTTTTGTTCCATCAAATTTCCCAAGCCAAGAACACTCTAGGACCAGATAAATTAAGGTAAGTTCCCTATATTTTCCATTTTCTTTCATAATTAAATCAAATAAATTCCCTAACATCTATATTTAATTGTATATCAGTTGTAGCAGTCATTGCTTTTACCTTTTAATAAAATAAACAAATTTTATTGAATCAGTCTGTTAGATGTTCATTAGACCTTTGTTTGAATTATGCGAGTTAAGCATAAGAGATCTTAGTTTTGGTATTGATTGAGAAATGAGCAAGAAAAACATTGGCTAGATGCATAAATGATGTTACCGAATGAACATGTAGATAATAGAACCAACACATATCATAATCTTGAAGACTCCTAGGAAATAGCTTAGCCAATAATGTATGATCATCCACATAATCTAGACATGCCACATGAAATTCTTAGAGATGCTCTTGAGGATCACCATGGCCATTGAAAATGGGCAGCTTAATGGTGATGAAGTTGAGAGGAAGTGCATAAGCAGAAATGATGTGTGCGAAAGGAGTATGAAGAAGCAATGAGGAGTCAAGAGATGGAAAGGAGTATGAAGTAGTTTGTTGAAGTTCACGGATTTGAACTTATAAGTCCTAATAGAGAGAATCTAGGTCTTGTGTTCTAGAAGAAGAGACTTATCGAGTGTGAGAAATAAGAGGTGGAGTGAAGTGGTTAGTAGGAGTAGGAACAAATGTGGTAACAACATTAGTAGGTGGGAGAGTAGAAGAAGTAGTCCGCGTTGTAATAGGAATAGAAGAAGGAAATTTAAGCTAAGTTAGGTTGGTGGCCTCCTCATGAGCAGCGAGTAAAAACAGATCTAGATCTTATGGATGTTCAACAATATGAGCATTAAAATCATGAAAGTCTTCATCATAAAAGGGATGATAAATTTCAGCCGTGTTAAGAAGATAAGAATATGCCTAGAAGCTAGGTTGGGTTTGAGCAATGGGTTCACCAAATGATTTTACAAAATAAGAATTTAATGCTAAACCATAATTACTGAGTAATGTATGCTAAAGTACATATTTGACACAAGCAATAAGCTAAATAAAATATGAAACCCTAAGTGTAAGAGAGAAGAATGGAATTAGCTTATTTGTGCACTACCTAGGACTGATCTGAGCTGAGAGAACTACTTAACATGAAGTGAAGAGTGTCACAAATGCTCAGGATAAATTACAAGCTGCAAGAATATGGCTAGACATGGGTGCCCATGGCTAGACAGGGGCACCTGGGCACTAACGACCTCTACAGGGCACCTGTGGCTACGAAAATGGTCAAAAATTGATTTTTGGAGTGTCACACAAGTGTTTGCTTTTGATCACTTGTATGTCACACCTTGATCGATGAGGTACATATAACCTGTAAAACAAAGATTCACTTGCAAAACCCATAATACCACATCAAATCCAAAAAAGAAAGATGCAATATGGGGAGTTTGACTGACCCCGACAGTCACCTAATAGAGTGAGCTTACAACCGAGCATTGCACTACATCTCATACTCCATGTAGTTCTTGTGAGTGTGTGAAAGAATCATGCCCTAGGATTCCTTTGTGCAAGTGCACTTGATAATGGGCTAGCAAGATGTAACAATGTAGATAAATGTGTGGATGCCAAAAATGAACTTCCCCTTCATATGTTGTATATGTAGAAAATGTAATCACTTGTTCCCTTGAATGAATGCTAGATGGATGCCGTTAGTGCTCTTAGATTCCTTTTGAATGCAAGCTTAGGCGATAGTAATGATGCTTAGAGCTTGGTCCCTTATTTTGGTCACATAGATAATATATTTATATGATTCCTTTGGTTGAATTAGGAATTTAACAACTGGAAGGCTGACCCATAAGAAAATAAGATGCCAAAGAGATAAAATAGGCCCAAAAAGAGTGAGTAAAGTGGAAAGAGGTTAGGGGTGCCTAAAGGGGATGATGGCACTTGGGTAGTGGCGTCTTGGCTGGGTGCTGGAGTTCAAATTCATGAAAAATAAAACAATAAAGTTCCGACTAGGTTGTCAGGTGTGCAAGACCAAATAGAAAATAAAAAACATAGACAAAAGGCCAAAGATAGATGTCAATTACTATTTTTCTCCCTTGGGAATCGTATAAATGCAAAGTATGTGTTTATGGACCTGGAAATGTACCCAAGTGAATAATTTTGTGTCTACACTAACTACTAAGCATCTACACAAATGGTAAAATCTAGTACCTTAGTTAATCAACATCCTTATTCTCTTAAGAAATAATTATAATAGAACTTGTTTGTCACTCTTCTAAACACTCAACATAGCCACCATTCATACATTGAACATTACATTCTCACTCATAACATACTATTTCTAGTGGAACTATCAATTGTCACCTCAATCTTCACTCTTTGGCTACATACATAAATGTGTCATCCCTTCTCAATTACCTAGGGGCATATGTGGATATCCCTTCCTTTTTTTCTAGGAATAGGTTTCCTTACCCTATATATGCTCCTACGTACTTTTGTAAGGGCCACATTTCCAATATGTTTGTTAATCATATCCCTAGTCATCAAATGATATGTCATATCTCTTTTATCACAATGGGTATCACACATCAATTAAAGTCAATATCAATCGATTATAACCTCTTTGAGACATGATATTATAATCGCGAGTCTCAATTAAAAGTTTTCTAATTTACACACTATTCGTGGATCTACCTCACTGAGCTCTACTATCATTCCTTCTTTTCCAAACATTACTACTACTTTATCACTAACATTTGAGTCATAATCAAGGCCTAAGGCTCCATCCCCTTTGCCATTTTCTCTACCTCCTCTCACTATTCTCATCTAGTAGCTCAATGCTACCTTTTCTTTCATGTACAAGGCTAAACACTTTTAAAATACAAAAAAATTCATATATTTCTAAAAATACAAAATCAAGAAACCAAGACCTATATACTTCACTTGAGTTGTTAACACTTTACATCATACATGTTGTTTGTCACTTTGGTTTGATAGATATCATGCTTCTTTACTCTTTACACACATGTGTTCACGAGGTATTTTGAGTTCAATATAGAACATAAACATAGTGGTACACAATGATAGGTGTTGGTCAGACATTTACTTAGACTTCCTATACATCTAGGGGCATTTATTATACACTAATTCCAGGTGTTATTATTCTATTATAGTTCCTTTCTACTTCTTGATCATGTTTGATTCCATATATTATGTATATGTTATCTTTTGATCTAACATGATTAACACATGTGTCTTTTGCAGTGTTAACATCTCTTGCTTCACATATTTTCACATATATTGGCTACTCTATCATATCATCATGTTCTGACTCTCTTATAGTTACTTATGAGTGTGTGTGTTATTGTTTGCTTTTTTCATTATTGTGGAAGTCCCATATTTGTGGCTTTATGCATATATTGTTTTCTCTTGCTTACTCTTGTTTATAGGCCTACAAGCCTTGATTTTATTGTGACACCGTGGGTGTCCCATGTTTGCAGCTTTACACGTTTTGCATGACATTATTTGCATACTTTTTACATATGAATTTACTATTGTTGTACTTATGTTCTCCTACATGCATTCATATTATTGTTGTTATCATATATATTATTTCTATTTATTGCTATCATTAATTTTTGTGTGCCATGGTTGCCACCATGTGCAAAACCTTCCCTTTTGTAGGTACAATTCTTCAAGGTGGCCACCTTTTCATCATTCTACACTCTCCTATAGTTCCTTAGACACCTAGTGCATGAGAACACATATTTTATTTTGAGCCAAGTTCTTAACATGGTTTTTGCACATGCCTCAAAAGAGGGGGAATTCATATAGGTATATTCTACACTTACAACATAAGCATAAAAAAATTATGGGGTAAAATACATATTAAAATAGTATATAGTTACACAAAAATTTAGAAAAATATTCACATGTTCAAAACTGTATAATTTGCTCAAGACTATATGTACATTCCTAACCCTCCCACACATTTTTGCCCAGGGGTAATTACATCAACTTTCTCAAGAGTTTTAGATTTTTTTATAAAGATATTTCTTATAAAATTACTCAAATACGGTCCACTTTAAGGGGGATCTCTCTAGAAACTAGAATAAATGACTAATTAAATTCAATGATATGATATGTGATTCCTTTGAGAGAATCACACCCACCCATATTTATATACATAAATATGAAGGGTCACACACGTTCATCCTAATAAGGCCACACCCTTTCATCCTAATTAGGTTGGCCTAACATATTTAGTAAAAAATAATAAATGAAATGGTAAGGTCATTATTATCCACAATAACTCCCCTAGTTATTTTGACAACTTACATCCCCATTTTGTCTCTGAGGATCATTATTGTTGGTTACGTGTACTTTGGTTGTCCCCTTAACACATTTCCTAGCTATTGTCCCTTGCATGCCCCTGTGTGTTCTTCTCCTCTCATGCACCTTTCACTTCTCCATTCCTTTATCCTTCTCATTTCTTACTACACACACTTATTTTACATTCACCTAACCTCTTAGTAGATTGTGCACCCTCCATTCACACCTTTAACTTGCTTTCCAAAATAAGCTAAGTCCCCTACGCATTCCTCTGGCCCCCTTCCTTCTTTTCTACCGCACATTGATCATTTTGATGCTCGTGCCCTACTTACATACTTGTCTCCTACAAGTATACTTCTATTTTTGCTGTACATGTTACCTCTCACGTGTTTGCCTTCCACCATCATATTTTTCTCCTCTTGATTCATGCCTGCACTCCTTGCGCATTCACGCACCTTGCACTAGTTTTGTGCCACATGGAAACCTTTCAATATTGAGTATGCTACATGCAACCTATCAAAGCATGCAAATAGGGCACCGAATCCTTACAAAAAAACATCACATGACATGTGGTAGAAAATGATAGAATCAATGAATAGTTGCCTGATCCTTTAGTCAATCAGCACACGCCACATGTTATTGCGTGTTAAAGTGACCTATAGACTTCAAAATGCCATAACGTTTTCTACAAGGCTCAAATTAATGTGTAGTTGGTCTTATTGGAAAGTTTTTGACATGGGATATAGTCCAAATCATTCAAATTCAAATATGGGTAGGATTTGGTAGTTGATAAGTAGGGAAACATATTTTCAGCCATTAATGAATAATTTGAACATCCAAACCATCATATTTTATTCAAATCTTATCTCTTAGCTTCTTCTACAAGACAAACAGACATCGGGAGACACATCTGTCAGATCTACAGGAATATTTTCAAGCATTTAATGCTTGTTATTGGTGATTGAAGATTCAAATTCAAGTTTCCCTCTTATTTCTCTTCTTCTTATCTCCTTCTATAAATATAAGATGTATGCTCATAGCATGGTTGTTCATTATTGTTGTTGAATCCTTTGGTTTGCTAAGGACTTCAATTCTTGTGAATTTTAAGTAACATGCCTTTAGATCTGGTCTTTTGCATGTAGATATCAGCCTCAGACACCATTATAATAGACTTTACATTACTGGAAATAATAAAATCTCAGTTTTGTGGCTATTCTCTTCCTTAACTTGTTTCTGTTGTTTCTTATTGCCTCTCCTTTACGTTGTGTGTTTGTTGTGCTATCTCATGTCCCTACATTTCCTTTTCTGATTGTGCTTTATGAGAATGAATGCGCAAATGTGCTCCAGACTATGATACACATGCTTATCCTCTCTCTTCTCATTTCCTTCCTTTTCACTCAAATTTTATTGTGTTCACCCATTGTATTTCTGGTGTTATCGCCTCCCTTATATTAGTTTTCCCTTTCCATGTATCTTTCTATCCTTGGTCCCTTTACATGATTAGTTTAGGATTTATTCTCAACATTAGGAGTAGTTGTAGCAGTAGAGATAGGTAGAAGAATTGGCCTTCTTCAAAGGTCTATCTCAAACGCGCAAGGCCCCACAACTTGAAGATAATCCCATTGTTGCCACAACGACCCAATTCAACCTGATCTAGGATGGGTGAAAGTTTGAGCTCCAACAGTTTTTTGCACGCCTGATGGGACCAATATTGTAAGCTTAAATTTCATCATTTCTATATTTTGGTATGTGTGAATTAGTGATTTCCAACCATTTGAATATTTTTTTAACACATCTGGCAAATCCTAACACTCAGTTCTACTATTTTTAGTAGTCTGCGTGTCTTTCATGAGAAGAGTGCATACCAGATAAAGTGCAACAGTTGAAGAATCGTTTGAGTACCCCCATATCTCTACAAGAAGAACACTTAGTAGAACTTTTGCTTGTGCATCTCAATCTCTAGTGCGCCATGCACTTTCCACTTCTTCTCTCAGTAGACTTGTGCAGGATACTATGGAAAATCCACCACCTATGAGAAACTTTGCCAATTTTAGTGGTGGAATTCCTCTCCTTCTCAATGCGCAACATGATTTTCCAGCATCCATGCTCAAAAGTAATGCATACTTCATCAGTGAGAATCAAGTCACCCCTATTGAGCACATCCAGGATGTAACCAATGTGTGGTCTATCTATTTGATCACACATGATGATGTAGTAGTTATGATTCTTGCGGCTTCGCTCAAGGGAAATGCACTTCAGTAGTACCGAAGTCTAGGACCTTTATCTAGTGCTAGTTAGGATGAACTTGGAACAACTCTTTGTAACTATTTTGAAGATAAATCAGATCACATGTCTTTGGTGGAGAAACTGACGACAACAAAAAGAGCGCCCAGTGAGCAGATAACTAATTTTAATATTAGGTTTCAGTAGACTTGGGATAGAATTCCCCAAGTGATAAGACCTATAACCCAACATGCTTTCTTGTATTATCTAAGCGATTTGAATAGTGACATCTCACTCATGGTTCAATCTATGGTGGGTAGAATATTACCTGATGCTTATAATATTGCAATAAGGGTGGATAATAACCTCATCTAAGTGGGAAAGTTACCTCTTAAAACACTCGCGCCCTTATTCCCAAAAATTCCTCACGTGCCCCAGCCTTCCATTGCTCATATTCTTGAGCAGAACACTCATCCCATTGCATCCAAATCCTAATCTCATGCACAGAAAAATGAGGATGAAGAAATGAAATCCCTGATGAGGAACTTGTCCAATAAAGTTATATCTCTAGAAAATCAGCAAGTGTGTCCAATAAAGTTATATCTCTAGAAAAGTAGTAGGCACAAGCCTTCAGAAATAATGCTAATAAGGGGTATAAATAGAGGCATCAACCCTTCATAAATCAATATGAAAATCAAAGATATGGGCAGAACCAACAAAATGATAGATGAAATGCTAATGTGAACCTCCCATTACACGTAATCCCCCTTTCACAACCTCTTCCAACACTATGCGCAAGCTGAACATTAGATCGGGTACCCTCTTTTGGTAGGTCAAGCCTTTGCACAAGCTAATACCCCTACCTCTGCACCTGAACAACCAAGAAAATATGTTGATGTGCCTCAAATGCATAATTCAATAGGCCTTCCATTCAACATTGTCGACCAGATGAAGAAGACAAATATAAATGTCATAATGTGGGACACCCTGGCCATTCCATCTTAGTGTGAACTGTTGCATAAAGCTCTGGTGCAACTCCCACATGTTGATCTAGTTTCTCAAAAACCTCATGCTTTTGTCAATATATGTCAAACAAAGAACAAGAAAGTAAACAAGGTTATCAAAACACCACCCTTCTATATGTCTCTAATCATTTGCAAACATCTTGTCCATAATTGCATGATTGACTCAGGCACTAGAACTTATTTTATGCCAATGAAAATTGTTGATATCCTAGGTCTTAAGTATAACCCTTTGTTCAAAGGAATCCTACAACTTGTTGGATCAATTGTCACCACTCTAGGAGTCATCAAGGATCTCAAGTCAACCCTCCATACATGTCCAAGTCTCACAATAACTTAAGACGTGTCAATCATTGACCTACCTCCTTTGTTTTCCCTTTGTCTATCTAGAGATTTCACTGCTAAAGTAGGTGGTTACTTGTCTTCTGATTGGTCCCATATGTTACTAAGAAATGGTACTTGGTTTACCATACAAGATAAGTTAATATTTTCCTATCATGTTGAGTCGTATGAACCGTCCCCTCTCTAAGCTAATTGCCTAATCCAAGAAGGCCAGGAACAAGTTTCAGTTTCAGAAGAGTAGCCTATTTTCCCTCCTGTACCTGATTTAGTGCTAGATGAGTGAGCAGAGAGGTGTCAAAAATTTGATCCATACGATGAAAAACCTGAATCCTTTAAAAATAGGCTTGGTAGTTATTGTATCCTTGAGGAAGAAGTTGTGATACCACGCAGGCTCAAACAAAAGGAAGAAAATTATGGTTTATGGAAGTTATACTTTGATGGATCTAGAAGCAAAAATGGCCCAGTCACACGTGTTGTTCTCATTTCTCAAAAGGATGAGAAATTATTCTTCACGCATAGGATGCAATTCGCATGCTCCAGAAATATAGAAAAATAGGAAGCTTTGGTGTCTGGCATTCTTATTGCTTAAAAGAGATAGATTAAGGCACTACAGTTCTTCGGGGACATAAAATTGGTTATCTAACAGGTCAAAAGCAAATGTGCAACAAATAATAAGCTTCTCAAATATTATAGACATAGAGTTTGGTACCTCCTTTAGAGCTTTGAAGCTCTAAATCTATAGGTGGTTCCAAGGAAGACGAATAAAGAAGTAGATCAGATGGTCGTTCTTGGTTCGTAGTTTTCTCCTACTGAGTATTTTCTCCTAGGAAGAGTGTGACACATCAAGATGGTGATTATTCCATTTATTCTAGATAATGATACTAGTTTGTAAGTGTTTGACAGTAACGTGTAAATTGTTTAGTTCATTTGAAACAAAGTTGAGTTCTCTTCAAATATGCAAGTTGACTTGCATAACAACAATGGTGACTAAGTGATTCAACTAAAGATAAACAAGTTTCCTAAAGGGTTAGTCACCTTAGAGAAAATGTTCAGCTTTGATGATGAATTCAAGGGTGAATAAAATAGTATGCGCACAACATAAGAAGACTGTACTCCAGTAACTATTATGTGCGACAAGGAGTTTTTGCTCAATAAGGATTGCACACATGATGAAAAATAGGCTTTCATCTCCCTCTGTCAGAAAATATAGTGATATCTTTTCATGCGAGTATGAATACCTCAAAGGATTTGCTCTAAGTGTTGCTCAACACTCTATTGACCTTGATCCTGGTGTCAAGTCCATCAGATAAAAGTAAAGACCACTCAATCTAAGGATAGATCCCCTCATGAGAAAAGAGTCATCTAAACTCATTGAGGAAAAGATAATATTTTCCATCAAGTACTCTACCTAGGTCGCGAATCGTGTTCGAGTAGGCAAGAATAATAGTTAAATCAAACTCTGCGTCAATTTCAGAGATTTGAATAAGGCATATTTAAAGGATCACTATCCTTTTTCTTTTATGGAGCATATTTTGTAGACTGTGGCTAGCACACAAAGATTATCCATGTTGGATGGGTATTCTAGTTTCATTTAGATCATGGTCAACGAAGAGGATCAATTCAAAACAACATTTGTGACCAAATGGGGAACCTATGCATATCAGAAGATGCCCTTTGGTTTGTCAAATGCAGATACAACATTTTAGAGGGCCATGAATATTTCCTTCAAAGTATATATCAATGAGTTCATCCTAGTTTACTTAGATGACATAACTATCTTTTCAAAGTAGGGCACATAACACATGACACATTTGGAAAAGGTATTTGAGAGATGTACAGAAATTTGAGTATCTCTTAACCCCAAGAAGTGTAACTCTGTCGTGGTATAGGGAAAGCTCTTGGGCAATGTTGTCTTCAAGGATGGAATTACTATTGATCTTGAGAACGTTTCAGCCATCCTTGCTCTCTCCCTACTGGCACACAAGAAGGCCTTGCAGTCATTCCTAAGTAAAATCAATTTTGTTAGGAGATTCATTCCTAAATTTGTAATACTAGTAAGGTCCATCACCCTCATGCTCAAGAAAAAGGTAGTCTTCAAGTGGACAATAGAAGGAAAAGAGAGCTTCAAAAAAATCAAGTAAGAGATTGCTTGCGCACCAACACTCATCAATCCAGATTATTCCAAGGATTTCATCCTTTATGCTTATGGAGCTGATGAAAGTGTTGCTACTATCTTAACACAATAAAATGAATAAGGACTTGAGAAACCAGTGAATTTCTTCAGCCAGACAATTAAGGATTATGAATTGAAATACAATAACATGGAAAAATAGGTCTACACCATGATGCGCACGCTTAAAAAATTCAAAAGTATGCTCACCAAAAATCATGTCAAGATGTTAGTCTCACACTTTTGTGTAAGAGAATTCATCATGAGAGCTGAAATCAGTGAGAAAAGAGCAATATGGGTGACCAAAATCATGGATTTTGATGTGACTATCAAAGCCACAAAGCTAGTTAGAGGTAGCGTGCTCTACAAGCAGCTTCCTGAGGAAACATAGGATGATCAAGAAACTTCATTATTTCTAGATGAAGAGCTCCCACATGCTTAACCTGAGAAGAATGGAGACCCCAATGCATGCAGCTGGATAAAGTACACGATAACATTCCTTTCTTTTGGCACTTACCCTCCTAATTTAAAAAAAATACAGAGGCGACACTCAAGGCTGTAGTCTATTCCATATGCACTAATTGATGGTGTCTTATTCAAAAGAAATCTTGATGGCATGCTCTCGAGGTGCATTGACAATGCGCAAGTTGAAAAGGTGTTAACATAATTTCATGGTGGACTCTCTGGTGGACACTTCTCTGCCAAAGAAAGAACAATGAAGACCATCTAAACATGATACTTTTGGCCTAACATGATCACAGACATGCACAAATGGGTCATGAAATGTAAAGAATGTGCTTTCTTTGCTGGAAAGAAGAAATTTATAGTGCTTCCCCTCTAACTAATCCAAGCAGATTAGAATTTTGTGCAATGGGGTCTTGAATTCATAGGCATGATTAACCCGCCTTCGAGAATATGCCACAAGTGGGTGTTGAAAGCAAAAAACTACTTCACTAGATGGATAGAAGCTGTTGCACTCAAGGAGTTGGCCGAGTCAGTTATCTTTGATTTTCTCGAGGGCATTATAAAAATGTTTTATGTTCCTCAAACCATTATCTCTGATGATGCAAATGCCTTCATTGGTACTAAAATTTTTGATTGGGCACTAAGTATTGGAATCTAATTGAATAATTCTTATAACTATTACCCCCAGGGTAACAGTCTGGTTGAGTCTACCAACAATAACCTGATCAAAATCATGAAGTGAACAATGAATATCAACTAGAGACAATGGCACACAAGGGTATCACACATGCTCTAGGTAGGCAAAATCACAATGAAGAAGGCAATAGGTACTTCACCTTACAAACTTGTTTATGGAAAGGAAGCCAAACTTAGTTTATCTCTTGAGTTTCCTTTGTTAAAGATCACCCAATAGTTAGAATTCGAGGGTGTAGACCAGAGAGAAACCATAATGGCAGATCTGGTTGAACTTGAAGAATTAAGAAACTTTTCCATGACCAAGCTATAATAACATCATCAATTGACAAAGAAGTGGTTTGATAGAAAGGTTAGGCCCCTAACCTTCAAAATTAGTGACCTAGTCCTAAAATGGGATGTTGACAGAGCTAAACCAAGGTGCCATTCAAAGTTTGATGCACTGTGGAGTGGCCCATACATTATTAGTTCTTACAAGAAGGCTAACTCTTTTGAGTCAACTCACCTTGATGGAGGTGCGCTATCAATCTCAGTAATGTGATTTATCTCAAACCCTTCCATTAAATTGCTACATCAATGTAAATATTAGAGTGGTTTTAATTCCTCTAAGTACGCTATGTGCATATGGTCTATTTGTATATAGTTATTTCCTCTTGCATGCATTTTGTGTGTGCTCTTATTTTTTCTTCCCGGATGTTGGTTTGGTTTACAATATTCCAGCAGTTTTTGAATAATTTTGCAAGATTCAGAACAAAGTTTAGAAAGTATTTCAAGTGACTTTAAGGTGTAGTTCTTCAAATGAAAGATCATAGTTTCATGTTTCCAAGCTGACTTCATACCCAATGGATACTCCAGGCTACTGATCTCCTTCATCTAGAGGCACATGGCCCCAAAATTTTTTAAGCTGTTGTCTAAAATAAATCCCCTAGTTATTCTGACAACTTACATCCCCATTCTATCTCTGAGGCTCATTATTACAGGTTGTGCACACTTTAGTTGTCCCTTTGGCACATTTCTCGACTGTTGTCCCTCATACATCCCTATGCATTTTTCTAATCTCACGTGTCTTCCACTTCTCCATTCCTCTATCTTTTCCATCTTCCTTTGTGCACACCTTCGACTTGCTTTCCATATTTTTGCTAAGTCCCTTGTGCATTTTTATACCCCCCTTTCCTTCTTACCACAACACATTTCTCAATTGAATATTTACACCTCACTTACATAATTGTCTCCTAAAAGTATGTGTCTATTCCTTCCACGTGCGTTATATTCACGCGCTTACCTTCCACGATCCTCTTTTACGCCTTCTACTTTTGCGTGTGCCCCTGCACATTCCTCTGTGCTCATTATTGTGCCACGTGACAACTTGAAAAACTTGAGTGTGCTACATGCAACCTATCAAAGTACACCAGTAGGATGTTGAATCATTATGATGAATCACTGTGCAACACATGATAGAAAATGATAAGATAGATGAACAGTTGGTTGATCCTTAAAAATCTCAAATTAATGCACTATTGGTCTAAATGGAAAGCTCCTGACGTGGGCTACACTCCAACTCATTCAAATTCAAATGATGGTGGGATTTAGTAGGTGAGAAGTAGGGAAACATGTTTTTAGCCATTAATAAAGAATCTGATCAGCTCAACCACCATATTTTATTCAAATCTTTCCTCCTTCCTTCCTCTACAAGCCAATTAGACATGGGGATGCACATCTGTCAAATTTACAGGCAGATTTGCATGCAATTATTGCTTTTTATTGGTGCTTGAACTTTCAAATTCAATTTTCCCTCTTCTTTCTCTTCTTCTTCTCTCCTTCTTCTATAAATGTAAGAGCCATGCTCATAGAATGGTTGGTCATTATTGTTGTTGAACCCTTTGGTTTGTTAAGGAATTCAAGTTTTTGCATATGAAGTTGTAGGCCTTCAGATCTAGTTTTTTGTATGTGGATATCAACCTTAGAAGCCATTGTAATCGACCGTGCATTTTTGGAAATTATAGAAGCTTGAAATTCTATGCATTAGTTTATTTATATTGTTTCTCCTTGCCTCTCTTTTATGTTGTGTGTTTGTTGTGTTTTCTCACCTCCCTTGCAGGCCCCTTTTTCTAATTATGCATGAGTATGTGGCTGCCTTACGAGCTGTGATACACATGTCTATCCTTTCTGTGCACATTACCCTTCATTTTTTCTTAAGCTAACCGTGTCCATTCCCCCTCTTGCTGGTGTTATCACCTCCCTTAGAATATTTTTCCATTTTTGCATATCCTTCTAACCTAGGTCCCTTGGTGTGAGTGGTTTAGGATTTGATTTAAGCATTAGGAGTAGCCGTAGCAGTAGAAATAGGTAGAGAAACTAACCTTCTCTGGAGGTCTTATTCAATTTACAAGGTTCCATAACTTAGAGACAGTCCCATTATTGCATTAATGACCTAGTTCATCCTGATCTGTGATGGGTGTAAGTTTGAGCTCCAATAATTATGCACTCCACTACACAACCTTAGTAATCGTATGAATATATAATGCTAAGGATATAAAATTTTTAGTTACAGTTATTAGTTTTTGGCACAATTTTAGATTCAATACACTCAACTCAAAACAATACAAGGGGCATGAAGTACTTCAATCCATCACAAGATTTAGTTTCTACTACAGTTTCAAGAATCTTAGGGGTATGAGTCTCCTTCCTCCATTTACATTGCAATACATTAACATTTCTACCAAGTTGTGTGATACATGGGAAGGGCATGGGGGAAATCATTCTCTTTTATGATGTGTGACCTTATTTATAAAATCATACCTAGATCCATTTGTAGTAGTGTGGTCCATGGAGTTATGGAAGGTATCGAGGTGACTAAGTTCTTTGTAGGAAAATTTTTATTTACTATTACACTCAAAGGGGGAGATATCAGAGATGATAAATAAATTTGATGCAATCTTTTTCCTTATCAGGGTGTTTCAACACTTCATTCTTCTTCTTCTCTCCTTGGCATTCCATGTTAGATTGCATGTCATAACACTATGGTTTCTCCTCGACACAATGAGGGACTAATCACCCCTAATCCTTTAGAAAATTCAACAATACAAATCTTCAAGTATAAACAAAGAAAGGGAAGCTCTCCCTTTGTAAAAAAACAAGTCTATTTTTTCTTTATTTACATCTCTTTCATTTCATTTTTATGCAAATGCAAATATTTCATGTTACACTTTAGATTTGAGTTAAAGTTCAATTATTTATCATGGACATTGAATACACTCTGTGTTATAGGTTTCATCATGGAACATGTCAATTCCAAGGACAATAGTAATTTTCAAAACAAACTATGTGTGAAGACAAAGTGTGTCTACGTACTCATGTATCTTTTCCTTTAAGCATGTAATTTTATTTTATACTTAAAGGGGAGGCAAATGTAGACACTCAAATTTTCCAAATTACTCTTTGACATTGGTAATTTTTACAATGCACTCTTGATAAGATAAATACATCTGATTTCACATTTTTGAGAAGTGATTCTCACCCTTTTTTAATTTCAGAATGTTTTGAAGAACATACATAAAAAGGATGAATAATGTTATAGGTGGATATTATGATGTAATTAACTTCCAACATTAAATTCACAAATCAGAATAACATTTTTCAAAGTTATTATTGATTTGAGAAATGCCAAAATAGGAAGGAAAGAGTGCACTTAACTAATTTTGTGTGGATCTAGAAGATTTTGGGTGGTTTGAGAGCACGAATAGGCAGATCTGGAACTAGAAATGATTCGTTGCTAAAAATGATCCTAGTCAAAACCGTACAACTCAGTCTAAAGCATTCGTACGGTCCTAACCATTTTATATAGTCTTAGACCTACTTAGAATATGGGTCTATAACTTCCTGAGTGCTTCACCTACTTAGAAATGTGTGTCATTGTGTGTTGTTCTTCTTCGATCATCTTCTTAATAACTCAATAAACTCTGCTCAAACCTTCAAACCCATGTAGTGTAAGGAGTTCCTGCAAAAAAAATTAGGTGGCTTTTGGGCACCCCTGTGAAATGCCAACGTCATCACTACTTCGATAATATCTTAAACCACATGTTTTTCTCCTAGGGTGTGATATCTACCGTAGAGCAATCAAACTTGAAAATCTTGATTTGATAATGCTTCACGTGAGTTTCACACTTACTCAAATACTTGGGAAGGGCCATTTTGCTTTATTGTAGGATGAAGATGGATATTCCTATACCTAGAAGGACACTTCATACTAGTAGAGGGTTCTACCCTAATGGATGTGCTTGAGTTATTTCACAGTTTAGGCAGTTTTAAGTGCCTTTAGTGCTTGCTTTTACATGAGGAGATCATAAAGTGCCAAGTTTTTAAATGAGGTATGATTTACATACTTACATATGCTTCTTAAGGTTGTTATGTCATTAAAGGTCAACCAGGGGGAATATTTTTTTGTAATAATGTTATAGAAATGAAATAATTAACTTATAACATGTAGGTCCAAAACCGTACAATAGGGTTAGGATATAATTCTACATCCCGACTGAAACCAATATATTTAGAAAGGGGGAAAAAGTGTGTTTTGACTTCATGGGCCTAAGCATAGATTTTTCTAGATGTATTTTATGTAGTTAAAATTTAAAGACTAATGATAGAGAGGTGTGTAAAGACAAACAAGTTCTTGGACTGCTATCAAGATGTGATAAGCAAGAGTGAGGAGAGTGCATTTTTCCATGCAAGTGTGCAATGTCAAGATCAACAGTATCAAAGGATATATTTCCAAATTTTAGTGTCTACATTTCCCCCCTTTAAGTATGAAATAAAATTACATTCTTAAAGGAAAAGATACTTAAGTGTGTAGACACACTTTATATTCACTCACAGTACCTTTGTTTTTCAGTATCCTGTTGTGTTGGTGTTGGCATACTCCAAAATGAAACTTGCAACATAGAGTATAGTCAATTTCCAAGATAGGAAATTAAAAAACAACTCAAAATGTAATGAAAGTACTATAAATAAATCTACAACAAGAAATGCCAAAAGAGATGCAAAACATGGAAGGGATACACATGTTTGTTTTGTAGAGGGAATGTGCTCCCATTCTTATGCCTTGTAGATTATAGATTTGCTAAAATTTGATGAAGAATTAAGGGTGATCAGTACCTAATTTGTGTTGAGAAGAGGTTGATGTGTTAGGTGTACCAACCCAATACATGAATGACAAAGAGAAGAACTAAAAAGAAGAGTCAAAGATCAAATTCATTCAATAACTCTGATATCTTCCCCTCAAGTGCGAGAGGATAAGAAAGTTTTCATATGAAGAACATAGTCACTTCAATACCTTCCACAACCCCACAGACCATATCATTGCATACGTATATAAGCCCAATTTTTAAATTAGGAAACACTGTAGAAAAGAGAAATAAGTGCCCCCATACTCTTCGTAGAAATTGAAAATAACTAATTACATGTTTAAATTTAAGTGGAAAAAGGAGACCCATGCCCCTAATGTGTCCAAAACTAGAAATGAAATTGAGTATTATGGAGAAAGAGAGATTGAGATATCTCATGCCCACTGAATCCATGCTAAAGTGAGTCAATATGAGTATAAAACCATATAAAAATGATGTACCGGTAATGAAAAACCTAAGACTGTTGAAAGATTTGGAGACAATTCCCCCTGGGAAAAACCATATAATAGGGTTAGAATTGTTTGTATGGTCTTAACCAAGTTGTATGTTTTTGAACCTATACAATTTTTGCTAAATTTATATGTTTGAGTCTAATTATGAGATATTTATATCCGCCTTTTGATATTTCTATGCCCATAAATATGTCTTTGTCTGCTAGAAATCTAGAACAAATCCCATATGTTTTCCCCCTTATGTGATGAATAATTTGAGTGTGTGGCTCAAAAGAAAAGATTGATACCCATGTTTGAGAAGATAAAAACCTAGGTATAACCTCTAAAAAGTTGATGTGGTGGCCACAAAGAAGAAGTTGTATCTGCAAGGGGGATGAACATGATAGAAACCATGACAAAAAAGAAGAGCACAAAAAACAAGAAGTATGATAACCATAACAATGTTAACATAAAAAATAATAATAACAACGATATAAAACCATGTGTTAATATAAAATAAGTGCATAAAATGTAGAAATAAGTGCAAATATGTCAAACAATGTCACACAAAAGGTGAAATACCTGTAAACATTGGACACCGATGGTGTCGTAAGATAATCAAAGCCCCCGATCCTGTAAATAAGAGATGCACAATTACAAACAAGGCATGATGCCACAAATATGGGACACCCATGGTGTCATGAGATAAACAAGGCCCTTAGGCCATAATAAAAGTAGAAAACAAGCACACATACACACAACTAACAAACATGTATGAAAATCAAGTGTATCTAAATACATAACATATGATAGAAAGGATCTAGTAAAACAATAATTGTAAGTGGTACACAAGACACATGTGCTAGTCTTGTTAGTCCAAAATATAAAAAATACACAATATATATGTAACCAAGTGTAACGAGGAAATAAATGAACTATAATGGAAATATAACACCTGGAGATAACATGTGAAAGTAGATTCCCCAAGAGGTTACCAGTATGGGTAAAGTTGTAAGTGAGAAAATGTCATCATATATCACTCTACATATGTCCTGCATCATGCTCAATATACCATGTGAATGCATGTGTGAAAGAAAAAATGGTATCTATAAAACCAAAGGAATGGACAATGTGTTTGATGTAAATGACAAACAATGCATGCAATAAAAATAGGTCCTGATTTTGTATTTTTACAAATATGTGAATGTTTTTGTGTTTTGAAAATATTTTAGTATGAATAGAGTATGCAACTAAAGATGGGAAGCAAGGTTTTCTCCCAGTGTTTGTTTGTGAAGTGAGTTTCAAGTGTGGAAACACTCCCTCAATATTCAAGTTGAACCTATAAATAAAGTACGTCATCAGGAAATGAGGGGGGAATAGTGTGAGAGTTATCTCGAGAGAACCTTGCGAGGAAGTGAAACAAATACTGAAGATGATGGAGGGTCAAGCCTCAAATGTGTCATATACTCAAGTGTGATTCAAGTGCAAGGAGAACCATGGTGTTGATATGTGCCGAAAAAGGCCTATGGGGAGAACAAAAAATAGTAGAGCATAGAGTAGAATGCAAAGTGTGATATTTGCGTGGAGGAAGAGAAGAATGAGGACTCCTATAAGACCTATGAGAAACTATAGAGAAATTTGTAAAGCTAGAATATATGCATAAAATATTGTGATAATGTTAACCAATAGAGGAAATGTGTGCAAAGGAAGGCCCAAGAGGATACCTAGAGGCCCTACAACTACTTGGTGTAGCATGTGTAACTAAAGGCCTATCAAGAGACATATAACTATGTGAAACCTCATGTGCAATTAAAGGCCTATCATGAGACCCTAGAGGACTAGGACCATGTGAAGTAGTGTGTGAGACAATAAACATATCCATATATGCACTAGGAAGAGGGATAAAAATTGTAGAAGAACTAGGTATGCTAGGGGATAAATCCCTAAAAGGAATACCTCAAATAATGAAGACATGTTGATGATGAATAAACTTGATATATTGATGGAAAATGGATGTAACAACCCTAAAAGTATGTAACTAAGGGGGATAGAGATGCAACACTCGAGTAACAACATATTTAGTAACTAAGAATGAAGTTTTTGTAGTGATAGATCCAAATATAATTGGTAGGTAATGCATCAAAAGTTTGGATCAAAATTAAGACAAGACTCTCAAAAGGAATGCTAAGAGATTGAATTAATGGCCATGCACAAATATTATCCTTGCTATTTGGAATAACCAAGACACCCTGAATAGGAATATAATGAATAGAGACTAGAATAAATAATGTGTCAAAGATAAATGAGTGATCTATATCAGAATCATCAAAAGAAATGATCGGGATAGAAGATGATGTGTAAGTAATAGTACCAATCCTAGCATTGAGTGGATGAGCATAAGAAGGTGGTGGTATCACTACATGATGAGTGTTATGAAATTCTGAAGTATACGTTTCATTAGTTTGTTTAGGAAGTGGATCATTAAATATTTTCAAATTAGCAATTTTATCGGTAGGCTTAGAATATTTAATGGTGTAGTGTCCACTTCCCTTTGGCACCTTTTATTACTGATCATGGTACTGTAGACTATATGACAAACATTTTAATAGTTTTGATTTAGTATGGTGTTATATGTTAGATCTTGGATTATTGTCATGTTTGATTATATATAATACATGGTGATTATTAGAGACACTCACATTTGGATGATGATATACTATTGACATGGATGTTTAATGGAAGTTATTCAGACATGTGATTTTGGAGATTATGAGTAAACTTAGAAAAGAAAAATTATTTGATGATGATATAGTTGTCGATATAAATTGTAAATGATTTCGTTGATTTCCTTGGTGATTGTTGTGATTCATATGTACAGATAATTTTGTGATTTTATTATATATTCAATTTGGATGTTCTGATATGGCCACAAGGCCGAAGGAGGTATTTGTGTTTTGTAGGTTTAAAATATCACAACAAACATCGGGGGATTGGAGACTAACCAAAGTGGAATTCTAGGTGAATTCAACAAGGTCACCATGGCAACTTGTTTTATTGTGTGTGTGTGTGTGTGTTGTAATTTTGTTAGAGATTCCCATGGGGGTGGGGATTATCTTTACATGTGACCATGGGTTTGTGTATTTTATTAATGTGGTTAATATTTATTTATTGTTGTATGTATTTTATTTGTAATGTGTTCTCTTCCTTTAATTAATTAAAGTTGTGGTGGATTAATGTGAGAATCATATGATTAAAATTTAAATAAATCAAATGGGGATATGGGAAAATAATAATGGAAGTTGTTGGTTTGTGTAAGAGTATGTTTAAGTCTGTTTTGGAGTATGAAACACTCCACCTCCATGAAAAATTCGAATTTGTCCTTGGGGGCTGTTTTGGAGGCGTGTGGGACAAGAAAAAAACTTGTCCCATACCTCTAAATTTATTATACCAACCATACTTATGGATGGAGATGTGATTTGTGACTTTTAAATGCATTTTATTCATCATGTTGCTTTTTTTGGATTGCAATCTCTTACATTTTATTAAATTGTTGTCCCTTGAGGTGTGGGCTCCTTTTGGAGTGTGCAAGTAACCTGTCATATTTTCACCCACCTCTTTATTGTGCTTGGGAGAATAGTTTTTTGTCTTTTGTGTTTAAATTGGTGGATGTTTGATGTGGCAACCTACATGGATCCACATCATCCTCTTCTCTCCTTCTTCTATTTATTTCAAACTCTCTTCTTGTTTTGGGTGGTTGAACCTTTTTGCATTCTTCCTTAGGGGCGCATTTTCTTGTGAGAGCTCTAGTTTTTGAAGAAATTTTTAGAGATAGATTTACATGCTTGGGAGCTTGATGTTTTGGGATGTGTTTGGCATTTGAAGCTTACTATTTGGAGACCAAATAACCATGGAAAGGTAGGAATTTAACTCTCTTTTATTTCTGTTATTTTCTTGTTGTGTTGTGTGGAAAATGCATGTTTGTTTTATTTGTTGGCTGGTTGGGTAGACTGCCTTAGGAAGGTGTAGGAGAAGGCTATGGGGAATTCATGTGGGGGGGCATAAGGAAATGCCACGGGCATCAAAATTTTGTGGAGGGAGTTTGGGTTTGGGATCCACCATGGAAAAGAAATAGCTTGCATTTCTTACTTTGGGGGGGGGGCATAAGGAGGGATTTGGGGGGGGGGCATAAGGAAATGTGTGGGATGAATTATTTTGGCGGGTTGTTATTGGTGGATGCCCAATTACCAATTGGGAGTCATAAGTAGCTTCCCCCATAGGCCTTGCTCCTTTGGCTTACAAGATCAAGCCTGAGTTCTCTTTTGAAATGTTTTTAAATGCAGTTATAAACTGTTGTTTGTTTTGTGTTGCATTGTGTTTCAAAAAAGAAATGTGTATGTGAAGGAATTTTGGGTTGTGGGAGCCAGTTGTTGCCATGGTTGAATTACACCTTTGATTATACTTTGGTTGGGGCTTGGGGGCCAATGATGAAGGAAGAATTATCCTTTCATTGGATGTTTTGGTTGGGTGGAAAGCATTGATTTTCCCCCTCTTTTGTTGTGATCAACTTGGAGAAAAAGAAATGAGCATGTTGCTGTCATGGAGCAAAAGAAAATACAGTTTGAAAGTCCCTTCTTGTGAGCAAGTTTATTGAAATCCTTCCCACTCTGAAGTGGATGAATTGTATAATTATTTGTAATAAGAAGATACTTGTATTGATGAAGAAAGTTTGAAATTGAAATGTGAAATGTAAAGAGTTATATTCCATCCTTTGTTTTGAAAAGGAATGTGAAGAATTGTTATATGTATTGTATATTGTATTTTGAAGTTAAAATAAAGAGATATGTTGTAAAGTGTTATTGGATATCAATAAAGGAATGCACTAATTTTATCAAACTTTCACCAAGCAATAAGATATGAGACATTAAATTTGAGACTTAATAAGTCCGAAGGAACTCAATTTGACAATAAAACTTAAGAAAGACCTTTCAGTACTTTGTAAAATGAAAATCAAAGCTTGTGTAGTCATCCTGCTGTCAAGTGATGAAAAATTTAAATTGTAACTCTCCTAAAAAAATTGAATCTTAGAACCTTCCTAAATTCATCAGAAAAAACAAGTCTCCATGTCTGTTTGACATGTGGATAAAGTAGGAATTCAAAATTGAACAAAAAAAATTATAAGTTAGAAATTTCTAGTTTGCTTTGCAAAACCTTGTAGATTGGTTTCTCAAAATTGACCTCTAAAACTTCATCAAATTTCAAAATTGATGAATCCTATGTAAAGAGGGCTTTGAGAGATTTCTATAAAGTCAAAGTTTTCCCAAATCTAATCTTCCTATCAAAAGTTATGGCCATTTGAAGTTTTACTTCAAATTGGCATTCAAAAAAATAATAAATAAATCTAACTGTTAAAAATTTAATTTTTAACTTTTGAAAAATCTCCACAAAAATTCCGTGGCCCCCACCTTCCTGTAACTAATCGGGCCCTGCCATGTGGCCCCTCAGAGGGGCGGACCAAATTTAAACTTGTCTTTTTTGAAAATTTTACCTTGGGAAAATTTTCCCACTTTTCCCTGCATCCCCGCAAACCCGCAGCCAATCACGTGCCGACACATGGCTAGGTGGAAGCGTGGAAGATTTTTGGACTTAGCACCTCTGTTCCATTTTTGTTAGAAATTCCCCTTTCTCCCTGCGGCCCCGCTCCAGCACCATGCCTTGGAATTTATCCCTTTGCGGACGTGTGGGCCCGCGCGTGGCTTTTGATTTTTTTTCTCCTTCAGGCTAAATGCCTTAAGTTCCTCTATTGCCCACCTCCCTGTTCAACCTAGGTGTGACACATGTTTCCCCGCTGGGCTCGTGGGTGTGCAAATGCAAATTACACTTTGTGCTTAAGTAGGGAAAATGCCTCTAAATTCCCCGCCGCTCCGCTAATTCCTCACCCCTTTCCCGTTTGAACTAGGGCTCGACATGTGTCCAATGGGGACCCGCGAAGGCACATGAGAAAATTTGAAATTGCACCAAGCAATGGGAAAATTTTCTAAAGCTGACTTGCCAACCCACCAAAAAGGTTATCCCCTCCTCTTGACACATGTCCCCTTGGGGAAAATTTGACCTAAGAACTCCGCTCAGTCATATCTTGAGTTCTACAAGGAGTTAGGAGGACTTATTTATATCACCAGAAAGGTGAGAAATTTTCCTATCAAATGGGAATGGTTTAGGGAAATTTTGGAAGTGTTAATTAGGAGAAAAATGTAGTTGAAACTCTAGGCCTGTTAGAGAGTGGGTATGGGGGTAAATTACTCCTTGAACCTAACTGAAACTTCTAGCCCTAAGTTTTGGGCCTTGTCACCTCTGTGAATTGTTAATAAAAGAGAAGTTTGTTCTTGTAGATTTGAGTTGTTTTGGAATCTATTAGTGGTAGCTGTTGCCTAGCAACCTAGTTGTAGACACTCCTAATCAAGTTCTGGGAGTGGGTAAGTGAGACCTTACTCTGTCGATTTTAAATGTGTATTCCTTTATCACTGCAATTAAACCCTACTCTTGTCTTGATGTTATGGAATTAAATACCTTGGGTATTTAATTGTTTCAGGTCCCTTAACCCTAATATTTCTAATCAGGAAATATTTAGCTAAAATGTCAATGTAATAAGTAATTAAATTAACCCTTGGAGAGATTTGAGCTAGGGTGGACCTATTGCACTTGTTGCTCTATAATGAGAAATTAGTATTATTATAATGTGAAAAATTATCTATTGAATTTTATTGTCTTTAAGACTTTGGTCGTTAAATCCTAATAGGAAAAAAAAATATTCCATAATTTTCTAACTAAACCTAGGTTGTTCATGGGTCTCAAGTGGGTTGTTTTAACCAGGCATCACAATTGGTATCAGAGCAGTGGTTCGAAAGCTTGGACCATTGGGCACACTAGAAAACTTGAGACATGAACTGTAAACCTAGCACACTTGTTTGAAAATTAAAAAAAGGAAAGAAATAAACATGAAGAAATATTACATCACTCTGTTCATTTGAACTGCCAGAATTAAAATGATAATAAAATAATAATAAGTTGTTTGAGTTGTTGTGCTTGCTTAGTGACATTTTGTCTAAACCCAAGGTAACTAAGAATGTCAGATTAAATTTATTTTGGTGAATTTCTAGTATAATGGAAACTTGGTTCCCCTTTGAAAATGTGTTGTTTTACAAGCCCTAAAACTTGATTTAATTGTATGATGCATTAAGCCCTTTGTTGAGACCCTTCCTTATTGGAGTTGTTGGAATGATGAGTTGTATGATGTGATCCTTGTGGTTGGATAATAGTGGTTGTGTTCTAGGTTGAGAAGAGTTAATTAGAAGTTTTTTAGAGCTTCCTTCCTTGAGTGGTTAAGAAAGAGGGTCTGGTTGTCAGTTTTCCATGTTGTTACCCGTATGAGAGGGTGGACACTAAGTCTGGGTGTTGTCTAGGACCCAATCCTGTGTATGTGTTCTTGGAACTAACCTTAAGGCAGAGTACCCCTATCGGCGGCCATGAAAGGCTACAGAGTGAATGTGGTGTTAAATTTTATGTTTTACATTCGTAATCTTGTGTATTTTATCAAGGACCAACATCTTATTTTATGATTGGATTGAAGAAGCTCTGAGGATCTTTTATTTATTTATAATTCTTGCTAGAATTTTCAAACTTTGCAGTGCGGCTACTTAGCCATTTTTATTGATTGCTGATATTTATTGGACTTTATTTGATTGATGACTCAGAGCTCATGATGTTGTTGGGCACTTGGCTAAACATTACGTGGTTTCCTTCTTGCATGTTGTTGAGCTGGTTCTATGCTTCATGTATGGTGACAATTGTCATATGGGGGTACACCCTGGGTGTCTTGAATGTCCTTTTAGGTGCTTAAATTCATGCCTTGGTTATGGATGCATGGAACCTTGAGTGTGATCTTATAGTGACCCTTTTGTTGCTTGACCTTGCTAGAAAGAAAGTTTGTTGTGTAGTGTGGTCTAGAGAGTAGTCTGACAGCGGTAGTGGTGATTCTATTTCAATCTGGTAAGAGCTTGACTCTCGTCGGAGTAGAAGTGTTTATTTATGGGCTTTTAGATTTTGTTAGGATTGGATTGCCTTTTGGTTGACGGAAAATGTTATTGGAAAAGTGTTTGTTTTGATAGTGACTTTTCATCGATGGCATGCTAAATTGTAGCTTGGGTTCCTGGTTGCATCATAGAAATTTTTGACTCATGAAATGTATGCACCTTGGTAATTATGGATAGATTTAAGCCTTTCAGGCAGTGTGTTTATTTAAGTGTACTTGTTTTACTCTCTTGACTTATAAATAAGTTTACCCTTACCTTAAATTTCCTTTACTATGAATAACATTCTATGACCTATTAGTCTTTGGGTTACTTGGAAACAATTATGGATGCTTTGGGTCTTTTGGACCTTTCTCTTAGAGATGTTAGTTGGGTAGATCTCAATAGTTAATCTCAGTGGTGCTTATATTGTACTTCCTCTTTTTTTAAAAAAATAAAAACTATAACTCTTGGCTGTAAAGTCCATGATTGGTAAATTATTTGGTTTCCCCATTGCATTTGACACCTTTTAGTGTGGATGTGGTTCCTTGGAGTAAAGTTGCATTGTCATCTGGTTGCTTGGCTGGTGGTATCTTGTGGGGACACGAGTATTGATTGGAAAACCTTCTTTAGTTATTAGGGGAGTAAAATGTTACCATCCTAAACCAAAAAAAAAGTTGTTAAACCTTAATAAATTCGTAAAAGTAAGAGTTTACCTCTTTAATGAGCCTTCTTTGAAAATTTCTTATGAAACTTGTGGAGACCCACTAAGAATGTTTAATTATGCTTGAAATTATTTGGTGAATTTTTGAAATCTTGGTGTGATTCATGTTGGTTCATTGTTTCCTAGTTCTTACAGAAAATTAATAAAGTGTTTCTATGTTGAATGTCTCTTGTTCCTTTAGAATCAAAATGTGGTGTGTTGAGTTGTATCTCCTTCCCATAAAAGTAATTTTGTGATGTGTTTGAACCTTGTTATCTCCGTTTTGAGTTCACAATAAAACGATTAGATAACCCCTACAAAATTTTTGAAGTTGCTTTGGCATTTTGACCTCGTATTGAGAAAATCGGGTTTTCGGGTTTTATGAGCAGCTCGACATGAGTTTTAACATGCTTTATGTCGTCTGTCTTCCGAAACCCGAAATCCGCTTCGTATTGAGAAAATCAGGTTTCCGGACTCCCGGCGCATCGGAACATGCCTAATCCAAAACATGTTTTAAGCCTCATGCTTTCCGATACCCGAAGTCCGCTTAGTCCTTTGTATCGGGTTTTCGGAGCCATGTAACATCTAAACACCTCATGTTTTTTGCCTCATGCTTTCCGATACCCAAAACCTGAATTGCACTAAGTCCCCTCGTGTCAGGTTTTCGAACCTTTCAAACATGCTGACATGGCATTCATGCCGAGTTGTCGGTGAATTGGCACGTGCCGAGCTTAAGTGTATTAATTGCTAATTTTCTTATAAATACACGGATTTCCACGTCATTGTTACCGGAGTTATTTTTAATTCGTGGATTTTTCGCGCCTGCTCTTCCGATTTCGAAACCCGACAACTCGCCTTGCCCGATTGAATCGCCTGTTTTTGATTTTCCATTTCTTCGATTGAAGGTATTTCTTTCTCCCTTCTTTGTTCTTGGTTTTTACGGCTCGATTGCACGCGGTTTCTTCTCAATTTCTCTCCGGGTTTTGAGGGTTTTCCTTCCTTCTTCTTTCTGGAGTTATTTTGAAAAGGGTTTTAGGTTCTAGGGTTTATCTCTTCTGAGACTACCACTTGGTGCTATTTCTTCCAAGTTTTATTATATGCATGGAACATGAATGACAAAAAAGGAGATTGCATGTTTTGGAATTCAATAGAAAACCCTGTTTTTCTTCTCGGGTTTTGAAGATTGTTTTGTAGAGTCGCAGACCTGAAGTGTATCGAAAGTTTGAAGCATCGAGGTTTCCCAAAGTTCCGGCATTACCAAGTGTGTCAGGTTTTTCAGAAGTTCCAACATTTTTAACACATCGGACTTTCAGGATATTCCGACATCCTACTCAGTGTGTCGGACTCTTTTGTTCTTCCGGCATATTCAGCAGATCGAAATTCTGACGGTAGACAACATCTCCTGAGCTTCGAACCTTTCTCCCTTCAACGTTCTTCATGTCGGATCCTGGTCCATCTCAGGAAAAGGCCGAGAAGTCTGGCAGAATGAAATACAAGTTCAAGAAGTCAGAATCTCCATCATACATTGATTGCAACTATGATATCAGAGACACCGAACTCGGGAATATAGACATGAAAGATTTCGGGAATAGGTTGAGGAGTTCCTCTCAAAACCCATGGATGAAAGCTATTGCTGATAGTGGTTTGCCTCTCGCAGTGGGTCTTCCCATGTCTGCTCAGTGTCTAGAATTCATTTTGGCTTGTGCATCTAGTTATGACTCGGCGTCTCGTTCTGTGAGAGGTCAATCAGGCGAGGTAGTGGTCAAATTAGATGGAGGTTATTTTGATGATCTCCTCAAATTGCCTAATTTTGACGAGTATGGAGAGTTGGACATGAAGTCAGCTCAGAAAGCCTGGGATAATGATCAGGAGGACTGTATCAAGCATGTGAACAAGAAGTTATTGATCAAGGCCAAGCCAGCTGTGTCCAGATTTCCAAGGACTATCCCCAGGAGTGATTTCATCCAAGAAATCAATGACATCATCACCCTGCTGAGTCGGGTTTTTGGTTTGCCCGAATCAAACGTATTTCAAGGATGGATGTATCAATTTATGATCATCATCAAGAAAAATCAGCAGGGGATTGACTGGGGTACTCTCATCAGCAATGAGATTGATTCCCAAATGACAACGGTCTTGTCAACTGGGAAATTTTATATGTCATCATATGTCACATACGCAGCAGCCAGGATGAGGAACTATCCCGGGCTGGATACTAAGGGAAGCAGAACGACAAATCAGGTTTATCAATACTTCCCTCAATTGACAAAGAAGGGGTCAAAAGACCATTTCAGGAGGGTAAATGATGCCTTTTTCTATGAGAATATCTGCAAGATAAACCCTGAGCTGAAGAAGACAAGAGTCTCAGATGAGGCTTGGGCAGAAGTTTCTAAATGGGGATGTATCTTCGTACAATTCAAGAAGTTTATATATCTTCAGGTGGTCATGTACTCGGGAGATCCTTTTCGCTTGCCCCGATATCTAGGGGATAGACTCATATTAATGGAGTTGGTTAGGCAGCTGTTGGATTTTCATAAATTCCAACAAAGCAAACATAAGGCTGATGTATCTTTCCCGATTTCTATTGGGAGATACACTTGCTCGACGGTAGTAAAGGCCAAAAATGTTGTCCATGAACTTTAGGACAAATTAAAGAAGCATATGAAGCCTCGAGATAGTTTTGATATCCGAGGAGTGCTCAGGGCATATGGAACCCAACATTTGCACAGGCCAAATATAGAGGATATTTGGGTGGATCTGCGTAATGAGGTTGCTATTCGCAGAAAGGATAATAGCAGATTAACTATTGCTGAGATTCAAACACTGGAGCTTGCTGATTTACCAGAGGGTACAGGTGACAATGAAAGTGTTTTGGATCTTTCCTATGATGGACTAAAGGAGGATCAATATGTTTTCCCACCTATTGATTGGTCAGCCAGCGAAAAAGCCTCTATTACAGATAGGTCAGCTCTAATTCTTGCTCGCACCAAAGCATGGCTCTCCTCTTGGGGAATGAATTTTAAAGATGATAAGTTTTCAAAGTTGGCTGTTTTAGAGGCGGGGCCCTCCAAAAAGGAAAAGGACAGAAAGTCTTCTAAGGCGCCTATAAAGGTCAAGATTGTCAAAAAGAGGAAAGAAAGAGAAATCTCTTCAATTGTCTCTCCTGTAGAAATGGTGAATGTGCCAGAATCACCAACACCACCAGAAATAGGAGAAATTAATTTGGAAGAAGGAGGAAGCCAGCTTCTGTCTTCACCATTTGCTGATTGCTCAACTGGAGAGACCTTATCTCTTGCATTCAAGGCTTTGGAATCTGAATCTGCACCTCCTCCCTCACAGCCACTTCTACCTCCTCATTCTCCATCTACTTCTGCAACCATGGCCAGTATTTTCTCTGGGCTTTCACCCCTCTCCGCTGGAACCCAAGTGATCATCAGCACGCCCCCTCCTGTGCCTCTTTTTATTGGATCTACTACCACATTGGTAACTATTCCTCCTCCAATAGTAGAATCTTCTCCTCTTGAGAGTAGAATACCAGTTGCTACAACATGTGTAACTTCCTCTGATATGCCACAATGGCTACTCGAGCAAACTCCAAGGAAGAGGAAGGTGATTGTGCCCATACCAGCTTTTGATTTCAGCTCACTCAAGGCTCCTACTGCAAAGTCGGCCAAGAAGCCCAAAACAGTTTCAAGGGTTTTGGTGGATGCTTCAGGAGATAAGTTCGCAGAGATTGCCACTCCCTCAGTTGACAAAACTAGAGAGGATATAATAGCTGTTGATTATCAGGTAACCAGGGTGGCTCTAGGGAAAGTGATAGCAGAAGGGGCGCAACAAGATGCACGGGATTCCATAAACGTGTTGTGCCAAAAGTTGAAAGAAACAAAGGACAACAAAGATGAGCTTAAGGAGAAAGTGGAGCAGTTGACAGAGGTTTTGCTTAAATTCTCAAAACCCCTTGAATCCATACCACCTTCTTCTGTTCCTGTCGGATTCAATTTCTCATCAGTGCCTACAATTGAGAAAATTGCTAAACAAGGAAGGGTGGTCGATGAATGGGTCCAAAGGTTGCTCCAACAGGGGAAGGAAGTAATACAAGGCATTGTGAAAGTTCATCAATCTGTGGGAGACATTCAGAAAGATGGAGAAAAGATGGATGAGGAGATTTCTCAAGAAATTGGACAGCTTGATTTGACTTATGAAGCTCTCCAAGTGTTAAAGCAAATACCAACACATCTCTTGGTCGAAGAAGGTATTCTCTCTCATACGGATAAGCATTTCCAGCTGACCAAGGCCATCAGATTTAGGGTGAAGATTCTCAACGAAGCCTGCGCTAAGTTGAGAGAATCAAGGGATAAACTGATTGATGGGAAAAGTGATTTAGAAGAAGAGTTGCTGAAGATTTGTTCAAAGGTGTCAGTAGGAAATTCAGGTATACTATCAGTGGATGATCTCTTCAAACAATTCCAAGAGTCTGTTCAGCATGAATCAATGCTCGGATTTGACCTTGAAAAGATGGACTGGTTGGTAAAGATTGAGCATTCTTTGGAGGCCTTAAGAAAACTCAGCAAAGGATTGAAAAAGCTTCCCGGCACTGCCAGCGATGTTCATGAAACCTGTGAAATTTGGAATGATCATTCCACTGCACCTGATGAGAACAAAATGCAAGGCATAATTCGAAAGTTCCAGGAATTTCAGAGCAAACAGTCTCAGCAGGAGGAAGAAAAAGAGGAAGGAGCAAAAGATGATGATTCAGATTAAGTCCCAGCGTTTCATGTCATTTCAATCTTGAAATCGACATGTCTTTTTCATTTCTGTTTTGTCACATTTTTGAATCATGTTTTGACTTGATCTCCTGCGTGAGAATCATGCAAAACATAACTCTTGTTAAAGCGCTAATTTTTAGGATCTGCCCTATTTTATCTCTACTTCTTTTGTTATAAATAAGGGATGCTTATGCATTCCAAAGGGTCGATATTTTTTGGAATATTTAGGGGCTATTGGAAAGAAGAAAAACTTTGTGTTTTCATTCAATCATTTTGAAGAATAGGAATCGATATTGTTTTACAGACTTTGTGTTGTGGAATATATCTTTCTTAAGACAGTGTTCTTATGTTCATGATCTTAAAGCTATTCTTTGCATAGCATCTTAGTGTTTCTGATTATTTCGGACATTATATTTGTGATCTAAAACTCGTATGATTATTTCGTGCTCTGTGTTTACTCGAAAGAAAATACGTTTCTCCCATTTCCTTTCTATTGCGCTTCTTTCATTGTAATAGTTTCTAACCCAGTTCATTTACGAAAGAAATACCCTTGAATTTATGAATGTGGATTTCGAGATTTCATTCCAACCCCCAATGGTTAGATTAGTGTGAATACTGTATATATTGTTTACCGTGTTTTAGATTAGCAATAAACAGGCAGCCTCACCTGTCTTTGAGGAGGGATTTAATCCCATGTACTGTGGTTGAACCTCATATTTTGGTTTGACAAAATATCCAACCAACAAACCTTCCTTCTCATCAAAACTTGATTGATAAGACGACTCAACCAAAACACCGTAAAACTATAATTAAGGAGATTTGACCTTGGAACTTAACAAATAAACTGGAGCATAGAAAAAGGGAAGTGATCCTTGTTATACCCTTGGTAGATTAACAGAAGAAATAAAAACCATGTAGAAGAATAGAAAGGAAATATTTTCCATCCACCTTCCTTGTGAGTAAACTAAATGCTCTCTGCCTATATAGAATGGTGAGACATCATGCCCACCTTAGTGTTGCTCTTTATAATGTAAACTGATGATGTCATAATAGAAAGAAGTTTGTAACTAAGGACACATGAAAGGAATGTTCTTATCTAGCAAAGCTATAACTTTTGACTTAATAAGTTGATTTATAAAATGGGTAAAATTTATGTGTATTGAGTGCAATACATAGTTGAACTTGTAGTTCTGTTGCCTACCTAAAATTGTGAAACACTCGGTGGATAGTAATGTGTTCTAGTTGCTTATTACTTCTTGTCCAAGGATGTGTGTGCCTTTCTTGTGGGAGTTTTGGGTCATCACACCCTTATTATCCCGTAGCTCGACAAATGTGAGTTGTGGTCCTTTTCGATTGAGACTTATCTATTGTTTGAGAAGTAACCTCTGTGCGTGTTGTCTTGTCCTTGGAGACCTAAGTTATTGTAATTTTAAGGCAACATATGTTAAGGATATAAGATAACTTTGGGAAGTCTTCTTTTCTTCATATTCTCTTGGGTCACCTTGTTGTTGAAGCCCTTCTTCCCATTAAGATAGAAAGTGCAAGATGATGTTATTCACCCTTGGATTTGATTGGACCTTGCGTTACTTGCTCTTCTCCCTAACAACCTTGAATGGTCCTTGGTGTTCCTTGTGCTCTGTTTATGGCTATTCCAAGCTTGAGTAGGAAATAAGATAAATAATCCCCATTGTGCTTTAATTTATGGTGCTTGAATTGATATGCTAGTTGCTAGGGGAGATATAAATAAGATAAATATATAATTCTTTTGCTATGGTTGACTTCTTTAGATTTGGTTGGTATGGTGTGTTCGATTCTTAAAACAAAGTGTAAAAATCAGACTATAGGAAAACCTTGTGGTCTTGACTTCACTTGCATTACCATGAAAAGTTGATTGTACCCTCTCGAGTTATAGAAATATTTTCCTTAATTAGTTCCTTGATTGTAAATGTTTGCTGATTTAGGTGTCCTTGTTGATCCACCTCATCCTTTGTGATCCTCAAATTGTGGACCTTGAGTAGACTTTTTCCTCGTACAATCTTGGCCATGGTTGATTTTGCTAGCCTTGTCTAAACAAAAAACTATGAAAGCATAATGTAACCCTAGTGGAAACCTCAATTTTGGTTAATGTGGTATTTGTATCAGTGGGAAACTATGTGACCATCTCAAGTTATGGAAAATTTCCCTGTAATTCCCTTACTTGGTGGTTACTCTTGATGATCTTTTAGAACTCTTCTTGTTATATTGTTATGTGTTGTATCTTGTTTGATAACGTAAAGTTACTCAGATTCTTATGTTCATAGCCGTGCATGCTGAAAGTTTAGAAATCACCCCTTGAAATATCCCTTCTTCTTGTTAAATTATATTGGACCAAACTAGAGTTTTGTAGATCCACACTTGTTAAAGCAAACAATCCCATAATGGGAGTGATCCTTTTTCTATTGCAGTTATTCCTATCTCTCTTTCCCGTGACTTCCCAGAGGAAGTTGAGTCTAAGGGGAGGGGGATGTAGGCCCACTTCCCTTTGGTACCTTTTATTACTGATCATGGTACTGTAGACTATATGACAAACATTTTCATAGTTTTGATTTAGTATGGTGTTAGATGTTAGATCTTGGATTATTGTCAGATCTGATTATATATAATGCATGGTGATTATTAGAGACACTCACATTTGGATGATGATATACTATTGACATGGATGTTTAATGGAAGTTATTCAGACATGTGATTTTGGAGATTATGAGTAAACCTAGAAAAGGAAAATTATTTGATGATGATATAGTTGTCGATATAAATTGTAAATGATTTCGTTGATTGCCTTGGTGATTGTTGTGATTCATATGTATAGATGATTTTGTGATTTTATTATATATTCATTTTGGACGTTCTGATATGGCCACGAGGCCGAAGGAGGTATTTGTGTTTTGTAGGTTTAAAATAACAACAAACATCGGGGGATTGGAGACTAACCAAAGTGGAATTCTAGGTGAATTCAACAAGGTCACCATGGCAACTTGTTTTATTGTGTGTGTGTGTGTGTGTGTGTTGTAATTTTGTTAGAGATTCCCATGGGGGTGGGGATTATCTTTACAGGTGACCATGGGTTTGTGTATTTTATTAATGTGGTTAATGTTTATTTATTGTTGTATGTATTTTATTTGTAATGTGTTCTCTTCCTTTAATTAATTAAAGTTGTGGTGGATTAATGTGAGAATCATATGATTAAAATTTAAATAAATCAAATGGGGATATGGGAAAATAATAATGGAAGTTGTTGGTTTGTGTAAGAGTATGTTTAAGTCTGTTTTGGAGTATGAAACACTCCGCCTCCATGAAAAATTCGAATTTGTCCTTAGGGGATTTTTTGGAGGCTTGTGGGATAGAACAAAACTTGTCCCATACCTCTAAATTTATTATACCAACCATAGTTATGGATGGAGATGTGATTTCTGACTTTTAAATGCATTTTATTCATCATGATGCTTGTTTTGGATTTCACTCTCTTTCATTTTATTAAATTGCTGTCCCTTGAGGTGTGGTCTCCTTTTGGAGTGTGCAAGTAACCTATCATATTTTCACCCACCTCTTTATTGTGCTTGGGAGAATGGATTTTTGTCTTTTGTGTTTGAATTGGTGAATGTTTGATGTGGCATACTACATGGATCCACATCATCCTCTTCTCTCCCTCTTCTATTTATTTCAAACTCTCTTCTTGTTTTGGGTGGTTGAACCTTTTTGCATTCTTCCTTGGGGGCGCATTTTCTTGTGGGAGCTTTGGTTTTTGAAGAAAGTTTTGGAGATAGATTTACATGCTTGGGAGCTTGATGTTTTGGGATGTGTTTGGCAGTTGAAGCTTACTATTTGGAGACCAAATAACCATGGAAAGGAAGGAATTTAACTCTCTTTTATTTTTTTTATTTTCTTGTTGTGTTGTGTGGAAAATGCATGTTTGATTTATTTGTTGACTGGTTGGGTAGTCTGCCTTAGGAAGGTGTAGGAGAAGGCTATGGGGAATCCATGTGGGGGGGGGCATAAGGAAATGCTATGGGCATCTGAATTTTGTGGAGGGAGTTTGGGTTTGGGATCCACCATGGAAAATAAATAGCTTGCATTTCTTACTTTGGGGGGGCATAAGGAAATCTGTGGGATGAATTATTTTGGTGGGTTGTTATTGGTGGATGCCAAATTCCCAATTAGGAGGCATAAGTAGCTTCCCCCATAGGCCTTGCTCCTTTGGCTTGCAGGATCAAGCTTGAGTTCTATTTTGAAATGTTTTTAAATATTGTTGTGAACTGTTGTTTGTTTTGTGTTGCATTGTGTTTCAAAAAGAAATGTGTATGTGAAAGAATGTTGTGTTGTGGAAGCCAGTTGTTGCCATGGTTGAATTAAACTTTTGATTGTACATTGGTTGGGGCTCGGGGGAAAATGATGAAGGAAGGCTTCTCCTTTCATTAGATGTATTAGTTGGGTGGAGAGCATTGCCTTTCCCCCTCTTTTGTTGTGATCAACTTGTAGAAAAAGAAATGAGCATGTTGATGTCCTGGAGCAAAAGAAAATACAGTTTGATAGTCCCTTATTGTGAGTAAGTTTATTGAAATCCTTCCCACTATGAAGTGGATGAATTTTATAATTATTTATAATAAGAAGATACTTGTATTGATGAAGAAAGTTTGAAATTGAAATGTGAAATGTAAAGAGTTATATTCCATCCTCTGTTTTGAAAAGGAATGTGAAGAATTGTTATATGTATTGTATATTGTATTTTGAAGTTAAAAGAAAGAGATATGTTGTAAAGTGTTATTGGAAATAAATAAAGGAATGCACTAATTTTCTCAAACTTGCACCAAGCAATAAGATATGAGACATTGAATTTGAGACTTAACAAGTCTTAAGGAACTCAATTTGACAATAAAACTTAAGAAAGACCTTTCAGTACTTTGTAAAATGAAAATCAAAGCTTGTGTAGTCATCCTGCTGTCAAGTGATGCAAAATTTCAATTGAAACTATCCTAAAAAAATTGAATCTTGGAACCTTCCTAAATTCAAAAAAAAAAAGTCTCCATATCTGTTTGACATGTGGAGAAAGTAGGAATTCAAAATTGAACAAAAAAAATTATAAGTTCGAAATTTCCAGTTTGCTTTGGAAAACCCTGCAGATTAGTTTCTCAAAATTGACCTCTAAAACTTCATCAAATTTTAAAATTGATGACTCATATGTAAATAGAGCTTCGAGAGCTTTCCAAAAAGTCCTAGTTTTCCCAAATCTGAGCTTCCTATCAAAAGTTATGGCCATTTGGAATTTTACTTCAAATTGGCATTCATAAAAATAATAAATAAATCTAACTGTTAAAAATTTAATTTTTAACTTTGGAAAAATCTCCACAAAAAATCCATGCCCCCCAACTTCCCACAACCAATTGGGACCTACCACGTGGCCCCTTGGAGGGGCGGACCAAATTTAAACTTGTCTTTTTTGAAAATTTTACCTTGGGAAAATTTTCCCACTTTTCCCCGCATCCCCACTAACCCTTGGCCAATCACGTGCTAACACATGGCTAGGTGGAAGTGTGGAAGATTTTTGGACTTAACACCTTTGTTCCCTTTTTGGTGGAAATTCCCCTTTCTCCTTGCGGCCCCGCTCCAACATTGTGCCTTGGAATTAATCCCTTCGCGGACGCGCAGGCCCGCGCATGGCTTTTGATTTTTTTCTCCTTCCGGCTAAATGCCTTAAGTTCCTCTGCTGCCCCACCTCCCGTGTTCAACCTAGGTGTGACACGTGTCTCCCCACTGGTCTCATGGGTGTGCAAATGTAAATTGCACTTTGCGCTCAAGTAGGGAAAATGCCTCTAAATTCCCCGCCGTTCCGCCAATTCCTCACCCCTTTCCCACTTGAACCAGGGCTTGACACGTGTCCACCGGGGACCCGTGGAGGTGCAGAAGAAAATTGGAAACTATGCCACGCAATGGGAAAATTTTCTAGAGCTGACCAGCCAACCCACCAAAAAGGTTTTCCCATCCTCTTGACACGTGTCCCCCCGGGGAAAATTTGACCTAAGAACTCCGCCCAGTCATATCTTGAGTTCTACAAGGAGTTAGGAGGACTTATTTATATCACCAGAAAGGTGAGAAAATTTCCTATCCAATGGGAATGGTTTAGAAATTTTTTGGAAGCATTACATAGGAGAAAAGTCTAGTTGAAACTCTGGTCCTGTTATAGAGTGGGTATGGGGGTAAATTACTCGCTGAACCTAACTGAAACTTCTAGCCCTAAGTTTTGGGCCTGGTGACCTCTGTGAATTGTTAATAAAAGAGAAGTTTGTTCTTGCAGATTTGAGTTGTTTTAGAATCTGTTAGTGGTAAATGTTGCCTAGCAACCTAGTTGTAGACACTCCTAATCAAGTTCTGGGAGTGGGTAAGTGAGACCTTACTCTGTTGATTTTAAATGTGTATTCCTTTCTCACTACAATTAAACCCTGCTCTTGTCTTGATCTAATGGAATTAAATACCTTGGGTATTTAATTTTTTCGGGTCCCTTAACCCTAATATTTCTAATCAGGAAATATTTAGCTAAAATGTCAATGTAATCAATAATTAAATTAATCCTTGGAGAGATTTGAGCTAGGGTGGACCTATTGCACTTGTTTCTCTATAATGAGAAATTAGTAATAATTATAAGGGGAAAAATTATCTGTTGAATTTAATTGTCTTTGAGACTTTGGTCATTAACTCCTAATAGAAAAAAAAAAATTCCATAATTTTCTAACTAAACCTAGGTTGTTCATGGGTCTCAAGTGGGTTGTTTTAACTAGGCATCACAAATGGTCTCATCCCATTCAATTTCATTAGAGTCAATAAGATCCTGAATAACGCATCATAACTTAAGACATCTATCCATAGAGTGACTAATACATCTATGATAATCACAAAAACATTAACATAAAAGATGTTACTTTGAGGCTTGTTCGTATCAACCTCAAATGGTGGAGGGAGAGACATGAGATTGCACTCAAGTAATTTTTGTAAAACCATGTGCAGAGGACAAGGCAACCTTGTAAATTTACATCTTGTAGGTTTCAATTATAGCTTAGTAGGTTGAGAAACAACGTTGATAGAGTATTTAGAAGAAAACTTAGGGTTATTATATTTTCTTTGAAACTTAGCATTTGATGGATTAGGGAAGCTAGCAACATAATTGAGTTTGTTCATATGTAATAGCTTAGCGTCACACTCTTTCAATGTATGACATAGATGGTTAAAATATTGTAACTTATCAAACAATACTGAATATTGTAACGAAGGAAGTAAAATTTGTGGAAAAATGTATTATAATTCACTGTCATCTAATATTTTTCTCATCTTGGTAAGCATTGTTTTATAATATAAGACATAATCATTGATATGCTCATCATATCCTTGTTTGAGTTTAGACAATTGTACATAATATATACTATCCAAAATGTTGATAGAAAATTGTACTAATAATTGATTTGTGATTGTAGTAAAAGAGTGCACAAAATGTGTGGGGAGGTTGTAAAATGATTAGAAAGAAAAGTCCTTAAGGCTCATAGGGAATAACTTAATAAGAAATATATCATTAGATCCATTGCTAAAACAAACAAGATGGAATGATATGAGATGCTCTTGGGGATCACCATTATCATCATAGAAAGGAACCTTAGGTGCAATAAAACCAATAGGAAAAGAATATGCAAAAACTTCATGTACAAGTGGATTATGAAATAATTTAGAAGAGTCCATAGAATTATAATTATGAGAGACGCCTTGTTGCAATTGTAAAATGTATGCTTGCAAAGTATGAACAAGGGACTCAAGAGCTTGTGTGCTAGATGAAGATGCATGCTAGCCACTGTGATGATAGATATGAAATTTAATAGCAATAGTGGTTGTAGGAATAGACATAGACACATTTTTCATAGGAATGTTAGGTGCCCAAAAGGAGGTAGACATAAGAAATGCAGGTATAGTAGATGCTGCCAAAAAGGAATGCTTGAGTTGATCTCTTACAACATATAGAAGACTATCAATGTGGTTAGGATGTTCATGCAATAAATGTTGTATATGTTGTTCCTCGTCCTTAGTAAGGTATTGTGTATGGTGGTCAAAATTAGCATTAGAACCATCACCTTATGCATGATCCAAATTAATAGTAAAAATAACATTGGCAAATATATCATTATGGACTCAAGCACAAGGGTGAGAAAGAGTGTGATGGGAATTAGAAGATGTGAAAAAGCTATATAGATATTGATAATGATCCTAGAGAGTCAAAACAATGAAGCAAAAGACCTAAATAAAATAGGAGAGAAACCCTATGTATATAACAATAAGGCACAATGTGGCTGCAAACAAATCAGACCTGAATGTCAGATGAAACCCTAAGGTGAATAGGGTTAGGGATATGATGTTCGATTAGAGAGGGTCATGTTCACCAAATGATTTCAATTTTTTGAGAAGTGGTTCTCACCCTTTTTAATTTGAAAATGTTTTAAATAAAATACATAAAAAGGATGAATAATGTTATAGGTGGATGTTCTGATTTAATTAACTTCCAACATTAATTGCACATATCAAAATAAAACTTTTCAAAGTGACCATTGATTTAACAAATTCTAAAAAATAAGTAAAGTGCATTGAGCTGATTCTGTGTGGATCTGGAAGAGTCTAGGTGGTTTGAGTGCAAGAATAAGTAGATTTGGAACTAGAAATGTTTCATTACTAAAATTTTAACCTGAAACTGAGTCAGGTCAAAAACTATACAACTTAGTCCAAAGTTTCCAAACAAACCTGACCCTTCTGTACGGTCTTAGACCTGGTTGGAATTTAGGTCTACAAAATCCTGAGTGCTTCACCTGCCTGAAAATGTTTATCATTGTATGTCAGTGTTATTTTCTCACCTTCAAAATGGTGCTCTAAACTCCACTCAAAACCTCAAACCCCTATAGGGTGTAGACACAAAATTATGCACTTATTTCTAGTACATCACGCCTCTAGTATGTTGTTGTATACATGATTTCTAAGTACAAAGATTAGAAACTGGTGACACCTTTTCCTAGTTCTTCTATTTCATTTGATTGGTTTTGATTGTGAAATTGTCTTATACTTCTTGGATTTATATATTTTGGATGAGTCACAAGGATCCCTGTCCCCAGTCTTGGTTTTATTTATGTTTCATGGATTTTGGAACAATACCGCCCATTAAGGAAACTACCGCCCAAGTGTTAGTGTCTCTTCTAGGTGTTGTCCATTCTCTTTGGTTTTCTAAATTGTCGTTTGATACTTAACTTTGGGTCATCCTTTGGTGTCAATAAGTGTTAAAATTCAAACAAGGGAGTCATATACACACACAAATTACTTACTCTCTTTAGGGGCTGGAAAACTTTGGGCTATTACTTACTATATACTACTAGGGAAAACATTATGTAGAAAAAAAATCACACACTATGGTACATTTCTAGGTCCAAAAGAATACTAATGTATATATGATTCCTAAGCATGAAAACTTGTGGTTGATAACCATCTTTAGTCTCTTTTATTTGTCTCTTGCTTTCTCTTTGGTCTTACACACCCTACAACCCTGACAAAACCTGAATGTTTATTTTTTATGGCCGCAGACATTGGTGCCCAGTTAGGAGACTAGCACCCCAATTCTTTTGTCCATATTGGGTACTCCTGACCCTTTCTTACCTTTACTCACTCTTTTTGGGTGTCTTTTATCTTTTGGGCATATTTTTCACTTATGGGTCTGCCTTCCAATTGTCAATTATGAAATTCAAACAAGGGAATCATATATATACTTAGTTACTTCTCAAAAATTAGGATTAAGCACTTAATCATTACATACTACCACCTAATATTGCATTCAAAAGGAATACGAGCATTAAAGGAATCCATATAACATGGATACAAGGGACAAGGGCTGCATACTTCTGCATATACTACATAGGAGGGGAATTCTATTCTATTCCATCCACACATACTATACATTATAGACCTAACCCGCTTTCACTATGTAACTTACACAAGGGCATCCTAGGGAATCATTTCTACACACACACAAGAACTACATGGGGTTTGAGATGTAGTGTAACACTCGACAATAAGTTCACTCTTCAGGAGAGCACCAGGGTTAGTTCAAATTCACATTATGCATATTTTTTATTGGATTCGATTTAGTTTTTGGACATGTGTAGGTAGTCATTTTGTTTTACAAATTACAGGTACCCTTGATAATCAAAGAGTGAATATCAAATGATAGACATGAATCAACAAAAAATCCCTTGTGACATAGAAGAAAGTAGTTTATGATCATTTTCACAACCACCAATGCCTAGATCTAGTCACCAGTTCCCAACTAACTCTGCCCTCCTGTAGGCACCCTTGTTCTACATCATTCCTAAGTTCTAGAATTTACACTAAGCATTAACGACATTGTCTACAATCTGTTAATCAATTTTACCTTCCTAGATCACTTCCTGTTCACTTGGAAATCAACTAAGAATCCCTATCTCTCCTCTTGCTTGGGGTTTCACATTGTACATGCTTGCTTGCTTTCATCTTTACTGTATATCAACAGTTCTACATTATTTATTACAATAGTTACTCTGAAATATATATTTAATTCAAATTAAATTAAATCATTTGGTGAACCCCACTTGTGATCATACACTTGGATCCTTATTTTTCTTCTTTCATGGCTCCTAAAATTCCTCAAATCTCCTTGCATGACTTACTTCAAATGCACCCACCTTGCAAAGATATTCTCCAAAAATACCTAGAAACTATGTATCTCCCATACAATATGCCACCTACACAGGTAAGTTCCATCTTTGATCATATCTCTAACGAACCTCTTGATCACGATACCATAGCTAATCAATCCATTTGAAAATCAATTCAAGCTTTACATTGTTTAATTTAAGATACAATTAAAGTTATGGAAACCACAATTACATCTCTCACTAATTAAATCCAATGTCTCAAGAATGCTTTTCAAGCCCATGCTAGTTCTTCTTCTACACCTCATCCCAATCTTATGTCTTCTACATGTGCTTATATCAATGAACCTCAAGTCTTATCGTTACCAACACCTCTCAAGCTTGATCTAAATGCTAAGTAACATGATATTATTCCTGATATCCTTAATTACCAATTGATCAACTTACCAACTACTCATTTTTATCCTCCTTATCATCTTTCCAAGTACATAGGTATTCTATTTTTCAATTATCACAAAATTATTGGACATCATGACAATGTTTTCTATGCTTTAAAACAAATAATCAAGCACCTTGAGCATCAGGGTTTTATTTCATTTTCTTCACAACATCTCACTACATATCCAATTGCTAAATCCCAATGGGCTCCTAAATCTGGTCCTTCCATGTCTAATGAGCATCAATCCATAATCACTAATGTTCCTTCTTTGGTAAGTCAAGAGCCTCCTATCCAACCCATTCCAACTAAACAACCTCCTCTAAAAATCTATCCTCCATCCCCTCCTCATAGCAAGTATTCTACAACATAACCAATGCTAAGTAAGTAACCACCTCTAAAAATCCGTTCTCCATCCTCAACTCCTATCAAGTATTCTACAACATTACCCATTCCAACTAAGCAATCACCTCTCAAAATCCATCCTCCTGTCAACCCAAAACTAAACCCTGGCCCTATTATTGTTTATACTAATCATTTCGACAACAATATGTTTTCTCTTGATGCATTTCAAAATCTGTACCCATAACAATGTCTCTCTTACATTGTCACATAGATCTCCATCACTTACACACTTGGGGGGCAATGCACTTTCCCCATTTCTAGCACTATCAATTATATCTAACACCTACTATCATACTTCATGCTCTGTGCTTCATGATTAATCTTTCTCAGCACTTCTACACCCTTTGATACACACATTGTATCATCATCACCCTATGACACTATAGTTCCACGGTTCATACTCAACTGGTGAGGGTCTAATTCTGAAATGAACCTCACATCATCTACATTTCATGCTCTATGCTTCATGGTACATCTTTCTAGCATCTATTTTCACACAACACACTCATTACCCGATGACACTCTTGTTCTATGGTTCATTCTGACTATTGAGGGAGTTTTTATAAATGAACCTCATCTTCATACACATCTGTTGGGGGGCATGCTGCTCAAATCATCTTCACATCTTACATACCACACCATCACATCCATACACAACATTTGCATAGCTTGATTGCATTTACTCTTGCTAGCTTATTCTATCTACATGTTACCCTTTGTTTTCTATGCTAGACAAATCCTTAGTATGTAATCATCTTATATATACACATGCATGTTCACTTGGCCTTTTAAGGTGAATGCAAATATCTTACAGGTTTTCACATATTGTAATGATGCTTGACACTATACATTTTACTAGTCCCACTAAGGATCCTAGGGGAATATACTTTCATTTCTCCAACATTCTACACACTTCAGGTTTTATTGCTACATTAGCTACTTCTCATTACAAGTTACCTTACTTTTCATTGATTTATACATGCTTTGACATACTATTTATCTTTCTAACATGCTAATGGGTGCTTCATGTGTAGCATTTTCCTTGCAGGACTATATACAACCATGGTTATTTGATACATTTTTCTTTCTATTATTTATGGGCTATGCCCTATGTCTTATTTGATCATTGTATGTTTTATCTTGCTTCATCCCTGATTGTCTTGTGACATTGTGAGCAATGTCCTAGGTATGCAACCTGATTTTTGCAGTCCATCTTGTCTTATTAATTTCTTGTTACATTTTCTTCTCTTGCATGCTACCTTTACTACTAACACTTGTTACTAGCCACTTTGTTTACATGTGCCTTGGTTTCTACCATGCACATCCCCTACCCCCTATAGGTATCCACTTCAGATCAACATCAGGTCCTCTCCTTTGGGCCGTATTCTCCTACTATTTTGCATGCACCCCAAATGAGGGGGGCATATATTGGGTGAATAAATCACCCCTACAATAGCTCAAAGCTATAGTTTAGACCAACACAATACAAAAAACACTAGAACACAGTCAAAGAATGGTCCAAATTTTTTTTAGATCTCACACATAGAGCATACACTAGCATCCACTATTAAATAGTAGCACCTGGGTGCTTGTGTCTTCCCCTAGGTGCTAATGTCCTGAGGGTAAACACAGTCATTTTCTAAGTACAACACAATCTACGGTAGTTTATAGAGAATTTCTACAGTAATAAGCACTGGCCTTCAGTCATAGAATGCATTCTATCTCCTACAATTGGTACAATTTGAAACAAACCAGAACAAATAGAATAAATCGAGATGTACCATCTGTAGTGGTGCTTATTAGGAAGAGTCATGGAAGGAGAGTAAAACTATACCTCTCTCCCCAACACTTGCTCTTTGGCATGAGATCACCCAAAAAACTTGTACTTGGCGTGAGATTTCCCAAAACACTTGCACTTGGCATAAGATCACCCAAAAAAAATAACCCTTCAACATTCAAATCAGCAATTCAAGAAACATTACTTTCTATCCTTTTACTCTCTTATACATTAGTGTGCACACTTTCCTTTATCACTACTTTTACACACTTTTACATATTTTATTTATATTTTTCATATACAAATTTTTGACTACTCTTTCACTCTTCTTTTGTAGGCATGTCCTTAATACTCAACAAGGAGTAGCTTACATAATCGAACACAAGTTCCAATAGCACACAATGCATACACTTCACCCCTAGGGCCCACTTCCCTTTCCTAGTCTCCACGATTCACTTGTCCACACAACATGCTATTTGCCACACTCTCTACAGGATCATAAGGTACACATCTTATATCTACTTTATGTTATTGAGTATTCACTCAAAAACATAAAGTGGGGGAAAATGTACACACAAAATCATGCACTTGGGTACATTTCTAGGTCTAAAAGCATATAAATGTATATATGATTCCTAAGCAAGAAAACTAGTAGTTGACAACTATCTTTGGCCTCTTTTATTTGTCTCTTTCTTTATCTTTGGTCTTACACACCCTAGAACTATGACAGAACCTGATTAATTTATATTTTATGGCTGTAGACACTGGTACCAAGTTAGGACACCAATGCCCAGGCACTTCTATCCATATTGGGAGCTCCTGACCATTTATTACCTTTACTTGCTCCTTTTGGGTCTCTTTTATATTTTGGGCATCTTCTTCACTTATGGGTCGGCCTTTTAGTTGTTAATTACAAAATTCAAACAAGGGAATCATATATATATATATATACTTAGTTACATCTCAAAAATAAGGACCAAACACTAAAGATTGCATACTACCACCTAATCTTGAATTAAAAAGGCAAAATATCGTCAAAGGCATCCATCTAACATCCATACAAGGGACAAGGACTGCATACTCCTACATACACTGCATAAGAGGGGAAGTCTATTCTATTCTATCCACACGTACTATACATTGCTACATTCTAGATCTAGCCTGTGATCACTGTTCAACTTACACAAGGGCATCTTAGGGCATCATTTCTACACACACACACAAGAACTACATGGGGTTTGAAATGTAGTGCAGTGCTTGGAAGTAAGTTCACTCTTTGGGTGGCCGTTGGAGTTAGTTCGACTCCACATTATACATATTTTTAAATTGGATTTTATGTGGTTTATGGACATGTGTAGGTAGTCATTCTATTTTGCATGTTATAGGTATCCTCAGTGATCAAGGAGTGAATATCAAGTGAAAAACATGAATCAACAATGAAGCCCTTACAATACAGGAGGGCAAAGACACCTTTTATTGCTTGTTTTTACATAAGAAGTTCGTAAAGTGCTAGTTGTTCAAATGAGGTATGATTTACTTGCTTATATATACTTTCAAAGGTTTTTATGTCATAAAATGCCAACCAAGGGGGATATTTGTTCATAATAATGTTATAGAATTGAAATAATTAACTCAAAACATGTTGGCCCAAAACCATATAATAGGGTTAGGATATAAATCTACATCCCCACCAAAACCGACATTTTTGGACATGAGGGAGAAAATTATGTTTCAACTTTATAGGCCTAAGCATGGATGTTTTTAGATGTATTTTATGTAGTTAAACACTGGAGACTGAAGACAAAGATATGTGTAAAGATAAGAAATTTCTTAGAGTGCTATCAATTTATGCTAAGCAAGAGTGAGGAGAGTGCATTTGTTGATGCAAATGTGCAATGCTAATATAAATAGTGTCAAAGGATAGATTTCCAAATTTGAGTGTATAAAACAACCTTCCCATTCCCACTTAACATAGTTTAAGGTCTCTTATTTAGCTTGTTTATCCTGACAGACTTCCATGTCATCAAATAATAAAAGTACAATGCACAAAATCCATAGAAAATATCAATTGACAAGTTATAAACTTAATATTTCATGTTTTCCATCCCTATGAAAGGCCATATAGTTTGGTCAAGATATTATATATGGTCATGGACAACTTACATAGTGTTGGACTGACATGTTCTTAAACTTTGCTTTCAATTTCTTATTCTTTGTTGGGTCTTATAATCCCTCTAGGAAAACCTTTATTTGATAAATCGTCTATGGAACCCTATATAAGCAAGTAAACACTACCTCATTTTCTAACTTGAAAACCATATGGAATCACATTAATACATGCACTTCCAACACTTGTAAAAGGAACCCAAGGATTCCTAAATATTGCAATAACACACCTTTAGTCATTAGGGAAACAATATCTATAGGTATGAATCTTCTTACCAGGCCAAGGAGTCAACCCATGTCTAGAATGAAACATCATCATGTTTAAATCTCCATGTTCTAGCAAACTACACACCCAAAAATTCCCAAAACCATTTGTAATGAACTAAGTGCACTAAATTTCTCATGTTTTCAAGTTTATATCTTGTTTAGTACATCAATTGCAAGTGTTAATGAATTTTTCTGATACTAGTAATTAATGTTGGAAGCTAATAAATCAATAAAACCTTTTCTTGCAAAACCTTACATCCTTTAGTGTATTCATAATTTCATTTCACTAATTCTTATATTTAACATAATATGATTAGGGTGTAAACATAACTACCTATATTTAGTCGTATTATATGACTTTCTCTCCTCAATTACATTTATTAATTTCTCTCAAATCCACTTGCATTTGTCCACAATAATATATTTCTCCTAGGTATTGCTCCCAGGGATTTACAAAATCTCAGCATCTGCCTATATGAAACCACTCATCTAGGACCAAACCATCCAAAAATTTGGTCTGAAATTAATAGTTTCATCTGCACCTACCCAATGATCACTTTATTAAATTGATATCTTTTTATATACCGGTACCTTCCCCATAGGCCAACCTTAATATGAAATTATACTTATGAATCCCTACATAAGCAAGTCTAATGCACTGATTTACTCAACTAGCACTTTCAAGAGCACTCATTGCAAATATCACCCCTAAAGCACTCCAATCTCTCCTAAATTCCTCTAAAGTAATTCCGCATTCTAGGAACAATCCCTACACAATTATAAATCAAGTTCAACAAAGTTATATAGTCATGTTTCCCAATTTAGAGACCTTCTAAGTTGAGTCAAGCTAAACATATAAAGCCATTGTTTACATTATCAAGTGATCGAATTGCTAAAGCTAGTTAAATCATGTAGACATCATAAAATGTACCTCTATGGTCACATAATTTAAAAAAATATAAAAAACATCATAAAATCACAGTAATCACTAAAAATCAAATAACCCACAAAAATAACTAAAAATTATAAAATAATGTTGATTGAATACATGTAACCCTATTTTAGTAGATTTTAGGATTCGATCTTTTTAAGTGAAAAAAACCACTAAAAATCATAAAATAAAAGGGTTTAATGATACATGTGTCAACAACTTCGAGATGCATGTATCCAAATAGGCACACGAGACTCTTCTTCTAGAGAAGGAAAAAACCTACACACAAATAAATAGCTTGACGAGAGTCTATGTTAGATAATAATATGGCGAGTTGCTTGGAAAGGGCCAATCCTTGGAACCAACGGGATTCCTTCAATGGATGTCAACTTGATTTTATATAATTAAGCTGGAAATCATGATAAGATTACAAATGTTATGGAATAACAAATTTAGGATGTGTAATGTGTGGATGATAGACTCAATCAACATCCTTGATGATAGTTCTAGGAGGGTTAAAAATTTTTCTTCCCAATAATAGTTGGCCTCGTCACTCTATTCGAGGAGAACTTACAACTACTTAGTGATCTCATCTGGATTGGGTGTGAAAGCGATGACACAGAGATTTAGTTTATAGTTGGCGTCTAACTATTCCCACACAAGTGGTTGTTACACAGTCGGTAAGTCAAAGATGATGTCTAGTTCATAAGCTGCTCCTAGAAGTGTCATCTAATGAAAACAAAAGATTACAAACAATAATTTATTAGACACGATTACTGATTTTTAGAGAGATAAGAAAAGATATATAAGAAATGCAATATATTCTCAAATGGGTTTTAAGTTTGTGGGAGGGTTGTTAGGTTGTTAAGATTGTTTTTATTGATTTTTATCGATTTAAGTTTTTTTGTTGTTACATATGGTGAAATGGTGAATGTAAGTCGGTAGAAAGGAAAAAATTACTATGAGGGGTTGTGAAGGGGCGTGTTAGAGTGTGTACGCACCTATAGGAATTAAGGTTTCCTAATTCTAGTGTCTACACACCCATTTAATTACCCTCACCCATCCATATTTAATCTTATCACACCCCTCTATACATTTAACTCCACCTACCGTTTGCATCCCCAATACACATAAGACCCTTATCATCTTATATGACCTTAAATCAATAAAATAAGACTCACCCCTACCTTCACATCTTAAAACTTCTTGACTCCTAACTCTTTAGTGCACTTGAATCCCTAATCTCTTGTTTTTTCTTCATGTAGTCTCTAAATCATACACTTACTATGTACATCTAGCCTCTAAATATGTCATTTATATACATGATTCATAAACAAGACAATTACTCATTAATAACCCTTTACTTTATGTTGGCATTACTTTTATCCTTTTCATCTTTATTGCTTGTTGTTTATGATTTGCAACTTACAATTTTACATACCATTCAACATACTAGCCTACTTTGATTTCACTATTTTACCTTTTGAGTACCTTGTACAAAACTACCCATTAGGGACAGGAGCGCCTGAGTGTTACTGTCCCCTTTCTCTCTTTTTCTATTTTATTTCGGATGTTACTTCTTTCTTGTCTTTAGTTATCACCCTTATTTAACCTTTAACTTGTTAATGACAAACCTTAAGTGAAGGAATCATATATATACATGTCTTATTTAATTCCATTAGGGGGAGCATGCATTTTCATGAGGTGCATAATATTACAAGGAGCTAATATTTTCTATCTACTACATCAAAGGACTGCATTTTAGACTACATACTTTTGCATAGGATGGTCTATTATAAATTCCACATTGCACATTTTACATTGGGACAATGTCTTTATATCATGTTATTCTTTTTTCCACTAAAACTATGGAAACCTAGCTTAAGGGACACTATTTTAATCACACACACATAACATTGGGGTGACTATTGAGGTCAGTATGACTCAAGAATATGCATTATTTATTCATCTAATATGAACTTGAGTATTGTGTAGGTAGATAGGATTTTTTTTGTAGGTATAGGTGATACATAATATAAGTGAAACAAACCTAACACAAACTACATTGAACTAAAGGTGATAAGAACTGACACAGAAAGAACTAGGACAAAGGGTATTTCACAGACACTAGTGCCCAGGTGGTTGTGTCCTCTCTCCCAAGCACTTCTGTCCATGAGATCATCACATTCTAGTTTCTAAATCAGAACTTACACATGCTAGAATTAGGATTTATAAATAATTCACCAACCCATAAACATTTCAGACCTACGGAGGCAAGCTGAGTCATTCTACAAACCTTATCTATCAATATCACTTATATTTCTATAGCTAGATCTTTCTTGAATACTGTTATATTTATCTAATTAGCAGTGTCCTTACATATATTTAAATTTTATTAAATCACCTCCTTTCTCACATGTCTTTTGAGATGTGAAGCCATATCATAAAGGATAGTTGTAGCTCACATCACAATTATGTTACAAAATTTTTACATATGTCTTAGTTGTGCATCTGTATGGATTGCAATATCAACATAATTTTCTACCAACCATATCTGCAACTGGTCTATGACTAACAGTTAGGTATAATACTATTTTATTTATCATTTCTATTTCACAAACTTCTTTTACTACCTTAAAAGAGTTAGGGATCTGATTGAGGTAGGTACCCTAACCATAAAAAATACTAATGTTTCCCATAGTTTTATGATTACAGATTTACATTGAAGAGTTATACTTTATTCATGGAAAGAACCTCATGATTGTCCCTCACACATACAATGGCGACATAGCCTATCTTTATTAGTAACATTATTTAAGATTGATTCATTTTATATTTTTAACACTCTATAAGATAACTTATATCTTAACACACATTTTGGTGACTACGGTGGGACTCATTTTGGTTTGATTTACTTCTTTTCATTTTTGAATCTACTATATGTTTTCACTAGGGTTTGCACATTTATCATTTTGTTTCATTGTTCTAGAATTTTCCATTATAGATATAAATTTTTTCATTGCATATTTTCTAAAATGACAAAAAAATATGGTTGCAAGACAGTCAGAAGAACTTAATTTTTTAATTTCATTTTGTTTTTTTTGTTTCTTTAGTATTCATTTTCTACCATTTACCTAGAAAAATTGGTGTATGTTCTTCCCTCATTCCACAAGGTGATTTTGGGAATCATAAACCATCTTGTTCCTTAGCATGCTTGGTGGTGCAAATTAACTTACAACAATTAGTACGCTGTTCACTAATCCACAACCATTTATTCATCAGAACTAGGGACGTAAACTTTCAACACTGCTAGTGCTGTATACACAGCTACAGGTGCTTAAGAGGCATAAACTAAAAAATTGTTGTCACAACAATTGGAAAATACAATGCTGGAAATAAACTAAGTTGCAGATGAAAGTAGATGCTACAACTAATTAATAAAACAGGTAAAAGCATAACATAAGTAAAGGAATAAACTACTCTAATTGTAATCTATTCATGTAAGGAAATAAAACAACAAACAAAAATGAAAGGGGGTTTAACAAACCACAAGTGGGCCCTACCTTAGGTGCTAACCCTTCATAAGGCTTGTGTCTACAAAAAAATGGTAGAACTCATATTTTATTTATCAACATGAAGATTACATAATGAAACTTACAACAATTCCTTAATTTTTTGATCGATCCCTTCAACAGTCTTGAAATTTACTTTATATTCACTAGAGATGTGTAGATACCCATTAAAAATAACAATTACAATTTGATTAAGTACAAGATCATTACTAAGAAATCTATAGATTCTTATGCATGCAACATAAATAAAAGGTGTTATAATACAACAACATAAATAACTATTCAATCTAAGAATCAGTTATCAAGTTAAATCAACTAGTTCCATAGTTGTAGTTGTAAAGCATAATTAGGTATTGGTGTGAGATCTTCTTGTTGTTGTCATAACTACTTATTTATTGAAATGTGTGAACTCAAGTGAAGTATCCACATTGATCAAGCTTCCCAAAATTATGGTCTTGTATATGCGTGTGTTCTTCTTTGGCTGTAGCTGATTTGTTGCGGATGAGTTCCAGTTGCTGCATGTCAGTTGCTGTGGACACATCCCTTTACATTGTGACAAAGTTTCTTCAGTTGCATGTTAGTGGATACACATAACAACTTCTTGCAAACAAGTGTGGCATTCAAACATAGCACTATTAATCATTTCATTGTATCCAAGAGAGTAACATGTACATTTAAAATCCACGGAACATAGTAACTTAGTAATAGTTATATTAATTAATATAAGTGCCATAAATTCAAGATTTATCATATATGTTCATAAGTATGTGGGAAACATAAGTTCAAGGGAGTACACATGGATAAAAAAATACAAAAATGAGGCATTTTAAACAGTAAATAAAAGGGCTCATCAGCGCTACTCAAATTTCATCATTGAGATTCCATATTTAGAGTATGTATTCCAGTAGACTATAGAAACTCTATGAGGAAATGTAATATTTGGCTAAGGGGAATTCATTTTTACCTAATTTCCACAAAGTGAGGTAGTTCTTACATCAATACATAAGCCTCAAACAATACCCTTACACGAATTCGAGGTTCATGTACTAAAGGTTATGTTGAGTATGCTCCTAGGATCCTACTTTATAACCTAACATTAGGATCCTATATCTGTCATATTTTTCTTCAAAGTGTCAAGAACGCAACATTCTAAAATATAACCACCCTATACTTCTTCAAAAATCCATAAAAACTATAGAAAAATTAAAAAATCCCATACCAGTAACATGGGCGATTTCCCCTTATTTGCCCCTATTCGCTTCTACCTACATCCTTATATATCATTATTCATTGTCTATCACCACTCTTTTATCTCTATGTAATTTAGTTTTTCACCTTCCTCAATTGCACACAATTCATGTATTCGATCTATCCACCCAAATACTTGGATCCTTGAGCCCATACTGAAACCCACTAAAAGGAATGATAAAAAGATCATTCCAAGCCATAAATAAATAAAATTCCAATAAAACATCACACTTAATAAGCTGAAAGTAATTTTCCAAAATAAATTTAGAAAAACCTTTGTAAACAAATGAACATCAATATCATATATTATTATGGAACTTTATGTAGTACAATGAGAAGGAACCTTTCTTATATAGGCTAGTAAGATCAATCTAAGAACTAGTCAAGGCCATAGATAAAGCCATAAATCAAGGAAAAAACTAGACAATAGAGAACTAGTCAAGACCATAGATCTAGGAAAGAACTAGACAACAAAGAACTAGTCAAGACCATAGATCAAGGAAAGAAATATACCTAATATCTAGATAATATCCTCCCAATATCTAAGTAAGATAAAAAAATATCCACACATAAGTGGGTGAGAATAAATAAAATAGAAGGTAAATAAAGTACCTAGGTGAACATTAACTAAGGTAAAAAACCTAGTCTAACACCCCCTTCAAGTGAAGCTAGGGGCCCAAAATAAAAGTGGCATATCCACAATATGAGTCCTAACAATAAGGCCTGATCAGGTACTCATGTATAATAAATCCATGAATAAATATCAAACCAAAATTAGGAAAGAATCCCACTAAAAATAAAGAGAAATAAGAAGTAAGATGCTCTCACGAACACCCCCAAGAACAACTTTCTAAACCCCAAGTATGCCACGCAACTCAAGGTAGCAAGGTGATACAAAAGGATTCATAAAGATTTTGACAACCTATTGCTAAGATGGAATGTATTCCAAACAAAGAAATCCATCCTAAATGTGATGACAAATGAATTTTATGTCAATATAAATAGGGTTACAAGAAATGTGAGTTGCACTTTTATTGTCACACCAAAGTAAAGTTAGTTAATTATGTGGGAATTGATACTCTGTCAATAATTATTGAAGCCAAAGAATTTTCTGACTCACTATAACTACTACCCTATACTCTACCTATGAAGATGAAAGTGCAATAGCCTATTGATTTTTACATGCCCAAGAAACTAGAGAAGAGCCAAGGAAAAAATGGTATCCAGAAGTGGAACGCCTATCATCAATAGAACCTTCCCAATCTAAATACGTATATCCAACCAACTGAGTATAACCCTTGGTGTAGTGTAGTCTAAAGTGGGAAGTGTCCTGTAAATAGTGTAAAGTTTTTTTATCAGCCTCCCAATGACTATTATGAGGAAAATGTGCAAACCAAGATACAAGTCCTACTGCAAATGAAATATTAGGGTGAGTTTGGTTCAAGTATATGAGACTTCCAACCAACAACCTATATAATGTAGGATCACAAAGTGGAGTGATACATGTGGAAGTAAGAGTAACCCTAGTTTGGAAAGGATATGGACTTGGCTTGTAATCAACCATATCAAAATGCCAAAGAAGATCATGGGTGTACTTTTGCTGACTCAAATGAATCCTTGAATTTGTCTGAGAAATATGCAAACCAAGGAAATAATTCAATAACCTACGATCTTTCATGTTAAATTACATGGAAAGATCCTTCTGAATAGTCTAAATGTGGGAAGAAGAGCTTCTAATAAGTATTAGATCATTAACATACAAGATAAGTATCACAATATCCTTTCCAACATGTTGGAGATATACTGTAGGATAGGAGTGATAATGAACAAAACTAGTAGATAAAAGAAAAGAATCCATCTTCTCATATCAAGCTCAAGGGACCTATTTGAGACCATAGAGAGACCTTCAGAGTCTACAAATAAGAGAAGAGTCGTGAAAAAATTCAGTAGGTTGTTCTATGCATCTTTCCTCCTCTAAATATCCATGTAAGAAGGCACTCTTCATGTCCATATGGTATATGGGCCACCCCTATGATTCAAAAATAACAAGTATAAGTCATAAAAAATCCATCTTGACAACAAGTGCAAAAGTCTCAGAGTAATCAATACCTTCAACTTGTGAAAAACCCTTTACAACAAGACGATCCTTATACTTATCAATGAACCCATCAGCGGTGTATTTGGTTCAATATACACACTTACACCTAACCATATTTATTCCTATAATAAGAGATACCAAATCCCAAGTATTATTATTCATCAAAGAAGAATACTTAGCCACCATCGCATCATCCCACTCCTATATCCCATGAGCATGTGAAAAATATTGTGGATCCTCATTAACAACATGAAAAAAAAGTCCAGAATCTGTAGAATGTGCATGATGATGCCTAGTGGGTGGAAGATCCTGTATGAAAGGTGGTACCTCAGAAACTATAATATGAGCCCACTTAGGCATAGTGACAACATCAGTGGGAATAGGATCCTCGTCGACATCCATAACCTCCTCATCAACCTCATCAAATAAGGGATCCTCAAGATGAGAGAAAGAAGAAGTAGGCATGGAAGAAGATGAAGAATCATAATGAGAGAAGGTCTCATCAAACTGAACATGTCTTTGAAAAATAACCTTGTAAGTATTAGGATTTAAAATTTAATAACGTTTCATGTCCTCACAATACCCTATAAAGATCAAGGGTTTTCTCTTCTTATCCAAGGCTTTCCTTTTCTTCTTTGGCATAAAGGCCTAAGCATGGCTCCCAAAGACTAAAAAAAATGAGACATCGGGATTAGTTTTGGACCAATATTCCTCTTGAGACAAATTCTCAAGTTCTTTGTGTGGTGCAAAATTTTGAATGTAGTTAGTAAAATTAACTACTTCTGGCCAGTATATAGGAGGTAAATATATAGAATGCATCATGTAGTTATCCATTTCCTTCAAATTTTAGTTCTTCCATTCTGCTAAATCTATTCTATTGTGGAGTATGCGGAAAAAAATGTTGGTGAATAACACCATGAGGTTAACAAAAAATTAGGAAAATATTTGTTGAAGTACTCCCCCAATTATCATTGTGAAAAGGTTCTTTATGTAACTAGAAGATTATTTCTTGACCAAATCCTTAAAGACTTTGAAGTGTGAAAAAACATCACTTTTTTACTTGAGAAAATAAAACAAAGTACGCCTCGAGAAATTATCAATAACGGTAAGCACATACTTAGCTCCATTAAAAGAGGGGATATGAAAAACCATCAAGTCTCTATGCACAAGCTCAAGTGGTGAAGAACCTCTCTTGGAAAAATTCTTAGGGCATGGATCATGGTGTTGTTTCCCTAATGCATAAACCAGGGAAAACTCCCTCAAGACAAGAAACTCTAGGAATATCATCAACCATACCATGATTTCTCAACTCCTTTAAATATTTGTAGTTGAGATGTCCAAATATCTCTCGTGCCAAATATTACTCTCTGAAATTTGCATGAGAAACTAATATTTTCCCTATGGAGGAAGTGTCATCAAAACCCTCAAAGTGATATAGTCTAAAACCATGATCAATAATACCTTGAGAAATAAGTGAATGAGGCTCCATCATGGTTCGTACTTATGCTCTTTGTGGTGTCAAATTCAATATTTTTCCTTAACCAGAATGACAAATTTGATACATAGAAAGAAAAGTTGTAGTGATGTTAGGAAATACAATGTATCTTGGATACTACTACCATCAAGGTGTATATCACCTTTTCCTTTAACAAAAATAAAGGAATAATCTCCAACCTCAATTTTGGAAGCAGAACTCAAAATTAGTAATAAAAAATATTCCTTGAAAGATGTCATGTGATGATAATCACTAAAATCTATAACCAACTATCAACATGAGCTGACTGAGATCTCCCAACAACATTAAGTGATTTTCCATGCTCATTAAAAGAAGGTGGAATAGAGACAAAGATATTTTATTTCTTGACTGCATCCTCTAAGGATTGCATTCACTTGTAACATTTGTGTTCATCATGACCACTACCCCCACAAAAATAGCATGAAATGCTAGAATTATTCTTGGATTTAGAAGACTCTTTGGGTTTAGAGTTGTTCTCTTTGGGTTTAGACCTATTTTTAGATGGAGAAGGAGTGAAATTGGATTTACCTTTTGGTTTCTCCTTGCCCTTAGGATAATATGTTACTAATACCCTCTAAGAGATGAAAGACTCGAGCTTCGATATTTTAGATTATCCTCTAGTAATTCTTTCACAAAATATTTCTATGGTAGGCATTTGGAATGTGTCACCTAATGCATCCATGTTAGAGAAAAAGGTAGAAGTAAATATTTGGAATGGACCTTTCAACTTGGATAGAGTTAGGTAAACACACTCTTCATCTTTCTTATCTCTTCCACTCCCCTTTAATTATGTCAACAAGTTCTTGAACTTAGTAAGATAGTCTATAATTGATGGAAAATATTCCAAACTAAGAGAGATGATCTCAATTTCAATTTGCATGGCTCTCATGTGATCCACCTTACCAAATAAGTTCTCCATTTTTTTCCCATATGATCTTATATTATATTAACATGTAAAATGATACAAGATTATTCATAAATAAATACGTAGTATGGAAGCGCGCCCCAAAATCATAGAACAAACGAGGAAAAAATTCCTATGAATGAGGGAGAGTACAAAGCATCACAAAAATAAAGATAAAACTAATTAAGTTGCAACTATTGAATTATTGTCCATACAAGGGGTGGGTCTTGGTCATGTTAACCAAAACTAGGAAGATATTTTCTAGAATATGGCACATCCCATCTTGAGCCAAGATGGGTTTCTTCTTCAGTTTCTTTAACATTATATCTGGGAGGAAGAGATGGCTAAATCCATCCTTGGAAATTTATCAAGCAGAGGAGGGAGGCTCCAAATATCATGGGGAGTGTGGCTCGGGAGCATCTGAAGAGCCCCAACCAAGCTAGATAGGTAGTGGGGGGAATCGCATCCTCAGTGGCAAGCTAAAGGTAGAGGAGGATGGCTGTGAGGAGATCGACCGGTGTGGTTGAAGGAGCAGCATTTGGAGAATCTCAGGTGGCCACTATCTCTTTAATGCCCACTAACATTGCCACTTTGCAGGGAACAACGAGAGGGGGACTGCAAATCTCTAGCAATGTTGTAAGGGGTGTCACCCTAGTGGACACTTGCAGTAGAAGTGGTAAAGGATACTCCACTTCAATCACCACTTTATTATATTGAACATGAATATGCAATGAAAAATTCATGATAAATAAAAAATGTTATAGATAGAGAAGTGTTAATCAAATTCAAAATTACCTTAAATAAATAAAAATTCAATTATTTCCATAACCAGAATAAAATTTCACCTCTGAAAGGCATGCCAAATCAAGGGTAAATTTTTAGCATTAAAGGATTATCTCCTAAGAGAACATTTTTCCAATTGAAACATTCTAAACAGAAAAGGGTGGAAAAAAGAGTGAATCCAACCCCATGGAATGGCATTTTTTGAAATAACAAAAGAGGTGAGGGAGAGTTTCTCATAGATGCCCACAGAAGGAGAAATTTATACTAGCAGACAGATTCCCAATTGCACTTGTTGTTATCCAAGAAGGAGGAAATATGGTGGATAACACATGTCTCAAGAAAAAGTGTGGCCTCATTTTGGGTTCCACATGGCAGGGTTTGACACAAACTGAGTATGTTAAGAATTTCTAGAGAGATTGAAGAGAAATGAATTCCCCATTGGAAGTGTCTAATAGTTTCCCACCATGGGAAGATGTTTGAGAGCCTAGAATCCCATCCTATGGCTAAATCTGAAGCTATCTCCGAAAAGGGTTATGGACATATACCACTTCTAGTCCATCCACCATAGATGAGTTTGAAGCACAATGATATTATTGATCATGTGATCTGGCACTAAGGAAATGATGTTGGTAATGAGGGCTCTATCTAGAAGATTCAATTTGAATTTTTATTTGAGTTATTTCTAGGGAAACCAAGATTGAGTGTGCTTGTAAAAATGGTCTTGGATAATGTGAATTATATTCTTGAAGAAACAAAGAGCATGAATCCAAGGCACCTCCATAAAAAAATGAAATTGAAAAATGGGGGACCACCACAAAGAGTGGATATTAAAATACAAGACGTCACGAAACCAAATCATTCCATATAAGCCATAGTTTAATCTGCTCCAAGAAATTTTTCCAAATGATGTGAAGAAGCAATGTTAATTAAGAGCCAAAGTATTTTCTCTGGAATTCAATTACTTTATGAAGAATCCGATGCACTTTCTAAATGAGTTGCAATTTACGCCAGTCATGCCTTCAGCAATGCCATGTTGATAAGAACCTTCTAATATTCCTTGTTGTGTATCCTCCAAATAATCCATTTGCAATAAAGCACTTGCCCTTACCAAAGGATGTTAATAAGGCTTAAGCCACCTAAGTCTTTGGTAGACAACATGTTTCCCAAGAAAATTTGTGGAATATTTTACTAGAAGAGGGATTGGCCCAAAACAATTCTTTAAGATGGTTTTAAGCTTCTGCATAGACTTTTTAGATGAGAACCATAAAGAGGAATACAAAAACATGCGTTGGATTCAAAAAATTTATAAAGAATCTATAATTTACTCGCTAAAGGTACTGGCTTGGTGATCCAGTATTCCCATTTTTGGGCCATGAGTTACACAACATAATGCTATAGCATTTTATATTTGGTGGGTAGAAGAGATTCAGTCACCTACCAATGATACCCAAGATGTTGCAGCAGAAGAGCATCTCCATGCTTCTTATAAATGAGGCCTCCATATCTCTATTCTTATCCATCCTCTTATACTCCCGCTTTACATATCTATCAGATTCTGTAACCGCTTGCACTACTTAGGTACAAAGATGTGGTTTCTTGTTTACATTTGCTAGCATACTCCTCGCCTTGTTTCACTATATACAACAAATAGGCATTGCAGGACCCATGATTAAGGTTTTATTCCTCTTCAAGCAGTAGTGAGGAAGGATGTGCATCAATGTAAGTGGCTCTCAAACAGGGAAATTGAGAACCATCTCTGGAGAGTAAAATAATTCCCCTAGAGGAATTGAGCTTGAGCAATCATAGTATCCAAATCCTTCAGCCACCATAGATATAAAGTAGTGGGTGAAGGGGTGGAGCCTTACATTCAGACACGTGAACTGTCTAGAAAAATACCAAATGACTTATGAGCTTCTTCGCTCAAAATTCTATGGTAGATCATGGGATAGATTTTGCATGTGAAAAGAGCATATTAATAGAATGAATAAAATTTAGAGCCAAAACAAAAGGCGTAACTTGCAACTCATTTGCAATTGCTAGTTATGTGTTGTTAATGACTCAATTTGATCTAATGTAGAAGTATATAAAGATGCCATTATCAAAATCACTAAAAAGAATGCAAGAATCAAGGAATGCATCAAAACCCCCTAGATTTGGCACTTTACAATTGAGTGTGTGTTATGATAAGGAACTTTATAATTTTAGCATGTTTCTCAAAATAAATAGTTCCAATGGATTAAACATGATAAAATAAGCACTTTTGAAAAAAATGACACTCAAATCCAAGCAAGAAACAAAGAATGTAAGACGCCCCCAACTTTGGCACTTTATAATTGAGTGCATGTTAGGTCATACTGGCATTTTGAAATTCAAGCATTTTTTCTCAAAATAAATAGGTTCAATGAAACAAGCGTGAAAAAATAAGAAATTTTTGAAAAATAACACTAGATTTCGAGTTGCCTTTATATGACCATACCATATGACCAAGATCTATATATTTTTATGGGTCCTCCTCCTTGTAAATTTTATGTTACACTTATTTTTATTATAGTGTGTGTTATTTATTCCCAAGAAAGTGTTTGGAAACCTCTTTTGGACTATTGTGCAAAAATGACTTGTCATGCCCAAAAATAGTAACCCCGAACATGCAAACATGTAGGGCCTAAACACAAGAATCTGCATGCACATCCAAAACAACAAATTTTCCCGATCCAAAAAACCTTGATCCTCACTAAACAAGAACTCATAAAATAGAAGAAAAAACCCAATACCAAACTTGAAAAACCTAGAAATCATTTTTTGGAGCTTCTTTCTCACCAACATGGATTTCTAAGTGGTTATGTACCTCTGTCTGTACCCGTGTTTACCTTTTCAAACCAAAAAAACCAAAAAAAAAAAAGTATCTGTCAATGGTCGAGTTTACAGTTGTTTTTCAGAGTTTTTCGCTTACTGAATCCAATGGAGCCCTCCATTTTGCATAAAAATGTATGCTACAACATAATAATAATAAATTCTAAATATATAAATATAAACAAACTGTCTTTTTTGAAATAAAACTTATAGATGGATTTCTATAACATCTACCACTCTAATACCATAAAAGGAATGCTAAACAGATCATTCCAAGCCACAAGAACTCAAATGTTAATAAAACATGACACTGATTAAGCTGAAAGGAATTTACCAGAATAACTTTATAAAAACCTTTGCAAACAAATGAACAATAATATCATATTTATTATGGAACTTTATGCAATAGAATGAGAAGAGGCCTTGCTTATATAGGAAAGGGAGATCAATATACAAACTATTCAAGGCCATAGATCAATCCATAAGCTAAGGAAAGAACTAGACAATAAAGAACTACTAAAGACCATAGATCTAGGAAATAACTATACCTAACAACTAGATAATATCCTCCTAATATCAAAATAAGATAAAATAAATATCCACACATAAGTGGGCGAGGCTAAATAAAAGAGAAGGTAAATAAAGTACCTAGGTGAACATGAGCTAAGGTAAGCAACCTACTCTAACACCCACGTCCATCTCTCTAGACCATCCTTGAGATTATCACTCCACTCTACACTCTGTACCATTCCCCCATCTTTCCCAAGATACTCTTCTCAAATCCCTTAGAAAACTCCCCTTTCTATCTTGTCATGACCCACCCCACATTATTATCATGTGGGTCACACTTTTGATTCATGGTCACACCTGTGATCGTGCTCCAACCCCTTACTTACGCCTTAATATTACCTTTTCCACTATATTGTTAATACCCATAACCCTCTACACTAGAACTAAACAATCCCTATGTAGACACAAATATTGCACATTAGACAATACTTAGCCCGGTCTTATACTACTATTTAGAAGGTTCTCAAGTGTAAAAAGTACCAATTAATCCCACCTTTTTGCCATCTTTGTTTTATGTTTTACTTCATCTTTCCCACGTATTTCCCGATACCTATCCACCCATTTCACAACTTCCCTGAGATTCTAGCCCTAATTCCAGGTGCCCTACCCTGTATTGGGGTGCCCCGGGGTGCCCTGATCCCACCCTAAATGCCCCTCTCTATGTTTAACCTCTTTCGCTCCTTTTTGGGTCACTTTTAGCCATTGATATCCTTTATCTTTTCCTCTATGAACATTTTCAGGATTAATTGCGAAATTAAACTTGAGAGCCCTATAAATATAAAGCTTATAAGACCATAATGAGGGTCTTAGGTCATTGCATCTTATCACTACTATCACTCCATCTAGGGCTATATCCATTGCACCATCTTGCATCCACATAACACCATACATTCAAGATAGGAAGTCTTCATCACACATCCTTAGAGGAGGGATTCTATACATTCTATTATACTACCTACATCTTCTATAGCTATTATAGCTCACTATTTCACAAAGTACAACTAACATGAGAGCACCTAGGGCACGACATACACACACTCACCAAAACTACATCAAGGTCTGTAATGTAGTGCAATGTCCAGTGATAAGTCTATTGGTTTGGTAGCTAAGGTTAGTTTGACCCCTTCTTCTTCTTCATGTGCAGGGCATCATCCAGTTGATCCAACAAATCCAAAGTGACATATAGGTAGGGTTTCAGACCTAGTTGCGACACATCTGAACACACTCCCTGAGTCCCTACACAGTTCACATCACCTAGAATCCAGACTAGGGCATCCTGGGGCACCTCCGTACACTTGTAGGTGCATGTGTCACTTCAGATAGTCTAGATCTACCCTTCGTAGGGTCCCTGAGTGATTGTATGTACTTCCAGATTTTATTTTCAGATCTGCGACAACCTGCGATTGTCTACATTAATCAGATAAGTTAGATTTCCTATCCTTCCTTTCCATTAGGGTTTCTATTTCATTTAGCATAGTTTATTACTACCCATTGCATATAGCTTTACTTTGTCTACTACATTTTAGTCCTCCTATTTAGATTAACACTAGAACCCTAAATCCTCCCTTTAGGTTTAGGAACTTATTTTTGTTAATCATTTAGGTGAACCCATTCTTTCTCTCTATATCTCTTCTTTCCCCTTTCAGGGTTTCAAATCCACACTTTCCACCATGAGTAAGGGTTCTATAAATCCCTCTTCTCCTAATTCTCCAGTTACTTTTCAATTTGATAGCCGTGGCCACGCTTTCACCAATACCCCCACTGCTTCTTCTGGTTTTAACCCCTGTCCTTCGTTTATTGACCTTCCATCTTCTGGGATGGATCCTCGGGCTATTATGGATGCTTTTACCTCTTACTTATGCACTATTAATCCTGATACCTTAGCCCAACTCATTTCCAAAGTTCAAGCTCTTCCTCCCAATCCTATCACTGAATCACTCTCTCCCCCGCGTTGGGCATAACTGAGTTTAACCCTATACCTCCTTTTCTGCCCACCATCGAGTCTCTTCCCTCACCAACTCCACCTACCTTCATCCCTAATTTTTGCATGGTTGATTTAGTCCCTTCCACCTCTAATTTTAATTCGACACCATCCACTAACCCCCTTGTACTATTCAGTTACTTTCCACATTCCTCCACTGTCACCCTTTCTTTATGATATGTCATTTGCCGCTACTATCTGTATGCTTAACACTGTATCTACCCCACCATTTGATCCTACCACTACTATTGTAACATACCAAGGCCCTATACCCTCTCTGTATCTCATTTCAACCTCTCCACTACTATCACCTTCCTTTGTGCATCTTCTATTCATTTGCACCCTCTTCATTAATAATTCTTATTGGGAATGCATACCACTTGACACATTTTTTACTGCTACTGTATGTTCGCACAAGGGTATCCTTTTCCTAGGTTTTGACTCTAATGATCTCCACTCTCCTTTATGTGATCCACATTTATATCATGGTTCTATCATCCTTAATCCTTCATATGGCCCATGTGTTTTCCATCTTGTAGTTCACCTTGCATGTGCTTCTATTACTTCCCCACTCACTCTTGGAAAATATTGGCTAGATTATATCGGAGGGGTACTTGATTCTGACCATGTTGATCTCTCTTTTCCCATGCCATTTGGTGATGTACACATTTATAGAAGATCCTTTCTGTGTCATTCACCTAACTACACTATTTGTTATGCCTTAGGATGCCCATAACCTCCCTTCCCCGATGAACAATATGTCATGGTGATGCATATTTTGCGCATTCATGGTTATTTGGATGACCAACCACATAATCTTGCTTATAAAGTCTCCCATGCTCTCCAGTAAAATTTTGATACCTATGTCACCGATTCTCTAGAAGACCTTACCTCACGTTTATCCTCTTGTCTTAACACCCATTCACCTTCTCCTACCGTCCGTTCTTCCTCCTATATGAAAGTTGTTTACTTTAAATTGTGCAGTCCTTCTCCTAATGCACCATTATGGGAGGCTATACATGTGCTACAAGTTTAGTGTCAGTCCATGGAAGCCACAATTACATCCCTTCATGTTACGATTACACAACTTCAACATACTCCTACTCCTCCTACAACTCCTACCCCACCTACCTCCCCTACTGGTCCCCTCCCTGATCCACCAATTACTCCATTTCCTTCACCCATTATCCTTCCCTCAACTGCTATTCGGCAACACATTTTTGGTCACCTTCTTCACCACCAATTTATTATGTTGCCACCCACTTGCTCTTCTCCTCACTTGCAATGAACCCACATTCGTGACTAACCATTTTTTCATAATCACCGCCTTCCAGGACATCATACCGATTCTTGAAATGTAATTTCTAGTGTTATCAAAGATGTCCAAAAATTAGGCCTCCTCTCATTTACCACCTCACCTCCTCCTATCCTACGTACAACCCTCAGGCTCACCCAGTTCATGTGCATCAAACTCAGCCTCCCCGAAGAACCTCTCACAACCAATCTATAACATTGTCTTCCCAACCTCCCTCTCCAAGTTTCACACCACAGTATTCTTCACTTCTCCATCCTTTATGCATATATCAATCTCACTTGCCAAAATTGACCTTCTCTACCATATCCCTACTAGTAGATCATGGCCCTCCATTGGAATCATTGCACGCTTCGGTTATAGGACCTTTCTCTTTTGAATTTATTGATTGATTTCTCTTTTAAACACACTTGGGGGGAATAACAAATTACATCCCGCTCCCCTCTCTATCCTCTCATACTTTCATCACCTTACATTTCATATTTTCACTACATATTCATCCTTTCCCTAGACATCCTACCTCATAGGTCATTACACCCTCGTTACCCGATGATGTAGCTTAGTGCTTTGGTTCACACTGGACTATTGAGGGATAACTATTACACTAAACCCCAAACACTACACTACCGGACCCATCAGTATACATCCTACATCATCTTATACATACCTCTTCTACTTGTCATTTCTACCTCACCTGTCTCATCCATGCTACACTAGTCATCATCATATACGAGTCTAGTCTTCTATGTCATCCACACATCCTATACATTATTCATGCTACACTAGATTTCCTTATACTTGGTCTAGTTTTATCTATCATCATTACACCTTTTATTCTTATCTACAAACTTATTCTATTACACCTTCCCCACCCACATTGCATTCAAACACCTTACCTATCCTACACACTACACTAGATTCCATTACATATGAGTCTCATTCCATCTATCATCATTCCACTACCATTTCTATACATTTCTATCATTACATTCATACATCTTATCTCCTCTATATCATACACTAGATTTCCTTATACTTGGGTCTAGTTTTATCTATCATCATTACACATTCTATTTCTTCCTACACATTTATTACATTACATCCCATACCCAGTACACACTCTACATTACATTGCCTACACCACACCTTCACCTACCTTGGTCCTCTACATTACATTGTTCTACGTGTTACGCTCACCACCTTATGACGCACTCTAGTTCCTCGGTCCATACTTGACTGCCGAGGGTTTCCCAATCAAATTGACATTACATACATGTGACATATCTTCATACCACATTCCTCGGACTAGTGACCAAGGCTCTAAGATATATCGTCACCCACACCCATCATCACATAGTGGTATACACCTTATGTTAAATAATCACCACTCCTTCCATAAATTCTACATCATTCTATTACATTCTGTCATCTCCTATCATATCATCCTATACTCTTCTCCATCCCAAACTATTCCATTACATCCTCACATCTTCAATTATCAAGTAGTGGTATACACATTAGGTTAAATGAACACTACCTTCATCCAATTCAAATTGTCATCCTACATTGTATCATCACTTATTCTGCTACCCTATCCTACGTCATTCTATTACATCACCATTACTCCTACTCATGATGTAGTGGTATACGCTTTAGGCTAAATTTGCACCATCTCTTTGTTTAACACGTAGTGACATATGCTATAGGCTAGATCATCACATTATTCTACCATCATGTAGTGATATATGCTTAGGGATAAATCATCACTCCTCTATTCACTCAAGTCGGGGTATATGCTTAGGCTATAGGGTCCACACACATATTTTTCACATGCTGCATTCCCATCCATTCATCTTATAGTAATATACACTTAGGGCTAAATCATTACTCACCCATTCACAAAAATCGTGGTATACGCTTAGGTTATAGGGTCCATGCACATATTTCTATACATCTTATAACAATCCTCTCATCTTCTATAGTGATGTGTGCTTAGGGCTAAATAATCACTCCTCCAATCAATAAAGTTGTGATATATGCTTCGACTATAGGGTTCACACACATCATCTCTCCATATGTCACATTTCATCACGACTACACATACACACTCATCACAATGCACTAGACACAAACTAACCTACTCGATAATTTCCTGGTGACAAACTCTTGTTTACGTTTCATTCTTGACTGCTAAGGGGGAAAACAAAATGAACCTCATTGCATACATTTCCATTCACTCAGGGGGCATGTTGTTCCTATCATTCCATCCATCCATATCATACTATATTGTCTTGGTAGCATTTAATTTTTCTTACCAAGTGTTTTACATGTTCACTTTACTACACATGTTAGCTTGCTTTCCTATATGTCATTATCATACACACATGTGAATTCACGCCTTTGTTTAGTGTGATCATAGATACAAGACTCTACACATGGCCTGGATGTTATCCTTATACCCTTACTATGCTGGTAACTGGGGGAATCCACATTCATCTCATATAGGTGTTATTGTTTCATTTTGTACTTAGCATATTTTACTACTATCTTCTACATACTTTGACATATTTGTTTTCACTCTAACATGCTAACGGGTGTTCCATGTGCAGTGCTTGTTTTGCAAGACTACATGTTCTGATGACTACATTATTTTTTATTGTATGTGGGATTTTCCCTTTGCTTGTGTGCACACTTGTCTGATATTTTGCGGCCATGATGGCCTTGCGTGTATTGTGACATCATAAGTGATGTCCCATGTTTGAAACTCGCTTTGTGTGGTCTCCTTGTTTTCTTATGTATTTACACTACTTTGCTTAGTATTTTTTACATTATCTACTTCTTTTACACTTATTTGCATGAATATGTTTGGATTAACACTTGCATTGGCTAGCCATCCCCTTTTGTGCGCGCCTTGGTATCTACCAAGCACTTTCCCTTCCCCCCTATAGGGCTGAGTTGGATATAAGGTAAGAATGTGATTGGTCCTCTCTTGGAGCCGCATTCTCCTTTCAGGGTCATTGCATGTACCCCCACAGAGGGGGGCATCATTGAGGGTTTCTACTAACACAATGTATCTACACCAGTTCACACACAACGAGTGAGTTCAGACCAGTCTGTGAAATCCATACACAACACCCTTAATAGGACATGGTGTCCTTCGAATATTCTGCGGAGAGGTCACAGGCTTAGGGGTTACAGTGGGTGAATTCTCTACACTTCTCCATACAGAGGTGTAGGATTGCCCAAAAAACCAGCATGGTAAAGAGATCTCTTCAAAAAATTGTAGCAAAAGTGGTTAGAGTTGGAGGACACCAAGCATTTCCTCCCTACACTTCTTCAGCCAGATTGGTGTGAGATTTCTTGAAAAAATCGTGAAATCATAGGATATCCTTCTACACCCTTTTTTTCTCGACATGGATCAGGTGCACATGTTCCATTTTTCCATTTACACTTTCTATTCTAGCACGCTTTACACAACATTTTTACATACATACATATTTTACGACTTGATCGTTTTCTCCTTGCAGGTCTGCCGTATGAGGAAAAAATAGTCAAATTATGGGCAACAACAACAAACAATGACAATGACAACACACCGCTATAGGCACTTACCTTTACACTGCAGAAGCCACACATGTGTTTTTCCCTAGGTTTACTCTCTTCACCTTTTCACATTTTTCATCTTTAGAATCCACGCTCCTCCACATTTTATCTTTTTTCATTCCACACTTTTCATCCATCTATGCATTTTCTTCTACACTCTGCACAGACATCATGTACACTTTTCTATCTACTTTATGTTACTGAGTTGTTTGTTCACCAACATAAAGTGGGGGAAAATGTAGACAAAAATATTACACATTAGAAAATACTTAGCCTGATCTTATACTACTATTTAGAAGGTTCTCAATTGTACAAAGTACTAATTAATCCTACCTTTTTTCCATCTTTGTTTTATGTTTTACTTCATCTTTCCCATGCATTTATTGATACCTATCCACCCATTTCACAACTTCCCCAAGATTCTAGCCCTAATTTTGGGTGCCCTACCCTGTATTAGGGCACCCTAGGGTGCCCTAGTCCCACCCCAGACACCCCTCTCTATGTTTAACCTCTTTCTCTCCTTTTTGGGTCACTTCTAGCCGTTGGTGTCCTTTATCTTTTCCTCAATCAGCATTGTCAGGATTATTTATGAAAATAAAATTGAGAGCCATATAAATATAAAGCTTATAAGACCATAATGAGGGTCCTAGGTCATTATTATCCATATTTTTCCCCTTGGAAAAACATTGGATCAGCCACGACCCCGCACAGAAGGAACCAGAGAAACCAAATTCAAACCTTGCAAAAAGGTTATAGAGGGACTCTACAATGGAGTGGCAGGGCCTGCGAAAGATCAAATGACACTGTGCAAGAAGAAATTCAAGAAATGACTTTATCGAGCGAATCTGTGCCTTAAATCCATTAAACAGATTACATGCAGGTTCAGAAATGGAATAGTAGGGTCGGGGTAGGAGGCCAAGTAGCATCAAAAGAAACAGAGTCTCAAAGGAAAAGAAACGACGAAGATTTGAAGTCTTCGGGCTTTGCAAATGGTTTAGAAAGGGCCAAAAAATGACGAAGTTTGGAGGAGACAACGGATGCTGTCAAGTGTCCAAATGACACATCTTCAAAGTTGAATCTAAATAGGGAGGCTCAAACAAGTTCCAGCCCTCCACGTGTCCCAGGCCCAAAATGGAGGCAGAGTCAAAGCTAAAAGTTAAAAGGCAGGTAGGGCAGGCCTAAAAAAAGGCTAAGTATAGAAGTGCTAGCAGAAGCCGCCATGCGTCAGCTTAACGCATCTCCAAAAGTTAGTCCAAAAGCAGAGACCCAAATGAGCGCAGGCTCGCCATCCTGTCTAGGGTTTGAAAAGAAAAAGGAGGCCGTTGAAAAGTCCAAAGAACCTGCAGAGGCTTCCACGTGTCAACCTAATGCTCCTTCAAAGGCAAATCCTGAGTGGGATTTTAAGTGACCGCAGAGCCTCCACGTGTATAGTTTCATAAAGGAACAGGGTCAGGTTGAATAGCCAATGCATTGAGACATGCCAGTGGAGGGTGCCAAGTGTTAGCACAACACTAATTCAAGAGTGGAATTAAGGGAGGGTTTATAACAAGCACCAGGCCGCCGCGTGTCCCTGGTCAGATATATGACCCCACCGATGCAAAGGACTTAGCCAAAAACATAAGGAAATCAAGCAAGTTACAGAAGAAGCCATGTGTTAGCCCCATGCCACTCCAAAAGCAAAATACAGAGGCTACCCTTAGACATGCGCCAGCCCTCCACATGTTTAGTTTCAAAAGGGGGCATGTTTTTGAACTAGTTTTCCTACTATTTCGTACGGACCTGATCTAAATTTCAAATGGGCATATATTTCGACTCGAGGCTCGAAATCCATAAATCTGCCACTGTTAGAAATATCTCGGCCTCATCTACGCCATGATGATATGAAAATTTAAGTTTGGAGAATTTAGGAGGGAGAAAAATGGAGAAACATCTTTGGGCCTTTAATACAGGATCTATTTACCCCAACAACCTGATCAAATTCAATCTAATCTATCGTTTCCCCATCCTTCGAGGTACCGAACCAGTAATTGATGCAATCAAGATAGATTTGGGGTGGATTTTAGAAAGGCATTGATTAATAGTGGCTAAGCTTTCAAATCAAGATTCAATGCATCTCGAGGTGGTTGAAGCAAGATACAATTTTTTTCCCTCTTCTCTCTCTCATTCTTCCTATATATTGTAATGAAGGGGCATATTCAAAGGGTTAGTCATTGTTTCTCTCCTTCCCCCTCTCTCTTTCTTCCTTAGGGTAGAATGTGGAGTCTATGCCTCCTCACATGGCTCTGTAATGGAATTTTCTTGCCTCTTGCGCACTAATGATGTATTTTGTAACATTTTGGAGCAATAAAATCTGTTTTGTGATGCATCTGTCCATCCTTGGCTTATTCTGTTGTCTCTTCTTAACTCTCATTATTGTAGGGTATATTGTGCATATTTTGATGCTTGTTGTAGGTCCTAGGAGATATGTTTAATGGGTTTCAAATTGGTTTCTGTGTGAAATATATCTAGTCCATGGTGCATTCTGTCCACCCTCTCCTCTACTCACCTATCTCCACTTTAGGCGGTTGGGTCTGTGATTCAACCACTTCCAATTCTGGTGTATCACCACTTAGTGTAGGCTCTTTCACCCTCTCTCTCTCTGTCCCCTTGGAATGGTTAGATTAGGATAATTAGGTTCTACCTTCACTGGAGTAGCTTGTGACAGGTATATTAGGAAGTAAGAACCGACTTTCTCCGGAGGTTCATCTCAAGTTTTGCAAGTCCCATAGCTTGAGAGATGGTCCCATGTTGTACAATCACACTGAATTCCCCACTTCACACCCAGGCCATTCGGGGGTGATGTGATTTTGTACTAACAATTTTGGCACACATGGTGGGATAAGTTTGAGGTTCCTTACCACTTCATTTCATCAAGTAGATGTGTTCTTGGTGGGATTCGGCCTTTTGAGGCACATGCAAGCACATTTGGAAAATCCATTTGGTCAAAAACCCATTCTCTGAGTTGTAGACACTTTCCATCCATCTCCACTCATTTTTATCCATTTTCTTCTTCCATCTCTTTCATTTTATCCCATCCCATGAATTTATGCAATCATGACTTGATTCCCTCCATGGAACTCACACTTGTAGCAACAACAATGTAATCCATCTCCAATGCATTTCCTAACTCCTCCAAATCAGCATTATGCTCAGATCCAAAACCATTATGCTTACCCATATGAGCAAGGTCAAAGTCAATTTGGCCATGGAGATTTTCAAGAATAAGGGAATGCATACAATGGTAACAACTACACATAGGATGTTGATCTGTTGGAGAAGATTTAAAAAATGGAAGCTAGCATTGTACAGTCTAGGGCCATAACACAAATGAAGGCATTCAATATTGGTTGTAGGGAACCTTGTCCATGGGGAGGCCCTTTTCCAAGACATTACAACCGTTGAGAGAAGCTAGATTTCATGGTTGAAATGCTACGCCAACTTACACAATGGACTGAGAAGATTGAGGCTTATGAGTTGGACATAAGACAAGCTTGTCAATGGGTAGGTCCACCACCTCTTAGCTCTTCATTTTCTCTTCCTCAGTCTTTATCATTTCAGCATGATCAAGAGTCAAGCCCCTTAGTTGTTGCCCCAAGTGTTAGATTCTCTTCTCCATCCCTTGATCTTCCACCTCATCTCAGTTCTTCTGTCCTTTTCCCTTCCAAATAGTCATCCCCTCTAAACAAACAAGAAGTTCCACCTCCCTCTCCACCACAAACAATTGCAAATCTAGTTGAATCCCAACCTATCACTCCTCTTGCTTTCCCAAGCCCATGTTGGGAAGATACTTAAGAATCCAGTCAAGGATAGCAAGAAGAGGAGCCCAACAGAAAAGAAATAACAAACAATCTAATGACTTGGGCTGTTAAATTTAGGTTTACAAAGATCCCCTTGATGGTCAAGTTATAGAGGAGGTTAAGGTTGAATATACAGTAGTGGCTGAGGTTGAATTTGTAGTAGAGGAGGAGCACCAAACAATTTTAGAGGCCCCAAGTATGGAGCAAGCTATAGAAGAACCTTAAAATCTTCCTCCCACTTCATCCCCTTCAAGATCTGATGTTGAAGAAGAGTTTGATATTTCAAAATTCATTTTTGAGGAAGAGGGAAACCATGGTGAGAAAGTTTCAGACCAGGAAGACACCATGGAGGAGGTTGAGCATATGCAAAAGGACAATAACGAGGTAGATTATCTATCTGACTTGGAGGATTACTTTGATGGAGAAAAACCCATGGAGATCACATCATTTTCTCTTCCATCATCCATCTTCCAAGCATATGAGCTTGCTACCATGAAGGAGGGCATTCAAGAGCAGACACCTATTTCTCACAACATATCTCTGGAACCAAGGGTGGAAGATATGAGTCTTCCATGTTCTTCATAAAGGAGCATATGGAGGTGACCAAGACAAATTTAGAGGCACTGAATCATGAGCCGGTTGCACAAGAAAATACAGCCCCTGTCCCATTCAACCTCTCCAAAAGTTTGATATTTTGGAGGAGCATGAACTCATTAGCTTCATGTTTGAAGATGAAGCTTCATATGGTGAAGATAACGAAGATTTTAAGATCACCATGCAAAAGGGAGAGACCTTGTTACAACAGGATAGTAAAGAGTTTGATTTCCTACCAGACTCAAAAGAATGTTTTGATAAGAGGGAGCCAGTTGAAATTGTAATCTTTTCTCCCCCATCATTCATTCTTCAATCACAAGAGCCTTCTGCCATGGAAGAGAGCATGGAAGTACAACCTGTAGTTTGCAACATGCCTCCTGAATCAAAGTTGGAAGATTTTGATCTTCTAAAAGTCACACCTGCTATAGAGGAAGAGAAAGAGTATGAGGCTATCATTCCTCCCACACCATCCATTCATGAGGGTCAGCAAAAAGGCTCCATTCTTGGAGTTAGAGTTCAAAACCATGGGTAGATTCAAAGGACCATACCTTTCCCAATAAAATATTTGGCTTCACTGGAGCCAAGGGAGAAGCCAAAACCAATCATGCCTACTTCAGGGCATGAGGATGAGTATCAAATCACCAAGGGTCACCATAAACACCTCCAGGAGTCCAATACAAATCAGCTTGAGGAGGTATTTTCCATTAATGTTGATACCTTGCTGATATGGGTGGAGGATCGACTTAAAGTCATTTTTTCACTCATACAGGTAGCCATATTTAGTGTCAAATCATTTGCATGGCTGCTTCTCTCGAGAAAGGGAAGCTACTTCTCCCTGCCTATAACATGATTTGTTTAGCCCCTTTTCTCTCTGGCTAGTTTAAGAGTAGGAGTAAACTTTGTTTCCAGCAGAAAAAGTGATTGTGCACACTCTACATGTCTCATTTGAAGCATGTATGATTTTGTCTTTATACATAAGTTTTGTTCATATTGCTCCAGAGGTACTGAGGCTAGGCCCTTCACTATTCATGGTAGAAGACTCATAGTTTCCTGTAAAAATTGTAAATTTCAAAATAAAACAAATGTAGAGAAACTAAAGAACATTTTCAAGACAACCCATTCAGGGACAAATGAAAGCCCTAGGTCAAAACAATTTTCTACTCTCAGAAACTCCATTTCAAATATTTTCTTATGAGAATTGAGAGTGCAGACACACGAGTAGGCTCAGTATCAGGAAAAAGTGAAAAGTAGGTAATCACGGCGTCCATTTTGAAAGAAGGGTCAATACCATGACATTAATTGTGACTCCATGCCCAATAGATGCTTCAATGCAACTGGTCTTTTCATTTAGTGGGAAGATACCCCTGCGAGTTACCAAATTGTTATCCATATTTTGCCCCTCAGAAAAATATTGGATCAGCCATGACCCCACACAGAAGGAACCAAAGAAACCACATTCAAATATTGCAAACAGGTTATATAGGGACTCTACAATGGAGTGACGGGGCCTGTCAAAGATCAAACGACCCTGTGCAAGAAGAAATTCAAGAAATGACTCTGTCAAGTGAATCTGTGCCTTGAATCGATTAAACAGATTATAGGTAGGCTCAGAAATGGAATAGCAGGGTCGGCGTAGGAGGGTGAGCATTGTCAAAAGAAATATAGGCTCAAAGGAAAATAAACGATGAATATTCAAAGTCTTTAGGATTCACAAATGGTTTAGAACGGGCCCAAAAATGACTAAGTATGGTGGAGACATCGGATGTTACCAAGTGTCCAAATGATGCATATTCAAAGTTGAATCCAAATAGGGAGACTCGAAAAAGTGTTAGCCCTCCACATGTCCTAGGCCCAAAATGGAGGCAGAGTTAAAGCTAAAAGTCAAAAGGCAAGAAGGGTGGGCCTAAAAAAAGGCTAAGTATAGAAGTATTAGCGAAAGCCACCATGCGTCAGCTTGGCACATCTCCAAAAGTTAGTCCAAAAGCAGAGACCCAAATGAGTGTGGGCTTGCCATGTTTTCTAGGGTCTGAAAAGAAGGAGGCCATTCAAAATTCCAAAGAACCCACAGAGGATTCCATGTGTTAACTCGACGCTCCTTCAAAGGCAAATCTTGAGCGGGCTTTTAAGTGAGTGTGGAGCCTCCACGTGTCCAGTTTCATAAAGGGATAGGGTTAGGTTAAATAGTTAATACATTGAGATAGGTTAGCAAAGGGTGCTAAGTGTTAGCACGGAACTAATTCAAGAGTGGAATTGAGGGATGGTTTTCAAACAAGCGCTAGGCCACCGCGTGTCCCCGGTCAGATATATGACCCTGCCGATGCAAATGACTTACCCAAAAACATAAGGAAAGCAAGCAGGTCACAGAAGAAGCCACATGTTAGCCCCATGCCACTCTAAAAGAAAAATATAGAGGCTACCTTCAGACATGTGCCAACCCTCCATGTGTCCAGTTTCAAAAGGGGGTCCATTTTCAAACTGATTTTCCCGCTATTTCGGATGGACCTGATCCAAATTTCAAATGGGCATATCTTTTGACTCAGGGATCAAAATACAACAAATCTTGCACCATTAGAAATATCTAGGCCTCGTCTATGCCATGATGATCTAAAACTTTAAGTTTGGAGAAGTTAGGAGGGAGAAAAATGGAGAAACATATTCGGGCCTTTAATACAGGATCTATTTGCCCCAACAACCCGATCGGATTCAATGTAATCCACCGTTTCCCCATCCTTCAAGGTGCCGAACTAGTAATTGATGCAGTCAAGACAGATTTGGGGAGAATTTGAGAAAGACAATGATTGATAGTGGTTGAGCTTTCAAAGAAGGATTCATTGCGTCTTGAGGTGGTTGAAGCATGATACAAAGTTTTTCCCTCTTCTCCCTCTCATTCTTCCTATATATTATAATGAAGGGGCATATTCAAAGGGTTGGTCATTGTTTCTCTCCTACCCCCCTCTCTCATTATTCCTTAGGGTAGAATGTGGAGTCTAAGCCTCCTCCCATGGCTCTATAATGGCATTTTCTTGCCTCTTACGCATTGATGATGTATTGTGTAACATTTTTGAGAAATAAAATCTGTTTCATGATGCATCTGTCCATCCTTGGCTTATTTGGTTGTCTTTTCTTAACTCTCATCGTTGCAGGGTATACTATGCATATTTTGATGCTCATTGCAAGTCTTGGGAGCTATGTTTAATGGGTTTTGAAGTGGTGTTTGTGTGAAATATATCTCTGGTCCATGGTGCATTCTGTCCACCCTCTCCTCTGCTCACCTCTCTCCACTTCAGGCAGTGGGGTTTGTGATTCATCCACTTCCTTTTCTAGTGTATCACCACTTAGTGTAGGTTCTTTCACCCTCTCTCTCTCTATCTCTTTTTCCCCTTGGAATGGTTAGATTAGGATAGTTAGGTTCTACCTGCACTGGAGTAGCTTGTGGTAGGTAGATTAGGAATCAAGAACCAACTTTCTCCAGAGGTCCATCTCAAGTTTTGTAAGTCCGACAACTTGAGAGATGGTCCCATGTTGTGCAATCACACCGAATGCCCCACTTCACACCTAGGCCATTCGAGGGTGCTATAATTTTGCACTAACAATCATTGCATCTGATTACTACTATCACTCCATTTATGACTATATCTATTACACTATCTTGTATCCACATAACACCATAAATTCAAGCTAGGAATTCTTTATCACACACATTCTTATAGGAGGGATTCTATACATTCTATTCTACTATCTACATAGTCTATAACTACCATACCTCACCATTTCACAAAGTGCAACTGGCACGAGAACACCTAGGAATGACATACACACACTCAAAAGAACTACATCAGGGTCCATAATGTAGTACAACGCTCAACGATAAGTCCACCAATTTAGCGGATGAGGTCAGTCTAACCCCTTCTTCTTCTTCTTCATGTGCATGGCATTATCGAGTTCATCCAGAAAATCCAGTGCAATAAATAGGCAGGGTTTTAGACCTAGTTGTGACACTGCCAAACACAGTGCGTGAATCCCTGTACAGTTCACAGTGCCTATAATCAAGACCACGACACCTCGGGGCACCCCAATACACTCCTAGGTGCCTGTGTCACTTCAGATATTCTAGATCTACCATTTGCAGGGTCCCTGAGTGATCATCTGCACTTCAAGATTTATTTTTAGATCTCTGACAACCTGCGATGGTCTACAATAATCAGATAAGTCATCTTACCTCTCCTTCCTTTCCATTAGGGTTTATATTTCATTTAGCATAGTTTATTACTATCCATTGCATATAGCTTTACTTTGTCTACTACGTTTTAGTCCTCCTATTTAGATTAACACTAGAACCCTAAATCCTCCCTTTAGGGTTAGGAATTTATTTTTGTTAATCACCCTACCCATAACCTTTACTTCATTTTCCCCTATGTCATATTACTCTCTTAATTTAGATTTTTTCCCTACCTAGTCCTTTTATATACATGCTAATGAATCACCCTCTATCTCACACACATACCTCTATCACACTAATACCCCATCCCAATGTTTTCTCTCATTGGTCAATTCTTAAGTCAATAGTATAAATTAACAATCTTCCCACTCTATACATCTCTTATTACTCACTCAATCCCTCCCACCTAGACTCCCCACCTTAACTCACCTAACTACCCCTAAGTCTTGCTGTTGTTCACACTCATAACCGAGCCTTTACTTACACATCATCCTTTGGGTTGGTTACACTCTTGACCATGTTCAAGGACCTCACCTTATGCCAAGTTTGATCTCTAACTTCTCTTGTGCTTATGCTCAATGGAGCTATCGATTGGCGAGTTATTCCCCAACCCATCACTCTTGTTAAAATCCATAAATTTACACTTGTAACCACCTGGATTGCACCCATGATTAAATTCTCCCAAGTAGCATCCTATGAATATATTTACTACATTTGGAGCATCATCCTATATCATAATTCCTTGGGGTGCTGATGTGACTTCTCCTTCACAAGTGAGATACCAATGCACCTTGTTTCAAACTCCATGCACATGACCCTTGCATTCACTATTCTAGGTCTATGTGCTCATTGTCCAACATGTATTGAGTAGTTGCCACATCAAATATATCCCCAACTAACACATTCCACCCATGCTTAGTCCCATCACCATTACTTTTTACTTTATCATCGTGTCACAATTATGACTTGTATGTTCCTAGTCACATATACGACCTCTCCCAACTTGATTCTCTTGTTTGCAATTGCGACTTCATCACTCTCATGAGGAATCAATTCATTTTGGCATTCAAAACTCCCATACTCTTAACTCACTTTCTATTTTCATCCCTATTGTAAACCCCATTAACATTCATGATTACTTGAGTCACTAGCAAGGACACCGCTCCCACTTTAAGTAGTCATTCCTACAACCACATAAATATTTTCTACTTTGACTATCTAGTCTCTCAAGAGTCACATGTGTGACTACGAGAATTTAACCTTGTCAACCTTTGTGAAACCTATTCTCATCACTACGATCTAAAAGTGCATCCCTTGAATAAGCTTTGTTTTGCACTCACATTATAAGCTCTATCCCAAATGAGCTCTGCCATTATCTCATCCAAACTTACATTACATGATCAAGCCCAATAAGGGTCATAGACATAACCCTCCTAGTAAGGCCCATGACCACTACACCCATGTTAGTCATGCCCACCTCATACCAAACATCTTAGGATTACCTTGATAGCTTCCTCTCATGATCGCTAATATGACCCCAAGTGCAAGTGCCTAGCTCAACTAATTAAAGATTGATTCCCACCGGGCATTTTTCATCATCTCAAGCACACTCTTTCTGGGCCTTAATCTAGGTCGTGGTTGCAACCACTTTGAAGCACACATATAAATCATTTACATGCTCTCACCCTAAAACCATCCTTTAATATATTTTCACTTCCAACTTGTCCCTTGGTCATCACCTTTGTTTACCTTCTTCCACCCACCCAAAGCCTCACCTCTCTTAGACCATTAAACCCTACCACACGTCTCAGTCACTAGAGTGACTACTCTGTGACTATAACTTGACCTCATCCACATCCTATCGCATGTCATGGGTACAAATCACCTATGAATATTCCATGATCTATACATGTGACCTCTAATATTTCCATCGAGACCACGCTCCCAACTTGCACACACCACCCCCTACTTGTGCCTCCCACGACATAACATTCATTATTTGACACAAATTGTTGATGCCTTATTTATTATTGGCTTTAATGTACCTTATTTTATGACTTACAAACATATTTTTTAAAGTTTCAAATTAAGTTAAAGATAATAATAGAATTATGCATATAGATATAAAAGTATCATTTGTAATAGATGTGCATGTTTTTGGAAGAGAAAAACATATTGTTGTGGATTGAGAAAACTAGGGCACATATATTGTGTGTGATTGAGAAAGAGAAAAATATTGTTGGATTGAGAAAACTAGGGTTCAAATTTTGTGTTGGATAGAAAAAATTAGGACACACATATTGTGTTGAATTTAGAATACTAAGGCCTTCATATTATGGTCCATTCAAAAAATTAATTCACATATAATTTGTTTAATTGGATAATTCTGAGTCTCGATGCAATAAATAGAGGATAAATCTAGTTCTTTTAGTATTATGGGGAGGGCATACATCATATCTAGGTACATTTTTGATATGTTTGATAATTATTGATTATTTCATTAGATAAATAAAACACATTTCAAATAAAACTGAAACATAAATATATGCTAATCCACATTGGTAAATGTTAATTCCATTTTTAAACAGATATGGAAAGTGATTCAGATCACAATTTGATGTAGAATAATGAATTGGATTCTCCTCTAGATCCTCACTCAAGTTCTTCTATAGATAGCCCACCCGTGACTCTTGATAACAACGACTCTATACCCCAGCATGTATGTTTGATTTCTAAAAATGATGTAATACATTTTATTTTATTCAATTATATATATTTATTTTGTTTATATGATTAATTGAAAAATAATTTTCATATTTAGGGAAATGAGGTTATACCACTATGGATGAGAGGCATAGGTGGAAGAGGAAGAATGGGAAGGGGCTGTAATTTTGGTAAGAGTAGTTCAATTTTTGAGGTAAATCCCAATAGGGAAACTACTTCTAACTCTTCATTTATACCCTCTATTATAAGATCTAGTTATTCAGTAGATGCTCCATAAATATCACTGTGTTCTTGTGATTATGACACATTTGATGAAGAAAATGAGGTACAAGGTCATTGAGTACAAAAAATTTGGTATTCAATTATGTTTTTAATAAATTGATCAAGGACAAATGGAAGGTACCTGTACGCACCCAATTTTGCAAGTGCTACATTTTCGGAATGGTTTTGAATCCCTAATGATGATTAATATATTTTTCAATGGTGTTTGAATCCAATTTCCCATTTATAGTGTATATTTGTAGCCTAGAATGATTTCCTTGTTCATTTCCATGATTTTCTTGGTTTCCTTTAGCTTTTTGCAAGATTTTCCCTTAGCTTTTGAGTTTAAGTTATAGAATTACCGTGGAGGTTATGCAACCACCCTGATAGTTATGTAACCTCTGGTATGCCCTCATCGATGGTTTACGTAACCACCCTGGTGGTTGCGCAACTGCACCAGTGGTTGTGTAACCGCTCCTCTACGTAGACCGACAGTTCCGTGCGGGTTTTCTAGAACCTTCTTTGACACATTCTGAACATGTGTCAAATTTTCAAACTTGGTTTTAGCACATGTTTGTTAGTCAAATTGGTTGTTCTTGGGATTTTTTGATACATATCAGCCTTTCCTTCCCTTCCTGCTGACTAATTGGAGTTAACTACCCCTTCTTTGATAGAGGTGGAATTCATTGGTAGTTAAATGGCTTAGACCGTTTCCCTACCATTTTTCTATAAGATCCAAGATTCTACCTGAAGCATTGGTTGGAGATTTTTGTTGTGAATTACATCATTATGCTACTGTAATATTGCTAGAAAATCCAATTCTTTTACATTGTTATTCTCTTACCTGCATTGCTACTAGATTGCCTGTAACCCGTTGTTACTCCTGCACTTCTTCACTGCTTCTTCTGCATAACCCAACACAGATCCCTATATTCATCTGAACATTAAAATTGGAAAAGAAGCTGAGGGAACACTGGAGTAAACCATCATTGGATTTTTCACAATTCTCTAAACTCTAGGTTGGGGATGTATTTGGTTTTACTTAAGCTTTCTTGATTTCTTTATTCCATTTGTATGCACAATTTTACTAGAGTAGTTAAATTGATTCAATAGTTAATTCATTACTATTACTTGAATAAAGCTTCTGGTGATAGATTAATTCCTTTCCTATCCCTATGGGTTTGCAAGGGACTTGTTTTTCTAGAGGAATGCTCCTACATTAGTTTTAAAGAAATTGTAATTCCATTTCAATATACAATCTTCACTAGATCTTCATTTATTTCTACCGGGGAAGTTTCAGAGGAAGAAGTGCTTCTGAGAAGCCTTTACTTTATACTGTGTCTCTGAGGTAGAACAAAAGATTTAATTCCACAAACACAAATTGGAAAAGATTTTGGTTTATTAGAGTAGTTTAGATCCATTCTGCACAGATAAATAATCACATTAAATTATTTATTTGTTTAGTTATGTTAATAGTATTGTAGAAGCAATTGTATTTCTTCATATTTCTCCTGTCAATTTCTTATTTTGTTCTCTAGAAATCATAAAACCCAAAAAAATTATCTTAATTTAATTAGATTGTTGTTTATTGTGATTTCCTTTATATAATTGAAAAAAAACATTAGAATAGATTTGTTTCCTTCGTTAAGATTATTTAGTTTTCTTTTATTAATTAGCTAAAAACAACACGTAGGTTTAATTAATTCATGGAAAGTAATTGAATTGTTTTGGTTTAAATATGATTTTTGATATTTTATTAATCAGGAACATAGGTTAATTAGGCATAAGGTAACACAATTCCCCACATGCTCTTAGTTGGCCTAAGTTTAAACATCAACCTCGCCTCTAGCGAATACTTTATGAACTAGTTTTCTTTCTTAGTTTAGTGGTTAACAAAATCTACATGACCATACAAGTCCCTAGGCAACCTAGAGATTACGCTTGTGATCTGAAAATTCCACAACAAGTTCTTGCTCCAAAATTGGTAGATGTTGACTAAGGCCTAAGATTCCTCATTTTCTAAACCACTCTACAACCACTTGTCATCATATCGCAGATGATTGCTTTGAACATTGAATCAAATAGTTCTTACCAATTCTGGATACATCAGCCTGGTCATAAATAGTTTCCAACATTTTCCCATTTTTCCTACCCGCACGTTCTCTCTCTCACTTCCATGACATTTTTTGGAAATTTCTATGAGGCAAACACAGGTCAATTCCCGCACCTTCCACAACCTATTGCAAGCATTTTCTGTGAGCCATATATTGACTGCCATTTATGCACTACCATCATCTTAGACCATTTCATTTCACCCAAGAAAGTAAGACAAACATTCATTGCCTTAGATGAGCATATCCCATTAGTGCCCGTATAAGACATTAGATTGCCTTGATCTTTCCTTGTCTACATTTTTCCTATTCCACCTTATATATATTCTACATAACCAAATATCCATTCTATTGCGGCTATCCCAGCATGACCTCAGGAGGTCATGTGCATTCAAAGGTCACATGTTGATTTTTCAGGCATAAAAAATTGGTGAACCCAACATGAAGGACTAGTTCCTTTCTATTTTCATTGTTTCTACCTTCTTTCATCCATCATTCTCTCCCATTATTCTGTGGGTATTTATATACCCCCCAAATATGTCAGGTTAGGAATACGATCGACCCATTTAGGGTCTCGAGGTGTATTATTACCAAACAATTATGTAACATTCACTCTCACTGTCTGGGTGGGTTGATAACTACTCATCCAATCTACCTTCTCCTCACATTCCTCATCCTCGAGATACCAACAATGGTTCATCAGTTAGGATTGTGAATATTGTTCAACCTATGTATAGTCCGCAACTTGAGTACTTAGGCTCAAACAATATGACATTTATAGGAGAGCACGGTTCCAATCCTTGGGTCTTATTTAGACCGTAAATTAACATGCAATATGATTTGATCCTATCTTAGCTATTTCTAGATGAGGATATTTTGGCATGCTTCACCCAAAACGAGCAATGCTTTAATGCAATAAATCAGTCCTTGGACTGGATGCAACAATACATTTATGTTCTTCTTCATAACAACTCTGCTACCCCTCCTCTAATAGGAAACATATCCAAAGATGGGTGACCTCCAAAAGACCAAACAATAGTAGGACATCATGTGCCTTTGCTTCCTAACCAGAATCAAAATGCACATAAGACAAATGCAACACCATCTGCATGTGATGTAATTTTGACATTGGTGGATAGAGTTAGGGAGTTAGAGCTTGCCCAACTTCCACGTGCTACACCTTTTGCATGACAAGGCAAAATTCCCCACCATGCACAAAAATTTGGTTATGTGCCCTTGGTACCTTCACCCCCTCTAGTCTATAGGGGTGTCCCTAACCATTTGGATCTTCTTACTAGGTTGGGAATGTTAGGTATGCCCTATCACACTTCATATGGGTACCCTACAAAGGTGCCAACTGGAAGTGAATTCTCAAATGTCATTTTAACTAGAAATGTGACGTTCCCTAGTTTTGCACCTTCTACTCCATACCAAATTAAGATTCCCCATAATTCCACATGTATTCTAAATCACCGCAGGGGGACATGTTTTCTTTTCCTGGCTCGTATGCTTAGCCTTTAGGGATGCCTTACACTTCTACAAATTTTTATGTTGCGCCATATCAATCTCCTATTCCTCCTCCACCTCCCCATCAAGGGTTATCCATGGTAGAGTCTTATGTGTTGGGAACATACACTAATTATCTTAAAGAGCCCCTTGAATTTACTATACAAAGCATGATGCTTCCACGATCGCTTCTGGATTTTCCAAAGTTTAAAGGGGAGGAGGATCCAAATGCACATATTAAAGCATACAAAACTATTGTAAGAGAGCTACTCCCGTGGGATGTGGTTATAGCTAATATTTTCCCCAAGACCCTTGAGGGGATAAATCTTGACTGGTACTACAATAAATAAGAATCCTTGATCCATTCATTCAAACAACTCGTTTTTGAGTTTATAAAGGATTTTGACATAAAAAACTATTGCGAATATGAATCCAATAATTCCTTCGTATTGAACAAGAGCATAATGAATCTGCTGCTCACTTCATTCAGAGGTGGAAACAAGTACTCTACTCCTCGGCTAGTGCTTTAAACATGGACCAAACGGAGCTTTGCGATTTGTTCCTTCACTCTCTCAACCAAGAGACCAAGGAAGAGGTCCAAAATTTTCCACTAAGAATCTACGAAGAGGTTTTAGAGAAAATTAACTAAGTGGTGATTGATATTTGTTGGAAAATGTACAACTCAAATGAGAGACTGGTCAACCAATCTCAAGGTAATTTAAACTACTTGAATAATTCAAACAATAATAGCCAAGGAACTAAAGTCCTTAATAAGAACCATGGTGCTACGACTGACGACATAACTAACCAATCTAAGAAACTGACTATTGTTAACACCGTCAATGCGAATAACGGTAATAGCAATGTGAATAATGGTAATGCAAATATTAACAATCAAAGGAGTAACAATTTTAATCCTTCCGTTAATGCGGTGGACTTTAGTCGTCGTCCTTCCCCACCTCAACAAGTCTATACCCAAGTGTCGGTTCAATACCCGCATGGTTATTTGAACGAATACTAGAACCAAGGCCAGAGGCCCCCAAACTTCAAATTTAACAACCACCAATAGAACAACGTTAGAAAATATGGGCTGTAACAGAACCAAAAGCAAAGACCTCATGATTACGATCCTAATTTGTACTATGGTTTCCATATGAATAGAGGACATGATGCTCGTACGTGCCTTGATTTTAAAAAAATTATATAACGACTTCCTGAAGACCAAAGGAACCTCTTTGTTGAGATGTTTTTGGAAAATCCTATGGCACCGATGTAAAATGCTCGCATGGGGCTGCTTCCCCCTCAGAATTCTAACCTTGGGGTTTATAGAGACCCTCTTCTAACACATCTCGAGAATGGAAATCTCAACCCTCACAAAACTAATAAGGGAGCTCCCGTTGGAAATAATTATCATGAAGCATCCACTTCATCAAACCCATTGGTAGCTCCTCCTTTAGACAATCAAAATCATACCAAAATGATAGGTTTAGTTGAGTTGGAGACTAAACCTGAGTTTAACACAATAACTCATACTCGAGATTATTCCTCACAACCTCTTCTGGTTTACCCCTTAATGTCAGATGATACACCGAAAGCTCCCAAACCATTGGGGTCCTATGAGTTAACTATGGATTTGACCAAGACCTTTTCTCACATTTCCTTTTTGGATCTGTTAAAGAACTCACCTGTGCATCAAGCGAATTTATTATAAGCTTTAGGCTTTGGCCATTTAATTCACATCACCCCTCTCTGGAGACCCAAGTTAATCACATAGAATTTGATTTCTATCATTTAGGGAAGCATGAAAGAGATGTTGGTTTCATATACGACATTAGAAAGATGCCAACCGATGATGAGATGACATGAAGAGGTGATCCTGCATTATACCTCCAGGTTTGAACCTACAAAAGATATGTTAAGCGTGTAATTATAGACAATGGAGTTGTCGTCAACATAGTTCCTTTTTCATTTCTTCATAAGCTTAGCTATGGAGAAATCAATTATTCTTCAACACGAAACATGTTGAGAGGCTGTGATAACCTCAAGGAAATGTCCATTAGAACTATAGTGCTTTCGGTTACCCTCGGACCAAATAATTTGTTGACTTAGTTTTACATTATAGACCATGAAACCAAATATAATATGATCCTCGGTCGAACCTAGATACAAATAATGAAGGAAATCCCCTTTACACTATTCCAAGAGGTCAGATTCCTACACTTGGGTAAGGTTTTCATAGCTCAGGGTGATCCAAATCCATTTGACATTCATTTGGCCAACCTAAAGAATAAACTTATGATTCATATTGAGTTTGAGCTCCTGACCAATTAGTTGGACAAGCCCCAAGACTCAAAACCTGAGTTCCAACATTTTCCAATGACTGAACTAGAAACCCCTAAGGTAATCGAAGGGGTTGATTCTAGTGAAATTAAAAATGTTATAGTAGAAACTTTCTTGACTAAAACTACAACAAATATCATTAAGCTTTTGGAGAATGATCTGCTTATTATTCTCCCATTTGATTCCCTAGGCATATGACATACTCTTGGGATTGGTTCTCTCCCATCTAACATCTTCAACGGGATCTATATGGTTGAGGTCTCAGAAGTCAAAGAGGAAGATTCTACAAATGATCAAAATTCTATCTTCCCTAATGGTTGATGGACCCTCAACTATGATGGTGCAAAGTGCCATTTCAGAACTGGGGAAAGTGTGATCCTTACTTCTCTAGAGGGAAGGATAATGCCCTTTTCCTTTAGATTAAAATTTGAATGTATGAATAATGCTACAGAATACGAGGCTCTTCTCCTTGGCCTCATTGTAGCCAAAAGTATGGGAATTAACAAAATTAGAGTCTTAGGTGACTCCCAACTTGTCACTAATTAAGTCTCAGAAGTTTATGAGACTAGAGTAGAGCACCTACAACTCTAAAAAATCACCGTTTTTTTTATTTAGCAGTAAAAAAGGATTAAGGGGACCCTACCCTATACAAAACATGGAGAAAAAGATAAGAAAATGAGGAAAAAACAAACCAGCCTCTTCCAACAGCACTGATGAACAAAAAAAACAATATGAAACCAACAACAATAAACTAACATCAATAAAACCAACAATTATCTCAACTATTTAGCCACTTCCCTTTGGATCTTAGCTGCATCTTTAGGGGGGAGATAGTCCATTTCTTTTTCTTACACACAACTTTCCACTCCCCTTTTGTATTTAGATGTACATTTTCATTATTTTGGATTGGAATCAATACTTCAATGTGCTCTTTAGGTTTAACTAATTTCAAAGAATCAGAGTCAGGTACACTATCAATGACATAATTCACCACCAGGTGACTAGGACTAGATTTCTTCCACCACAAGCTTCTGCATTTAGCATGTTTTCTAACTACATGACAATCTACTACTAAATGGCCAAGAGAAAAGAAAGTACGAAATCTAAAGGGAAACCCTTCATAATCCATATTTTGAGTCCATGTTCTATCTTCAACTTTTAGATCAATAGTGGCAAGGAAATCAAAAAAAGTATCCATATCAACCAAGATCTCAGCAAACACTATATGCTCCAAATAATTAGTTTTTGTATCAATAGCTAAGCATTTCCCTAAGGTTTTTCCAATAGCAGTTAAGCAATTTTTGAACCAAAATTGAAGGGGCAAGTATGGAAGATGAATCCATATTAGTTTAACTTGGAAAGTATCAAAAACTGGGTTAAAGAAAGGAAACCCTAGTTTCATTAAAAGCAAGTGGGATTCAAAATCCCAATCTTTTCCAAAAATTAGATCCCTATCTGAAGGGTTTGTAAATGCAACAATGAAAAATCCATGAACATTGGGAAATATATCCAACATAACTTCCATGTGAGGGACCTAATGACTCAAAATCCAAGCATGCAAAGTAGGAAGACTTGGAAAAAAGTTGTTAAATATGCAAATCATTCGTTTCCTCATAAAAGCTGATTCAGATTGAATCACCTCATCCCCAAAACTAACAGATGGGGTAGATTTGGCATAAGCCATATGATTATTACATTTAGGGTCTAATAATCCCCTACTCCTATTACCAACCCCTCACACCGCATCCTTAAAATATTAGATAGAGGTTTTATCAACCTGCTTCCCTGGTTGGAACTGGGACAACAAAGGCTCATAACCATCCCCAAAAATTAGTTTATACACCGCCATAATTTAACGAAATGTAGCACCAGAAACTTGAATAGGGGCACGTTGTCTTTGATCTAAATGCTATGTATTACTTCCTATTCTTGAACAAAGCTATCATGAAATGTTTTCTCAACAATCTGGGTTAAAACCCCTAAACTATCCTTAGAAATATGAGAGCCTGAAGCTTGAACCCTACCATCAGATCTCCCTTTGCCACCCAAGCTCTGAGATGAGACTAGGGAAGTTCCTCCATCATGAAAAATAGGGCAAAGGAGAGAGGCATCACCATTGCAAAGAGGATCTTCAAATCTATCCATCCATGCACTCAAGCCACAACCACTGAAAATCCACCTACATCATTAATAGAAGACTCAGGGAGGAGAATGGGAGCCTCCCCCACATAGCCATGAGCACTGCCACCTCCTAGACCCCTGCCAAAGCTAGGGACACCGAACCACCTAAGTTTCACATTTTCCTCCATCAAAACTTTAACATAACACCTAGGGTTCGGGTTCACATACAATGTTGTTTTTGAATTTAGTACAGGATTTGACTTTATTTCCATTGAATCCATACAATGAGAGAAGAAACTCTTAGCCAATTCAATGGCTACTTCTTCCTCTCACTTTTTTCCAAGTGAAGGTTTGAAGAAAAATGAGTTTACGATTTCAGTCCGATCCAAACCCTTAGTTTGAAAAGTGCTAACCAACACAATTTTGGCATATGTTGAAGTGGAGAATAAGCCTACCACCATGGACTTTACAGAGAATGATGAGGTAATCCTAGGAATTCTCAATGCATATACTGATCTTCATCCCATGCACCATAAGAGAGGATTTTCTCTTACAACTCACCCTTCCTCCTACTTTGGATATTGCACATTATGTTCTTCCTCATCAGAAGGCCTTGAGATCTATGAGGTAGAGGAAGAAGAGTTAGAACTACCTCTAGTCCCACATAAGTTTGAAGAGGGTAACACATATTTGATTGAAGGTACCATAGATATTATTATAGGGATGAAAGTGGATCCCAAGATCTTAAAACTCGGTTCCTCTCTTACTCCAGATGAGATAGAAGCACATATGAAGGTGATCAAAGAACACTTGAAAGCCTTTTCTTTCAGTTACAAAGAAATGATGGGAATCTCTGCTGATGTGGTAGTTCATAACCTCATCACGAATCCTGATGCCAAGCCTGTGAAGAATACGTCATGACTCATGAAGCCAAAATTATCTTTAATGATCAAGGAAAAATTATTGAAATTTCTTCAGGTGGGTTTCATTAAACTAGTGGACTATTCCATGTGGATGTCTAACATTGTCCCAGTTCTTAAAAAGAACGGGAAGATATGTATTTTTATCGACTTTAGAGACATATAAAAATCCTCTCCTAAGGAAGACTTTCCATTTCCTTCCATCAATGTCATTGTAGATGCAATGACTAGCTATGCATTATTGACACTTATGGATGACTTCTCCAGCTACAATAAAATAAGGATCTCCAAGGAGGGTCAAAACGAGACTACCTATACTACTCCTTGGGGGACCTTCTGTTATGAAATCATGCCATTTGGTTTGAAAAACACCGAAGCCACCTACCAATGAGTAATGACATATATCTTTCATGATCTCTTCCATAAGATTATGGAATCTTACGTTGATGACTTGCTAGATAAGGCTAGGAAGTGTTGTGATCACCCAAAGGTGATTCGTGTTATCCTCTCTCTTCTTATTGAATATGGTATAACATTGAATCTAGAAAAGTGCATATTCAGAGTAACGGGAGGAAAAATATTGGGGTACATCATTTCTTCTTGAGGAATTGATGTAGATCTAGTAAATATTCAAGTGGTTTTGGAAATTACTCCACCTTCAGACGAATCAGGCATTATGTATTATTAGGTTGTGGAGCTTGTTTTCATGTGAAAAAGTGTTGAAGATTGTATAATTTCCACGTTGTCTTTCCAGGGTTTGGGGCTGGGCTGGGCCTCAAGTGAGGGTCCAGGGGCAGCAGCCCTTGGTAGCGGGGGCATAGCCCCTGAAATTTTTTTTTGGGCCTTAAAACGTACCCGATATATCGGGAAACATGATTTTCGAATATGGATGGTTTTTTGACCCATAGGTTTATGGGACGGTTTTGGCCCGTGGTTTTGATACCCATGGTTTTGTATAACTACTTAAGAAGTTGTCTATTTATATGGTTTTGTGCATATGGTAGATATAATGAAACATTACAGATGTGTTTTGAATTCGGGTGTGAATTCTGTAGATTTTGTTGAGCATAGCTCCAAATAGATCTAGGTATTGTATTGAGAGAGTGGTGGCTTGTAATAAAATATGAGCAAGTGATTCTTGGTGGACATAGCCCAAATTGGGTGAACCACGTTAAATACTGTCTCTTTATGTTGTGTTATTTTATTATGTAATTTTATTTCAGGTCTGTAATATTTTTAGCATATTAGTTTCTACTGTTGCGATTATGTTAGGGATTATTCTACATATTTTATCCCTTATATCCTAACAATTGGTATCAGAGCCTAGTTTGGTTTGTTAAAGTGTTGAATTGCAGGGAAAGTTTTATCTTGAGTGGGAGCTATGGCAGATGATGGAAGATCTAGGGTTGATAAATTCAATGGGAAAAATTTCAGTCTTTGGAAGTTGCAGATGGAAGATTACCTTTATATGAAGGATATTTATACTCCGTTGTCTAAGAAGGTGAAAAAAACCTCGAGCATGATAGATGTAGAATGGGATTTGCTGGATAGGAAGGCACTTGGGACAATCCAGCTGTGTCTTGCATTTTTGGTATTATTTAATGTTTCAAAGGAAAAGACTACAAAAGAACTGATGGATGCATTAGGAAAGTTGTATGAAAAAACCTTTGCCTCTAATAAGATATTTTTAATGAAAAATTTGTTTAATATGAAGATGTCTGAGAATGGTTCAGTAGCAGATCATCTAAATGATTTTAATATAGTTGTAAATATGCTAGCTTCGGTTACAATAGAATTTGATGAAGAAGTTAGGGCTTTATTAGTTCTGTGCTCTTTACCTAAGAGTTGGAATAACTTGGTAATGGCGGTAAGTAACTCGTTTCTAGCTAACTCAAAGTTGAAGTTTGAGGATGTTGTAGGGGTGATTATAAGTGAGGAAATGTGAAGAAAAATCTTTGATGAATCTTCTACTTCAGGGAATGCTTTGACAATGGAAATTAGAGGGAGACAGAAGAATAGAGGAAGCTGTGGAAAATCAAAGGATTGGGTAAGGTCAAAATCCAAAAGTAAGATAATATGCTAGAATTGTGGAAAGTCTAGGCATGCAAAGGACTGTTGGGAGCTTCGGGACAAGAAGAAACAACATGAAGAAAACAAGGAGGAAAATGTGGCAACGGGTAATGTATGTCAGGATGCTTTGATTATTTCTTTGCATAATATTATTGAATCTTGGGTTTTAGATTCAAGGGCTTCTTTCCATGCTACTCCACATAGGCATTATTTTGTTGATTATGTTCAAGGAGATTTTGGGCATGTTTTTATTGGTGATGATGGGCTTTACAACACAATTGGAAAATGTTTTGTTCAGGTTAAGATGCATAATGGGAATACTTGGCTATTGAAAGATGTCATACATATGCCTACATTAAGATGAAATTTGATATCGGCAGGGTAGTTGGGAAGTGATGGTTATACTGTGATATTTACAGTAGACTCTTGGAAGGTTACCAAGGGTGCTTTTGTGGTGGCAAGAGGTAAGAAAGTTGGAACCTTGTATTTAACCACTTATAGCACTAATGTTTGTAATCCTGTGGCTTCAGAAGTAGATATAACATTGTGGCACTATAGGCTCGGTCATATGAGCCATAAGGGCATGGAAATCATAAATAAGGATTTACATGGATATATAGAAATAGGTTTGGAGTTCTGTGAGGACTGCATATATGGGAAATAGAAGCAAGTAAGGTTTCTCAAGGTTGGACCAACAAAGAAAGAGAGTAAGTTAGAGCTAGTGCATTCTGATGGGTGGGAGCCGGCTCAGCTATCATCTCTTGGGAGTTCAAGTTATTATGTTACTTTTATTGATGATGTAACAAGGAAAGTTTGGGTTTAATGTATTAGAAACACATATGATGTATTTGACACTTTTGTTAAATGGAAAGATTTGATAGAGAATGAAACATGTCTTAAGCTAAAATGTCTCAGGTCAGATAATGAAGGGGGGAGTATTGCAGCAATGAATTTTATGGTTACTATTATAAGAATGGAATCTACAAGCAAAAAATGGTTCCAGGAACTCCGCAACAGAATGGGGTGTCGGAAAGGATGAATAAGACAATAGTGGAACGTGCTAGGAGCATGAGGTTATATGGAGGACTGCCTCTTTCTTTTTGGGCAAAAGTGGTGAGAACAACTGTGTACTTGATAAACATAAGACCCTCAAGTTCCTTGGATGGAGGCATACCTGAGGAGGCTTGGTATGGTAAGAAAGTTGATTATTCATTTCTTAGAGTCTTTGGATGTGAGGTGTTTGTCCATATAGACAAGGATGATAGGACCAAGCTAGAGGCTAAATCAGAAAAATATACTTTCATTGGTTATGGTGGCGATGACTTTGGATATAAATGTTGGAGTATTAAGGATAAGAAAATCATTCGATCTAGGGATGTGGTCTTTAATGAGAAATTCATGTATAAACAGCAGTTACAGGAAAACAAGGAAGAATCTAAGAAAGAATATGTAGCGGTAGAGGATCTTCCAGATGGAAAAGTGACACATGAATCAGTTCAGGAACCTCCTCAACAGGAACCCCAAACTCCTATATTGAGGAGGTCTTCTAGGGTAAGAAGAGAACCTGAACGTTTTTCTCCTTCTCTTTATTATTTATTACTCACTAACAGTGGAGAGCCAGAGAGCTTTGATGAAGCAATGTAGGTAGATTCATAGAAGACTTGCACTTAGAGAAACTTGATGTAAAAACTACATTTCTCCATGGTGATTTGGAGGAGGAACATTATATGCAACAACCAGAGGGCTATGAGGTCAAAGGTAAAGAGGAGATGGTGTGCAAACTGAAGAAGAGTTTGTATGGCTTGAAACAAGCTCCACGTCAATGGTATAAGAAATTTGATAGCTTCATGATGGAGCAAGGTTATATTAGATGCCATTCTGACCATTGCATGTATACAAAGAAATTTGAGGATGGAATTTATATTATCCTGTGTTTGTATGTGGATGATATGTTGGTTTCAGGTAAAAACATGTAAGAAATAAAAGTACTCAAGAAGCAACTAAGTGAATCATTTTGGGGGCAGAAAAACAAATCCTTGGTATGAGGATATCTTGGGATAGTAAGGAATGAAAGCTAACTTTATCTTAGTAAGATTACATTAAGAAGGTCTTGGAGAGGTTTAATATGTAGGATGCTAAACCGGTTGGGAATCCTTTGACATGCCATTTCAAGTTATCAAAGGAGCAGTATCCCAAGACAGAGCAGGAGAGAAACCAGATTTCCAAAGTACCTTACTCATCAACAGTTGGTAGTTTGATGTATGCCATGGTGTGCACTAGTCCTGATATTGCCCATGTAGTGGGAGCGGTGAGTAGATTTATGAGTGATCTAGGTAGAGATCACTGGCAGGTTGTAAAGTGGATCCTTCGGTATTTGAGAGGGACCACGAGGACAATTTTGTGCTACAATGGATCAGACACCACTTTGTGTGGTTATGTAGATTCATATATGGCTGGAGATGTAGACAATAGGAGGAGCACAACATGTTATGTTTACACTGTAGGTGGGACAGTAGTAAGCTAGATTTCACGACTACAGAAGTTGGTGGCTTTGTCAACAATGAAGGCTGAGTATGTTGCTGCCACAGAGGCAAGCAAAGAAATGATTTGGTTATAACAATTACTTGAGGAGTTGGGGCATAAGCAGGAGGAAGGAAAGATGCATAGTGATAGTCAGAGTGTTATACACCTAGCTAAGAACTCTTCTTTCCAGTCTAGGATAAAGCATATATATAGTTAAGGTACCATTTCATCAGGATAGCTTTGGAGGAAGAGAAGTTGAAGCTGGAGAAGATCCATACCAGTGAAAATCCTATAGACATGATGACCAAGGTGGTCACAAGGGAAAAACAAAAGCTGTATTTAGCTTTGGTTGGTCTTCATAGAAACTAGTGAAGGGTTGAGAAGGTTGCTCAGAGGAAAACTAGTCTCCAAGTGGGAGATTGTTAGGTTGTGGAGCCTATTTTCATGTGAGAAAGTGTTGAAGATTGTACACTAAGAGTATTGTACACTTTCCATGTTGTCTTGCCGGGGTTTGGGGCTGGGCTGGCCTCCAAGCGGAGGTCTGAGGGGGGTAGCCCCCGGTAGCAGGGGTTTGAGGGCGCATCCCACGAAATTTTTTTTGGGCCTTAAACGTGCCCGATATATCGAGAAACCTGATTTTATCATATGGGTGGGTTTTTTGACCCATAGGTTTATGGGATGGTTTTGGCCCATGGTTTGTATACCCACGGTTTTGTAAAAATTCTTAAGCAGTTGTCTATTTAAATGGTTTTGTGCATATGGTAGATATAATGAAACATTACAGATGTGTTTTGAATTTGGGTGTGAATTCTGTAGAGTTTGTTGAGCATAGCTCCAAACATATCTAGCTATTTTATTGAGAGAGTGGTGGCTTGTAATAAAATCTAAGCAAGTGATTCTTGGTGGACATAGCTAAAATTGGGTGAACCATGTTAAATACTATCTCTTTGTGTTGTGTTATTTTATTATGTAATTTTATTTCAGATCTGTAATATTTTCAACATATTAGTTTCTACTGTTATGATTCTGTGATGGATTATTCTGCACATTTTATCCCTTATATCCTAATAAGTCTTTTTTGGGTAAAATTGGTGCAATCAATAGGTTTATTCCCAATCTAACTTGCACCATCAATCCCATCAATAACTTGCTAAAGAAAGAGTGTAGTAAAGAGTGTACTTCTAAATTTCATGAAGCATTTGAGTCAGTAAAATGTTTTCTTATGTCACCACCTACACTCATGCCACCCAAATCTCATCGTCCCCTAATCTTATACTCTTGAGCCACTGAGGTTTTGTTGGACTACATGTTGGCGCAAGAAGACGATGATAATCATGAACATGTCATTTATTTCGTTAGTCACACTATGCTTGATTATAAGACACATTATACATAGGAAAATAAATAATGTCTGGTAATTGTCTTTGCAATAAAAAGGCTAAGGCATTATATTCTTAACTAGGAAACACGAGTGATCATCGAGTCTGACCAGCTGCAAACCTTCTTGAATCAAAATGCCTTATCTAAAAAGGATGGATATTTTCTCACATTTATGGGTGAATAAAAACTCACCTTCATCAACCAAAAGTCAATCAAAGGAAAAGTTATTGCTGATTGGTTGGCGGATAACCCAATAGATTTTGGAGACCTAGTAGTTCTAGACTTCCCTAACGAGTGCATGTTTTATGTAGAAACAAATCCTCCCATTGTATCATGTCCATGGTATTCTGATATCATTAATCACATTGTGGACCATGTATATCCTGAGGGAGAAACCTCACAAAAAAGTGACATTTATGCATCATAACTGCCAAGTATGTAATTATAGAAGAAGTGCTCTATTACAAAGCCTTTGATGGCATAATTTTGAGGTGTGTATTGAAGAAGAATAAGAAAATATCCTCTTTAAAGCTCACACTGGAGTCTGTGGGGGTCACTTCAGAGGGCATGCTACTACTTGGAAAATTCATCGGATGGGTTATTTCTATCCCACCATAGAGCATGATGCTGTAGAGTATGTACGTAGGTGCCATAAATGTCAAGAATTCCTGCATGATATTCACATCCCTGCTCAGGCTCTGCAACCAATTGTAACACCTTAGCCCTTTTCTACTTAGGGTTTTTATTTGATAGGGAAATTCTCTCCCTCATCAATATATGGCCACAACTATATCATTACGACCACATAATATTTTACAAAGTGGGTTGAGGCCATGCCCCTCACTACTATGCCTAGGTCTCTGATCACTAAATTCATTTTGAATTAGCTCATTTGCAAGTATGGGATCCCACAGGTCATTATCTCTGATAATGGAACATCTTTTAAAAACAAAGAGGTGTGTGAGCTGTGTTTGTAATTCAAAATCTCACATCACACAACCTTTTTATATTACCCTCGGGCCAATGGAAAGGTTGAGGTGACAAATAAAACATTGAATTCCATACTCCTTAAAATTGTCAAGGAGAATAAACGTGACTGACATTTAAAGCTATTTCCAACCTTGTGGGCCTAAAAGACATCGCTATGGATGCCTATAGGGGTAAACCCTTTTTATTTAGTCTTTGGATGTGAATCAGTATTACCATTTGAAATTGAGCTACCTAGCCTCTGCATATCTCTGTAAGGAATTTTAGATGAAGACACATATCAAGAGGAATGACTTGTTCAATTGGAAACCCTTGATGAAACTCAGCTTAATGCTAAGCATCGACACAATGTTTACGCTGAAAGGATGGCCCATCAGTATAATAAAAAGGTTTATGAGCATGAAATATGTGTAGGTGATCTAGTGCTAAGACTAGATAGCCAGATAACCAAAAAGACTGGTGAAGGAAGGAATTTTAGACCAAAGTGGTTAGGTCTATATCAGGTCATGGAGGACTATAAGAATGACACATATTATTTGTGTACATTAGAAGGTGAGGAGTTTGGTGAATTAGTCAATTTACTTCACCTTAAACATTTCTACGCATGATTCATTTGCATTCCCACATGCACACTATTGCATCCATTGCATATCACCTGTATAATCATATTTTAACATTGTGAAAAAAGAAACTTATTTTTCAAGAAAATTTCAAAAGTTTCTGATAGTTGGAAAAAACATTTAATCATATCTCTTCAACTATTCATTATATCATCTCTAAAACTACTCAATATCTCTATCATCATGGTAGATGAAGTTTTGACATTGATCTTACCAAGACCTCCACACTTATTTCTATTCATAGATGCTTCTAGCTTAGTTGTTTTTGCCCATAGTTTGTACTAGAAGATTCTTGGTGTCACATCTCTACTAAAAAATCTCTCTTTTGAAAAATAAATCTAAAGCATTTCACCTAGATTACTTGTTTGCTTGACTCAAACTTCGGTGGTGAGCCCTCACATCCTATTGGTTACGTGGGGTTGAGGCTAGGGGAATGTTTTCCCTCCCAAAAGAAAAATTCAAAGTTTAAAAGTCAATCAAATAAATAAAAGATAAAGAAACAATAAATACAAAAACAATTTCATTTTACAAATAATACTACACTTCTTTTCCCCACTAGTCTTCAGTGATGAGCCAATGCTTCTTACAAGTAACATGGGACTAGGAAAGGAGGGAAGCACCCTTACTCACCTATGTTTTATCCTTGGTGATGAGCCCATTATTCTTAATGGTAGCATGAGGAAAGGCATAGGGAGTCCTTTCACATAAGTCAATAAGTTGTAAATAAGGAAATGAGTAAAAAGTGCTTTGAATCCTTTGAAATCATTAGAAAATGAGTTAGATGTATAAATTATAAGAGAGTTAATCCATAAAACTATATTTTTTCAATCAAGAGGCCACCTACGGGTCTAAGTCTAGTTAAACTTGCAAGGAAACTAAATTCTAAGTTGGATAGTTATCCTTTCTTGGAGTTGAGTTGGAGTGTCCTAATTGGGTCTTTGTCAAAACCTTATCTTCATATCATTGCTTCCATTCATCAAAGTTAAATAAATCCCATCCTTCTTAATTCTCGGTGTTGAGCCCTCACATCTTACTGGTTGTGTGGAGTTTAGAATGGAGTGGGTTCATTTCATTATCATTCTCATCAAATTTTCCAATAAAACATAAATACCAAATATTGCTTGAAAACCAAAGTTTTATGTTTGCATTTTGTCCCCATGTGTATCACATATATATCAAAAAAGAAAAGAAAGAAATAATTGTGTTACACATTTGCATCAACATCATCCATACATGCATTCATAAAAGCATAAAAAAATCATCAGAGATTCTACACATCTAAGAGTACACAAATGAAACTAGTTATGAACAAGTAAACTCTTACACAAGATATTAGAGACAAAAATAATCACATATGTATATATTTGAAAATAATCAAGTTTGTGTACAATGCTGTCACACTCTGGGTGTGGCCAAAATGCTCGCAATGAGCACAAAATCCAAAACATTCTATATATGCATCCAAAAATATAACAAAGTAATAAGGCATATAGCCTATCCCTCCCTACAAGTTCCAGATGAAGGAGCATGATGAGGAATCCTACTGTGGCTCCTATGATGTGAGTGGGAACCTATATGAATAGAATGATGAGAATAACCATGAGATGGGGCTAACGATCTGCTGGTAGTGGTATCACTACGAGAGTGGCCTCGTTGCTATATCTTCTCAGCTAATTAGAACATAGTAAGCTTGGTCCTCACCTTGGTCAGAACCTCCCCATCTTGCCATATCGGTATAAATACATCAGTGTGGCACCCAACTATTTGTGACTGCCCCACATTTGTAAGTAACTCCTCTCGTGTCTTCCTTGTGGGAAGAAAAAATGTGTCAACCAAGATCTGACGAATAAAATCTCGTCATCCATCAATAGTTTCTGCAAAACACAAAAAAATGACGAGTTAGAAAACTTTAAAAAACCCAAAAAGAAGGTAGTGCATAATCCACTAACATGTTTAATCTAGATAGTAGAGTCGGGAGAAGAGTGTTCACTTACTCAGATCTCCTAGCTACTAGGATGGATCTACTCGTGTTGGTAGTGGTGGTGGTCTGCTACAGGCACCTACTCGGCTGTAACCTCCTCTGAAGCTACCTACTTTACTATAACGGACTGCTTGTCACCGCTCTCTCATATGAAAGAGGCTCCTCTGAATAAAGATTCTCATCCTTGGCCTCATCCTTAACCCTAGCTGCTATGGAAGCCTCTCTACTATATCTCCATATGTATCAGTCTCCTCATCCCCCTCTTCCTTGTGTACCTCCTCTTATGCCTCCTCCTCGGTCTCTACCTCTACCTCAGGCTTTTCTTCCTCACCACTATGTGCGGGGGAAACCTCAATCTATAGAATCACCCCTGGCATAGCTAGATCTGGGATAACCTGTGGTGTGCTAATCGAGACCCTAGGTATAACTATAGTCCATGAGAGATTTCCCTTTGAATACAACCAAAACTATTAGGAGGGCGTTAATATAAGGTAACCCAAACTATTGGGGCACCCTCTAAACTAGATGGACCTCCACTTGGCTAGTCTTGTTTACTAACTGTGTGATAGTGCTGTATACCGCCACAATAATGACATCCTTGCCCCATAGGCCGGCCATGTCCTGGTATGACTGTGTAACCATGTCATCTGTAGTAAGTATGGCTACAGGATGATGGTGCCCCTTCAGTGGGGCCATAACTGTCCATCTTACCACTCTAATAGCTCCCAAATTTGCTATCTTGACACCCCTCTGATAGTAGATGATGTGCTCGAAGACCCAACTAGTCACTAATGTATGATGACTAAGGGACTTTCCCTTTAGTTGAAAAAACCTTTAAAGATCATGAAAGGTAGTACCAAGTATGTCAATTCCTCAGGCATAGATGCGGCCATGCTCCTCTATAATTTGAATAATTGGGGCCTAAAAATAAAGTAACTTGTCCCTTCCCTTGTACCCAACCAAGTGTGAAACCAAGATGCCAATAATGGCCTTGTGCAAGGCAGGGATAAGAGCAGATGTGACTGACGGTAGTATCATCTTATGCTTGGCACCAATATCGGGTGCCAATGCATCTCCCATGTAGGAATCCCAACTGCGAGACTACACTACTGATGTAGCACTCTCTAGAGCCAATTTCTTGCATGTGTTAGGAATCCCCATAATCCTATAGAAATCCTTGAGAGTGATAGTAAAATCTCCTATAAGTCCAGGGAACCAAAAAGTATTTTGGTATGCATCCAAATAACTCAATAGATCAGCTAACAAGTAACTAGGTGGTGCATCTAGTAGTGTCTGGGATATCCTCCATATCGCCACTCTGTGTAAAATATCTCTCTCAGTGTGAGTGAGTGAGTCCAAGATGGAAGGAATCCAATCACACTCTCTATCCCTACTCCATATGATATACAAGCCCTGCATTCACCAAAACACCAAAAAGAGCAAATTAGAAACATCTCATACATAATAAGCTCATAAAAAACATCATAAAACAATACAAAAACCAAAAAAATTATTCATACTTGGTCATTTCTAGCCTCTGCCTTGACAATTATGTAACTGCCCCTCTGTGCAGAGTAGTGGTTACACAATCTCTATGGTGATTTTGCAACTGTCCCTCTACACAAAGGGGAGGTTACGTAACCATCACCTGCACAGAGCAATGGTTGTATTCGAAAACAACCTGCCATACCCTTTGACCTAAAATTCTCAAAAAGATAAAAAATGACCATTTTTGACAAAATAAAAGTTGAATACACCTAGGTGCCCTCCTTGTGAACATTTTGACTACAAAATTATCAAAAACAACCCCTTTAGGTAGGAATTTTAAGATTTTCCACATTTTAGGTTATAAATAAATAAACACATATAACTTACCCATCTTTGAACCACTGCTCCTGCTGCCATTACGTCGACGTGCTCTTCGATTTGGCTGTACTCGTGCAAAACCCTCACAGGTGATCTAGAGCTAAAAAATCACTAAGTGGGTAAGTGAAAATGATTTCTAGAAATAGTAATTTTGTTATATATAGCATGATTTAACTCTACTTTCAAGTGTGTGTGTTTTGTAGGGTTGGAGCGCTAGCATAAGTATATTTCTATCCCCGTGGACATGGTAAGTCTTCTTGTCATTTATTTTAGTGTATTTTGTCAATTCTACATTATATTTGTACTTGATTCCTATTTTATCTTACAGGTGGTGGGAAGTTTGGATTGGTCTCATTTTGACACACAGGTGTGTCAGGTATAATTTATAACTCCCCATTTTGGGAACGCCATACTCAGACTCTATGTTTTACATCTCTTCATGGCTAAAATGATTCTCTGAGGGGGCAATATGTACCCACCCAATTTTATACGTGCTACATAGTTGAAATGGTTTTGAATCCCTAATGATGATTAATATGTTTTCTAATGGTGTTTGAATCCAATTTCCCATTTGTAATATATATTCATAGCCTAGAATTCTTTCCTTATTCATTTCCATCCTTTTCCTACTTTCCTTTAGCTTTCTACAAGCGTTTTTCTTAGCTTTTGAGTTTAAGTTACATAATTATTGTGGCGGTTACGCAACTGCCCCAATGGTTACATAACCATTGGTCTTCCCTCAGTGGCAGTTGCGTAACTTCTCCTATGGTTACGTAACCAATCCTCTGTGAAGACCAAAGGTTGCATGCAATTTTTCCAGAACCTTCTCTGGAACATTCTAAACGCGTGTCAACTTTTCAAACTTGGTTTTAGAGCACATTTCTTGGTCAAATTAGTTGTTCTTAGGCTCGTTTGATACGTATCAACTTTTCCTTCCCTTCTTACTGACTAATTAGAGTTAACTACCCCTTCCTTGAGAGAGGTGGCATTTCTTGGTTGTCAAATGGCTTAGACCATTTCCCTGCCATTTTTCTATAAGAGACAAGCTTTTACCTGTAGCATGTTAGGTTGTGGAGCCTATTTTCATGTGTGAAAGTATTGAAGACCGTACACTAAGAGTATTGTACACTTTCCATAGTTGTCTCTCCAGGGTTCGAGGGCGTAGCCCCCAAATTTTTTTTGGCCTTAAAATGTGCCTGATATACCGGGAACTGTGCTTTTTTTTTTGCATATGGGTGGATTTTTGACCCATAGATTTATGGGACGGTTTTTACCCATGGTTTTGATACCCAAGGTTTTGTAAAACTGCTTAAACAAATGTCTAATTATATGGTTTTATGCATATGGTAGGTATTATGTATCATTGCAGATGTGTTTTGAATTCGTGTGTGAATTCTATAGAGTTTGTTGAGCATAGCTCCAAATAGATTTGGGTATTGTATTGAGAGAGCAGTGGCTTGTAATAAAATATGAGCAAGTGATTCTTGGTGGACGTAGCCCAAATTGGGTGAACCACGTTAAATACTATCTCTTTGTGTTGTGTTATTTTATTTTGCACTTTTATTTGAGATCTGTAATAGTTTTTATTTATTAGTGTCTACTGTTGCAATTCTGTGAGGGATTATTCCGCATATTTTATTCCTTATTTCCTAACAATTGGTATCAGAGCCTGGTTTGGTTTGCTGAAGTGTTAAATCACTAGGAAAGTTTTATCTTAAGTGGGAGTTATGGTAGATGATGGAAGATTTAGGGATGATAAATTCAACGGGAAAAAATTCAGTCTTTGGAAGATGCAGATGGAAGATTACCATTATTAGAAGGATCTTTATATTCTGCTATCTGAGAAGGTGAACAAACCCTCAAGCATGACAGATGCATAATGAAATTTTGTGGATAGAGGGGCACTTGGGACAATCTGGCTGTGTCTTGCATCTTCGGTATTATTTAATGTTTCAAAGGAAAAGACTACAAAATAATTGATGGATGCATAAGGGAAGTTGTATGAAAAACCCTCTACCTCTAATAAGATATTTTTAATGAAAAAGTTGTTTAATATGAAGATGTTTAAGAATGATTTAGTAGAAGATCATTTAAATGATTTTAATATAGTTGTAAATATGCTAGCTTCGGTTACAATAGAATTTGATGAAGAAGTTAGGGCTTTATTAGTTCTGTGCTCTTTACCTGAGAGTTGGAATAGCCTAGTGATGGCGGTAAGAAACTCGGTTCCAGCTAACTCAAAGTTGAAGTTTGAGGATTTTATAGGGGTGATTCTAAGCAAGGAAATGCGAAGAAAACACTCTGGTGAATCTTCTACTTTAGGGAATGATTTGACAGTGGAAACTAGAGGGAGACAAAAGAATAGAGGAAGCCGTGGAAAATTAAAGGATTAGGAAAGGTCAAAATCCAAAAGCAAGATAGTATGTTGGCACTATGGAAATTCTTGGCATGCAAAATAGTACTATTGGGTGCTTTGGGACAAGAAGAAATAATAGGAAGAAAACAAGGAGGCAAATGTGGCAGCAGGTAATGTATGTCAGGATGCTTTGATTCTTTCTTTGCACAATATTAGTGAATCTTGGGTTTTAGATTCAGGGGCTTCTTTCCATGCTACTCCACATAGGCATTATTTTTTTGATTATGTTTAAGGATATTTTGGGCATGTTTTTCTTGGTGATGATGAGCCTTGCAGCATAGTTGAAAAATGTTTTTTTCAGGTTAAGATGTAAAATGGTAATACTTGGCTATTGAAGGATGTCAGACATGTGCCTACATTAAGATGAAATTTGATAGTGGCAAGGCAGTTGGGAAGTCATGGTTGTACTATGATATTTATAGAGGACTCTTGGAAGGTTACCAAGGGTGCTCTTGTGGTGGCAATAGGTAAGAAGGTTGGAACCTTGTATTTAACCACTTATAGCACTAATGTTTGTAAGCTTGTGGCTTCAGAAGTAGATACAACATTGTGGCACTATAGTCTCGTTCATATGAGCCATAACAGAATGGAGATCATAAATAAGGATTTTATCGGATATACACAAACAAGTTTGGAGTTCTGTGAGGACTACATATATGGGAAACAAAAGTGAGTAAGGTTTCTCAAGTTTAGACCTACAAAGAAAGATAATAAGTTAGAGCTGGTGCACTCTGATGTGTGGGGGCTGGCTCAGGTATCATCTCTTGGGGGTTCAATTTATTATGTTACTTTTATTGATGATGCAATAAGAAAAGTTTGGGTTTATTGTATTAGAAACAAATATGATGTATTTGACACTTTTGTTAAATGGAAAGCCTTGGTAGAGAATGAAATAGGTCTTAAGCTAAAATGTCTCAGGTCAAATAATGGAGGGGAGTATTACAACAATGAATTTGATGATTACTATTCTAAGAATGGAATCTGTGGGCAAAAAATGGTTCCCGGAACTCTACAGCAAAATGGGGTGTCAGAAAGGATGAACAAAACAATAATGGAATGTGCTAGGAGCATGAGGTTACATGTAGGACTTCCTCTTTCTTTTTGGGCAGAAGTGGTGAGAACAACTGTGTACTTGATAAAAAGAGGACCCTCAAGTTCCTTGGATGGAGGCATACCTAAGGAGGATTGGTATGGTAAGAAATTTTATTATTTATTTATTAGAGTTTTTGGATGTGAGGTGTTTGTTCATATAGACAAGGATGATATGACCAAGCTAGTGGTTAAATATAAAAAATGTACTTTCATTGGTTATGGTGGTGATGACTTTGGATATGAATGTTGGAGTATTAAGGACAAGAAAATCATTCGATCTAGGGATGTGGTATTTAATGAGAAAGTCATGTATAAGTAGTAGTTGCAGGAAAACAAGGAAGAATCTAAGAAATAATATGCAGTGGTAGAGGATCTTCTGGAATGAAAAGTGACACGTGAATCAGTTTAAGAAGCTCCTCAACAGGAACCCTAAACTCCTATATTGAGGAAGTCTTCTAGGGTAAGAAGAGGGCCTGAACAGTTTTCTCCTTCTCTTTATTATTTATTACTCACTGATAGTGAAGATCTAAAGAGATTTGATGAAGCAATGCATGTAGATGTCAAGAAGAAGTGGGAGCAAGCCATGGATGAGGAGCATCAGTCTCTCATGGAAAACCAGACATGGGATTTGGTAAAGCTACCTGAAGGAAAAAGAGCATTACAAAACAAGTGGGTTTTCAGAGTGAAAGAGGAAGAAGGAGGAAAGAAAATATACAAGGCCCAGTTGGTGGTCAAGGGTTTTGCACAGAAAAAAGGTATAGATTTTGATGAGATTTTTTCTCCTGTAGTAAAAATGACTTCTATTAGAATTGTTCTAGGAATAGTTGCAGCAGAAGACTTGCACTTAGAACAACTTGATGTAAAGATTGCATTTCTCCATGGTGATTTGGAGGAGGAACTATATATTCAGCAACCAGAGGGCTATGAGGTCAAAGGTAAAGAGGAGATGGTGTGCAAACTGAAGAAGAGATTTTATGGCTTGAAACAAGCTCCACGTCAATGATAAAAGAAATTTGATAGCTTCATGATGGAGCAAGGTTATATTATATGCCATTCTAACCATTGCATGTATATAAAGAAATTTTAGGATGGAATTTATATTATCTTGTGTTTATATGTGGATGATATGTTGGTTTCAGGTAAAAACATGTAAGAAATAAAAGTACTCAAGAAGCAACTAAGTGAATCTTTTTCCATGAAGGATTTGGGGGCAACAAAACAAATCCTTGGTATGAGGATATCTCAGGATAGTAAGGAACTGAAGCTGACTTTATCTCAGGAAGAGTACATTAAGAAGGTCTTAGAGAGGTTTAATATGCAGGATGCTAAACCGGTTGGGAATCCTTTGACAGGCCATTTCAAGTTATCAAAGGAGCAGTATCCCAAGACAGAGCAGGAGAGAAACTATATGTCCAAGGTACCTTACTCATCAGTAGTTAGCAGTTTGATATATGCCATGGTGTCCACTAGGCCTGATATTGCCCATGTAGTGGGAGTGATGAGTATATTTGTGAGTGATCCAGGTAGAGATCACTGACAGGTAGTAAAATGGATCCTTCGGTATTTGAGAGGGACCATGGGGACAATTTTGTGCTACAGTGGATCAAACACCACTTTGTGTGGTTATGTAGATTCATATATGGATAGATATGTAGACACTAGGAGGAACACGATAGGTTATGTTTACACTGTAGGTGGGATAGTAGTAAGCTGGATTTCATGACTATAGAAGCTGGTTACTTTGTCAATTATGGAGGTTGAGTATGTTGTTGCCACAGAGGTAAGAAAATAAATGATTTGGTTACAACAATTTCTTGAGGAGTTGGGGCATAAGCAGGAGGAAGGAAAGGTGCATAGTGATAGTCAGAGTGTTATACACCTAGCTAAGAAATTTTCTTTCCACTCTAGGATGAAGCATATATAGTTAAGGTACCAATTCATCAGGACAACTTTGGAGGAAGAGAAGTTTAAGCTGGAGAACATTCATACCAGTCAGAATCCTACAAACATGATGACCAAGGTGGTCATAAGGGAAAAATTGAAGTTGTATTCAACTTTGGTTGGTCTTCACGGAAACTAGTGAAGGGTTGATAAGCTTTCTTAGAGGAAAACTAGTCTCCAAGTGGGAGATTGTTAGGTTGTGGAGTCTATTTTCATGTGTGAAAGTGTTGAAGATTGTACACTAAGAGTAGTGTACACTTTCCATAGCTGTCTCACTAGGGTTCAAGGCCGGGTTAGGGGCGGTAGCCCCCGATAGTAGGGGTTCGGGGGTGCAACCCCTGATTTTTTTTGCCATAAAACGTGCATGATATACTAGGAAACACTTTTTTCTCATATGGGTGGGATTTTTGACCCATAGGTTTATGGGATGGTTTTGGCCCATGGTTTTGATACCCACGGTTTTGTAAAACTGCTTAAGTAGTTGTCTATTTATATGGTTTTATGCATATGGTAGGTAATATGTATCATTGTAGATGTGTTTTGAATTCGGGTGTGAATTCTATAGAGTTTGTTGAGTATAGCTCCAAACAGTTCTAGGTATTGTATTGAGAGAGCGGTGGCTTGTAATAAAATCTGAGCAAGTGATTCTTGGTGGACGTAGCCCAAATTGGGTGAACCACGTTAAATACTGTCTCTTTGTGTTGTGTCATTTTATTTTGCACTTTTATTTGAGATCTGTAATATTTTTTGTTTATTAGTTTCTACTGTTGCGATTCTGTGACGGATTATTCTGCATATTTTATCCCTTATTTCCTAATAAAGCATTGGTTGGAGATTTTTGTTGTGGATTACATCGTTATGTTGGCATAGTCTTGCTAGGAAATACACAATCGATCTAGTTCTTTTGGAATTTTATTCTCCTACCTACATTACTACCAAACTTCCTGTAACCCACCATTGCTCCAACACTTCTTCACTGCTTCTTCTGCACTACCCAACACAGTTCTCTGGATTCATTTGAACATTAAAATTGGAAAAGAAGCTGAGGGGACATTAGAGAAAACCATCACTGGCTTTGTCAGAGTTCTACATATTCCAGGTTGGGGATGTACTTGGTTTTCCTTAAGCTTTCTTGATTTCTTTATTCCATTTGTATGAAAAATATGACTAGAGTAGTTAAATCGATTCAATTCAAATCAATTCAATAGTTAATTCATTACTATTACCTGCATAAATCTTTTGGTGATAGATTACTTCCCTGCCTATCCCTATGAGTTTGCAAGGGAATTTTGTCTAGAAGATGGCTCCTATATTAGTTTTAAAGCAATCAAAATTCCATTTCAATATGCAATCTTGACTAGATCTTTGTTTATTTGTACTGGGGAAGTTTCAGGAAGAAGTGCTTCTGAGAAGCTTTTACTGCTTCCTATGTCTTTGAGGTAGAACAAAATATTTACATTTATAAACAAAAAATAGAAAATCCTTTGATTTATTAGAGTAGTTTAGATCCATTCTGGATAGATAAGTAGTCACATCAAATTATTTATTTGTTTAGTTATGTTAATAGTATTGAAGAAGTAATTGTATTTCTTCATATTTTTTCTGTCTTTTTCTTCTGTTGTTTTCGAGAAATCATAAAACCCAAAAATATTAGCTTAATTTAATTATATTTTTATTTATTTCCATGAGTGATGAAATATAATTGAAAAGAATAAAAACATTAGAATAAATTTGTTTCCTTCATTAATATTAGTTAGTTTTGTTTTATTAATTAGCTAAAAGCAACACATAAGTTTAATTAATTCAAGGAAAGTAATTGAATCATTTTGGTTAAAATCTAATTTTTTCTATTTTATTAATCAAGAACATAGGTTAATGAGGAAAAAAGTAACACAATTCCCCATGTGCTCTTAGTTGGCCTAGGTTTAAACATCAACCTCGCCTATAGAAAATACTTTGCAAACTTGTTTACTTTCTTAGTTTAGCAGTTAGCACAATCCACATGACCATACAAGGCCCTAGGCAGCTTAAAGATTATGCTTGTGATCTAATAGTACCATAACCAGATCTTTCTGCACAATTGGCAAACATTAAACATGGCCTAAGATTCCTCATTTTCTAAACCACCCCACAACCAGCTGTTATCATCTCGCAGTTGATTTCTTTGAACATTAAATCAGATAGTGCTTACCAATTTAGGATACATCAACCTAGTCATAACTAGTTTCTAAAATTTTCCCATTTTTCTTACCCACACAGTCTATCTCTCACTTCCATAACCTTGTCTGGAAATTTCTACGAGGAAAATGTAGGACAATTCCCATGCCTTCCACAACCCGTTGGGAGAATTTTTCACGAGCTAGATATTGATTTCCATTTACAAACTACCATCATCTTAGACCATTCCATTTCACCCATGCAGTTAAGACAAATATTCACTACCTTAGACGATCATATTCCATTAGTACCCGTACAAGACATTAGATTTCCTTGATCTATCCTTGTCTAGATTTCACCTATTTCACCTTATATATATTCTACATAGCCATCTATCCATTCCATTGCGACTGTCTCGACATGACCTTGGGAGGTTGCGTGCATCCAAAGGTCGTGTGTTGATTTTCAATTATATAGTACAATATATAGATTATGTGGAGGAGTATCAAGGTGATATAGGACTTCCAAGACAATATAAGAAATTGTAAGACATAGAGTTAATTTTTTAAAGTATTTGGTGCATGGAAAATGAGAAAATATCTTCCTATTTTGTATGAACCTTTTAGCTTTTAGGGGAAACAATATATGATACATATATCTACTATATGTGATGTAGGTTTAGGTCTATTTATTTTGACCCCATATTTAATGGATCAAAAAACATGCAAGATAATGACATTACTTGTTTACCATTTTATGGACTTGAATACTCATTTAAATATTGGAAAAGGTTGGTGAAGTATAAGTTTAGTATGTCAAATTATAGCTTATTAATTAGGAAAAATAAGGAATGGGACCTAGGTAGACTAAGAAAAGAATACCTAGGGTTATTAATGTTAATCTACACTAGGAGGACTAAAACACTGTAGTAAAAAGAACTAAGGTAGTATGAAATAAATCTAATTAAATTATTCTAAGTAAATTGAAACCCTAATATGCAAGAGAAAGGAGAAGAGTAACTTATCTGATTTAATGTGACTATCGTAGGTTGCCGCAGATTTGGAAATAAAATCAGAAAGTGTAGAAAAACACTCACAGACCCTGTAAAAGGTAGATATGGTGGATCTGAGATGACTGGGGTGCCTAGAAGTGTACTAGGGTGCCCTGATTTGCAATCTGGGCATTTTGAACACTGTAAATGCTCAAAACTTGCAACTTGTATGGTCATAAGTTGGTTCCGAATGCTTCCTGCTTGTCACATTGGATTCGCTGAGTGAACTGTGTAATGACCTATAATGCAAAGAGAAGTATCAAACCCTAGAAAAATAAAAGATGCAAATTAATGGGTCAGACTGAGCCCAGTCGCAAAACTAGTGGTCTTATCACAGAGCACTACACTACATTTCAGACCAAGATGTAGTTCTGATGTGTGTGCATGTCGTGCCCCAGGTGCTCTTGTGCCAGTCGCACTTTGTGAAATAACAAGCTATAGTAACTATGGAAAATGTAAGTAGCATGTGTGCATGGAATATAATAGAATCCCTCCCTTATCTAGTGTGTGTGATGCAGATCTCCTAGCTTGAATGCACGACACTATGTGGATGCAAGTGATGTAATGGATTCAAATCTAGATGGGCTGATAGTATTGATATGATGCAAAGACCTAGGACCCTTATTATGGTTTTATAAACTTATATTTATAGGGATCTTAAGCTTAATTTTGTAATTAATCTTGACAAGGCCAACTGGGAAAAATATAAAGAAAAAAAATGGCTAGAAAGGCCCCAAAAAGAAGTTGGAAAGTATGTGCATATATCGGGGTGCCCAAGTACAGGTTGGGGAACCTTGATTTTGGGCTAGAATGATGGGGTAGTTGGAAAATGGGTGGATAAGTGCAATAAAATATGAGGGAATGACGAAACAAAATATAAAATAAAGATGGCCAAAAGGTGGGATCAATTGGTACTTTATCCACTTGAGAACCTTCTAAATAGTAGTATGAGAATATGCTAAATAATGTCTAATGTGCATAATTTTGTGTCTACATTTCCCCCCACTTTATGTTGGTTAGTAGAAAGCTCGGTAACATAAAGTAGATAGAGATGCGTACCTGATATCCATGTAGAGTGTAGAAGAAGATGTGCCGATGGACTAGACTCAAGTGTGGATTGAAAAAAAAAATGTGGAGGAAGGTGGATTCTAAAGATGAAAAATGTGCATAAAAAGTGATGACAGTGAACCTAGGGCATAACATGTGTGTAGCAACTGCTATGTAGTGTACCCACATGGTTAGTAATGAAAAATGTCTGTAGTGATGTGTTGTCATTTTCATTGTCACTGTTGTTGTTGTTGTTGCACCCAATTTGACTTCTTATTTCTCATATGGTAGACCTGATCCATGTCGGGAAAATGGTGTAGAAGGATATCTTATATTGTCATGATTTATTTGGGTGATCTCGCGGCACCTTGTTTGAAGAAGTGTAGGTAGGAAATTATCTGTGTCCTCCAACTCTAACTGCCTCTACTAAAATTTGTGAAGAGATCTCTGTAGTGTCTTATTTTTTTGGGAGATCCGATGCCACTAGACGGAAAAGTGTAGAGAGGCACACCCACGGTAACCCCCAAGCCTATAACCAATCCACAAAATTACCGAAGGACACCATGCCCTGTTAAGGCTGTTATGTATGGAGTTTGCAGACTGGTCTAAACTCACTCGCTATCTATGAACTAGTGTAAATACGTTGTGTTAGTAGAAAACCATCAATGATGACCCCCTCTTTGGGGGTGCATGCGGCGTCACTGAAAAGAAAATGTGGCCCCAAAAGAGGACCAACCACACTTTGAACTGTAGATCTTTGCCTTATAGGGGGGAAGTGGAATGCTTGGTAGATACCAAGGTGCACACAAAAGGGGATGGCTAGCCAAAACAAGTGTTAGTCCAAAATACATGTATGCAATAAGTGGAAAATACACAGAAAATGTAGGAAATACAAAACTAAGTAGTGTAAACATGTAAGAAAATAAACAAACTACACAAAGTGAGTTTCAAACATGGGACATCACTCACAATGTTGTAAGACATGCAAGGCCATCATAGTCATAAACAACAGACAAGTGTGCACACAAGCAAAGGGAAAATCCCGCATACAATGTCAAACAAAGCAGACAAGTAGAAACAAACAAGTAGTCATAGAAACATGTAATCCTGCAAAACACATTTTGCACATGGAACAATCATTGGCATGTTACATCGATAACCAATATTTCAAAGTGTGTATAAATAAGTAGTATAAGCTCCCAAGTACAAAATGAAACAATATCACTTGGATAAGATGAATGTGGATGTCCCCAACAACCAATATAGGAAGGGTAGAAGGCGAGCATCCATGCTACGTGTAGAGTCTTGTATCTACAATCACACGAAACAAAGGTGTGAATGCACATGTGTGTATGATAATGACATGTAAGAAAGAAATATAACATGTGTAGTAAAGTGATCATGTACAACACTAGTAAGCAAGAGTAAATGTGCCCAAGACAATGCAGTATGCTATAGATGAATGGAATGGAATGATAGGATCAACGTTCCCCCCTGAGTGGATAGAATGTGTATATAGTGAGGTTCATTTTGTTTTCCCCCTTAGTAGTTAGGAATGAACCGTAAACGAGAGTGTGTCATCAGGAAATAGTCGAGTAGTGTTGGTTGTATCTAACACATTGTGAAGAGTGTGTATATGTAATGGTGATGAAATGCAACATGTGGAGGGATGTGCATGAACCTTATAGCCAAAGCGTATATCACAAAATTGTTGAATGGAGGAGTGATGATTTAGCCCTAAGCATATATCACTATGGAATGAGTGTATGGGGATGAGATATATGGAAAAATGTGTGTGGACCCTATAGCCTAAGTGTATACTATGACTTGTTGAATGGAAGAGTGATGATTTAGACCTAAGTGTATATCACTATGGAATGAGTGGATGGTGAATAGACATATGGAAAGGTGTGCATGGACCCTTTAGCCTAAGTGTATACCATGACCTATTGACCCGAGGAGTGATGATTTAGTCCTAAAGTGTATGTCACTACAAGATGAATAAGAAGGAAGTAGTGATGTACCCTAAGGTGTATGCCACTACGAGATGAATAAGAAGGAAGTAGTGATGTACCCTAAGGTGTATGCCACTACAAAGTGATAATAGGGGTGGTGCTTTAGCCTAAAGTATATAACACTATAAGATGATAAAAAAGGGGTGACAATTTAACCTAAGGTGTATGTCACTAACGCTAGAAATGTTGCATGAGGAAAATGTCACATTGGTGAATGTAAGGTCCATTTGATTGGTAAAGCTTTAACAGTCAAGTATGGACTGAGGAACTTGAGTGCATCATAGGATGGTGAGTGCAGCAAGTAGAAAATAACGTAGTTTAAGAGACCAAGGGATGAGTATGTGATGTAAATGCACAGTGTGGACAATACAAGGTAGGATGTATAATGCATATAGGCTATGCAATGTATATAGAAATGGAATACAAAATAATGATAAAACTAGACCCATATGTAATGGAATCTAGTGTAGCATGTAGAATGTAGATGATAGATAAATGTGCGATGAAAAATATGTAATGTAAGAGATGTATGATGTGTAGGCTATGTAAAATGTAGATGTAGGTGTAGATAGAATATGTAGTGATGAAATGTAAATCTAGACCCATGTATAATGTGACATAATGTAAATATAAAATGTAAGAAAGAGATGCAAAACCAGACGTAGATGATATGATGACTAATGTAGCATGTATGATATAGATGATGTATAAATGAATAATAGATGAGGTATGTAGAGGATAATGTAGGATGTGTGGTTATGTGGTAGAATGTAAATGTGTAGAACCTATAGTGCAGTGTGTGGTGTTCAGTGTAGTGGTAATCCCTTAACAATCAAGTGTGAACCGAAGCATAAGAGTGCATCATTGGGTACTAACGGTTCCATGATGCGTGATATGGTATACCTATAGGAGAGAACACTAAGTGATAGCTATAACATGTGTGATGTAAGAATATATGGTTATGCCAAAATAAGAGGGGGGGGGGGGAATGTGTGATTTCTATGCCCCCCAGTGTATACGGGATGAAGGTATGATCAAGAGACACTAAGTTGATAAATATATGTATTACTTGCCTTAAAAAAAGTGATGGGATGTGAAATAGAAGTATGACCATCACATGTTTCTTCATCATAGTAGAGGTCATCTGGGTTCCAATCGTTAACGTATGTAGGATCTATAACGGATCCTGGAATTACAAGTTTAACCTTAGGAGGTGATTGTTGTGTATGACTTGGTGATGTGGATGATATCTTTAATGGAGTAGGTTGTTTAGCTTGACTTGGTAATACAATAGACGATTTAGTAAGGGGACATGATTTAGAGAAATACTTAAGGACTGATGAGTCATTTCTATTTGATAATGTTGTAGAGGACGGTGTAGGAGGAGATGGTGAGCTAATTTTGAGAGCTTGTTGCTTAGGTGACTCTTGATTAATTGAAGAAGGTACATGAGAAATGGTAGAGTGGTGCTCCTTAGATGTAGAAGGAGTAGTTTTTGGAGCCCATTTAGCTGTATAAGTTGTAAGTGGGAGTGTAATAGGATGCTTTGCAGTGAATGAGATAAATACCTGACACTCAAGATGTTTAAATCTACGTTGCAAAGCATAGCAATCTTTGTCATCATGTCCATTGATTTTATGATAATGGTAAAATGGACAATCTTCATACTGTGTTTTTCGATAAGGAGGATAATAATCAATAGGTGGTAGAGTGATCAATTGATGAACAAGAATCTCAGTGAGAATGTCATGCGGTTTAATGTTGTGACCAAGTATGAGAGGTTTTAGAGATGGTATGACTTGAGGTTCGGTGATATGACATGTAGTAGACATAAGTGAATAGGAAATGGAAAAGGGGAACAAACATGCGATTGCGAAGTATCCCTAAGTTGTTGAATTTCAGATCTAAGAGATATGATCGTTGATTCCATAGATTACATAAAGGATGTATGTGATTGAGAAGAATCCTTAAGTTGTTGGATATTAGATATAAGAGGTGTGATTATTTATTCCATAGATTACATAGAGGAATCATACGATAGAGAATCATCCTTAGAATGTTGATCTTCAAATCTAAGAGATTTGATTGTGAATTCCATGACAACAAATTTTTCATGTAAGGCCTGGATCGAGTCTAAGATGGGTTGATTAGATGGAGGGTCATCAAGGTTAGGGTCGACAAAGAAACAATGAAGCATAACACTTAACTCAATTGAGTGAATATTGTCATCATAATATTTGATGTCTAAGGTGCGTTGGAAAATAGCCTAGCAAGCGGGATGTTTCTTAAGTAAATGAGATAAGGAGACTTGATGACCCATGATAGGGGAAAAATTAGGATCTTAAGCATGAAGAGAGTCAGGTTCACCAAAATTATTAACTAAAATAGAGAATGGGACCTAGGTAGACTAAGGAAAGAATACCTAGGGTTATTAATGTTAATCTAAACTAGGAGGACTAAAACGCTGTAGTAAAAAGGAACTAAGGCAGTATGAAATAAATATAATTAAATTATTCTAAGTAAATTGAAACCCTAATATGCAAGAGAAAAGAGAAGAGTAACTTAGCTGATTTAATGTGTTTGTTGCAGGTTGTTAAAGATTTGGAAATAAAATCAGAAAGTGCAGATGAACACTCAGGGACCCTACAAAAGGTAGATCTGGTAGATTTGAGATGACTAGGGCACCTGGAAGTGTATTGGGGTGCCTTGAGGTGCCTTGATCTACAATATGGGTGCTGTGAACACTGTAAATGCTCAAAACTTGCAATTGGTATGGTCATAAGTTAGTTCCGAATGCTTCATGTTTGTTGCACTAGATTTTCCAAGTGAACTATGTAATGACCTATAATGCAAAAAGAAGTATCAAACCCTAGAAAAATAAAATATATAAATTAATGGGTCAGACTAACCTCAACCACCAAACTAGTGGTCTTATCACTAAGTGCTGCACCACATTTCAGACCCAGATGTAGTTTTGGTGTGTGTGTGTGTGTGTGTGTGTGTGTGTGTGCATGTCGTGCCCTAGGTGCTCTTGTGCTAGTCACACTTTGTGAAATAATGAGTAATAGTAACTATATAAATGTAAGTAGCATGTGTGTATGGAATATAATAGAATCCCTCCCCCTATGTAGTGTGTGTGATGCATATCTCCTAGCTTGAATGCATGACACTATGTGGATGCAAGTGATGCAATGGATGTAACTCTAGATGGACTGATAGTATTGATATGATGGAAAGACCTAGGACCCTTATTATGGTTTTATAAAATTTATATTTATAGGGATCTCAAGCTTAATTTTGTAATTAATCCTGACAAGGCTGACTAGGAAAAAGATAAAGACAAAAAATGGATAGAAAGGCCCAAAAAAGAAGCAGGAAAATATGTGCATAATACAGGCTCGGGCTCCCTGATGTTGGGCTAGAATGACGGGGCAATTATGAAATGGGAGGATAAGTGCAATAAAATATGTGGGAATGACGAAACAAAATATAAAATAAAGATGGCCAAAAGGTGGGATTAATTGGTACTTTATCCACTTGAGAACCTTCTAAATAGTAGTATGAGATCGGGCTAAATAATGTCTAAAGTGCATAATTATGTGTATACACTTCTGTTCAAATATGGAAACACTCATAGACAATATTGAGAAGGGGAAAAAAGGGAATATAATGTATGATCACACATAAATAGATGACCATGTGTATGCATATAAGAATATAGTTAGTTTCTTAAATAATTCTAAAGGATGCATGCCAAACCAAGCAAATTTCCAATTTATGGAGTGTGGGAATGTCAAAGAGGAGTACATGCCTAAGAAATTGTCTCATTATACAATGGTTGAGGTAATAAAGATATAAGAGAAGTGTAAGTGTTACTTATTCATTATAAATAAAAGCATCCCACTTCTATAGAGTTATGCAAATTCCATAGACATAGGGTCTGAAATAAATAGTCTTTCCTTAATGATTTAATTATGATGTTTATTATATGAATTTGTAGACAAAAATTGCAAAAAAAAATATTTTTTTTACAAAAAACAATGTCATTTTACATTTGCAATGTTGAAAATTTATCGAAGTATTTAGGTGGTTTGTGTTGAATGTAATGAAAAATTATCTTGAGTATTTATGTAATACCCTAAATTTTCTTTTTTAGATGGACAATTACTCCCCTTTTTCAAAATGCCACTACGTAGAAGGATAATCAATCCCGTCAATATAAGTATATAAATGGACCATTTTACAGCCTGATCATCCCATACACCCTAAGAATATGAGTCACCAAGAAAGATAAATTTTGAAAGGAAGTTTATACCTATAAATCTATGTCTAATGGAGAAGACAATCAATATTAGTAGGTAGCGCAATACATGAATCAAATAGTGGACACATATAAAATAGGGGTTTGAATAATATAATAACTCATTTGTATTCTCATTCTTCTAGTCATATTATTGATTATGATCATTTTGTTAAAGACAAATATAGTGACAATGATGGTGTTAATGTAATGAATGAATATGATGAAATCCCTGACCATGAAGATCTAGTTGGAGGTGGTGAAAATGTAAATGCATAGGATGAAGACATTAATTATATAAACAAATTAACAAAAAATCCATTGTTTCAAGTCGTGGAGGCCAAAACAAAACTATTGAATTAAATGCTAACATTGATGGACTTTAAGGTCAAATTCAGATGGTCAAATGTTAGTGTAACGACAATATTACAATAAGTAAAAAATATTATGTTTGGAAAATAACGATTTTTATTATAAATGTTATTCTTAAATTTTTGTGTAATTATTAAGAAATTGTAAGTTGATAAAAAGTATTATACATGTGCAAGTTACCAAAAAATGTCATTTTTCTTAAGAAAAACACAATTCCATCATCATATAGGGAAGCAAAAAAAATATCATCATTTTTGGGCATTTCACATGAAAAATATGATGTTTGTGTCAATGATTATCTACTATTAAGGAAAGAGTATGAAAATGCTATAGTTTTTCAAAATCCTAAGTACAAGGAACATCATTTAAATGTTGGTGTTAGTGAATATAAAATTTCAAGGAAGGTTTTGTGTCAATTCCCTTTTATTAGTGCATTGTAGCATCTTTATCGCTGTAATTCACTTAACAGCTAATGACATGGCATTATAATAATATAAGTATTGATGGGGTGATGAGTGTATGAAGTGATTTTCGAGCTATGAAACACATTGAGTATAATTGGTCTGAGAAATTTAAATTAAATACAAGAAGTGTTAGGCTATGTCTTATAATGGATGGGGTTGATCCATATTCTAACTTATCAACAACATATTCAGTTTGGCATGTTGTAGTGATAAATTATAACATTCCCCCATAACTTATGTTACAAATAGAACTGTTGATGCAAAATCACAGCACCCCTGGGTGTGGATCAAATTTCTAGGTTGATCACTTGAACATCCAGTGTGATTGCATAACATTGAATCCTTTCTCCAAGTGTGGGACTTGAAAAATGAGAAAGGATTCTCCAGAGAAAGGCTGGTTCCTATTCCTCTGTTCAGATGCACCAATGAAACGCAGAGGTTTACCCAAGAAATCCTAAACTAACTACCAAGGAGACAGGGAGAGAGAAATGCATATAAATAAACCTAAGCTAAGGGGGTGATGCACCGAGGAATGAAGAACATAAGTTTTGCAAAAATAAACACAGACCATATAGATGCAATACCACACCATGCACAGGTAACCAAAATGCAATGAGAGATCAAAAAGACAACAATGGATACATGAGAGGATTTAAATTCAATCACAGACATATATATTGCTCAAAAGATCAATTTAAATACATTGCAATGGCCAAGAGGCACAATGGCATTACAGTCTATGTGGGAGGCTTGAAAACTCCACGAATTCTCTTGTAAGCAGGAGAGAAGGAAGGGGTTGCAAAACAGAAATGTCCAACATTAGAAAGAAGCCCCTCCTTACAATTTATAGGAAGAATGAGAGAGAAAAGAGAGAGGAATTCGAAATCTGCCCCAACCACCTCCAGAATGCACTTAACTCATCTCATTATGGCAGAAGCAGTGGATCATGTCAAAACGGCGGGCTGCCTAACAGAAGCGGCGAACTGTCTGCTGCATTAAAGTTGTTCATTGAAGCATTACTTCTGCTTATTATTTCGTGCCAGAGGTGTCTTCTGATTTTCTCTCTTCAAACTGAACCAAAATGCAAGATTGACCCTGGAAACGTGTAGAGAATCTCACAAGCTTTCCGTTGATATAAAGAACGCGCAAATCTGAGCTCTGGATCGAAAGTTATGTCGATCTGAAGGTTTAGGGCACGGAACAGGCGAAAACGGATTTTTTGAATTTCTTCCTGCGCTCTGCCACCTGGATGACATGTGGCAAGCTCTGATTCGCTGAATGATTCTCTCTCCTCTACTTTTCGGTGGGCTTTCCTTTGAAATCTCCTTGTGGGCCCTAGCTAGGACACGTGGCATTATTTCATTGGTTTGGATCGGTGCTCGAAAACTCTCCCTTTGACTTTTCTGACCTTTTCTCCTATGAGGACACGTGGCGGCTTCTGATTAGTCCACGGGCCTGCCAGCTCTTTCGCGCCATTCGCATCTTTTTGTCTCGGATGTCCCAAACCATTTGGGACAAAAACCTCCGATCCGCCCGAAATGGGCTTCCTTGTCCCTCATTTGGCCGATGACGTGGCGCAATTTTATTGGCTTTCGGCTCCTTCGGCGATCCGCGTTCCGCGCGTCCCTTTGTCCCATTTTTCCTAGTGCTCTTTGTGCTGATTTCGGGTGAACCGGCCGGTTCGTGTCCATTTTTCCCGCTTGTCCCATTTTTCCTTGGACTGTTTGGCCCTTTTTCGCCCGGTTCGGCCGGTTCGCGCCTTTCTGGCCCACTTGTCCCACAGGCGTCCTTCTCAGAAGTTAGCCAATTTTTCCTCTCTTTCGGCTGAATCGGCTTTTCGCGCCCGCCGCGTACTTTTGTCCCAGATGTCCCTGGTGCTACTTGGGCCGCCTGAAGGCTTTTCGGCCGATCCGCGCATTTTTGTCCCAGATGTCCGAATTGCTCCTAGGACTAGGACTTAGCCGATTTTCACCATTTTTTCTGGATCAACCTTCTTGCCTTCTGCAACCTTTTTTTTTGCATTTTCTCAGAGCTTGCTCTTTTCAGCCTGGACAGGAGAGTTAGAAAAATATCTGAGAGAACCTCAGAAACATGATGTTTTCTCTGAATCAATCAATGTGCCTGGGACTTGAATATTCTGATGCATGTTATCAAAATTACCCTGGGGGGTGAATTTTGTATAACAGTTTGGCGACTCAGCGGGGTCATCTGCCTGCTAGATGAATGATCAGTAGCCTGAAGCAATCCATTGGGCATGGAGTCATGAGTAGTAACCTGAAAACTGATCTGAACTTTGAAAACTTCCCTCTGAGCCACTAAGAAACCCACCGGACATGGAGTTGTTCTCACCAAAAACCACTGAAAAGAACTGTGCAAGAGCAAAACCAGCAACACCAAAACTATGTACAGAACTGAAAATCATACATGCTCCAAATGGAACATGCAGAGTGTGCACAAGCACTTCTTCTACTGAAAGCAAATCTACCTACTCTACTCTAGCTGGAAGCAAAGGCAAGCTAAACAAACCCTGCAACTGGTTGTGAGAAATAGCTTCCTTTCTTCAAAATTGGCAGCCATGCAATTGATTTGGCACTGATCATGGCTGTTTGGATGGATGGAAAATCAACAAGAAGCTGGTCTTCTATCCAAATCATCAAGGTATCAACTGAAAAATCCAATACCTCTTTTAGTTGCTCTGCATTTGGATTGGAGAGGTATGGCAGCTGATCCTTGGTACTTTGTAGCTCATCCTCATGCTCAGAAGCAAGCATGACTGGTTGTGACTTCTCCTTTGGCTCCAATGAAGCCAAATACCTGATTGGGCAAGGTCTGATCCGTTTGATATGCCCATAGCTTTGATTTTCAACTCCAAGAATGGAGTCTTCTTGTAGACCCTCTTGAATGGATGATGTGGAAGAAATGGTGAAATTCTTCTGTCCTTTCTCTTCCTCCGATGAAGAACATGGAAGATTAAAATCTTCCAATTTTGATTCCAAAGAGCTGCTGTAAGATGCAGGCTGCTGCAAATGAAAGCTCTCCTTCATGGTAGCAGGCTCTTGTGTTTGGAATGTGGATGATGAAAGAGAGAATGGTGAAAACTCAACCGGCTCTTCTCCATCAAAACAATCCTCCAAATCTGACAGGTAAACTGCCTCATTGCTGTGCTGCTGCTCGTATTCAACTTCCTCCGTGGTGTCCTCTTGATGTGCAACCTGACCACCATGGTTTGCTTCACTCTCCAATATTGAGTTTGAGAGATCAAACTCCTTTTCAGTACTAGAACTTGAGAGAGATGAAGTGGAAAGAAGAACTGAAGGTTCTTCTGTAACCTGCTTTGTGCTCAAAGCCCTTGGATCTGCACTTTTCTCCTCCACAGCTAGATTGTGCTCCTCTTCTTTTGGATTTGGAGCAGCTTCTCCTTCCTCCAATGTTTGAAGAGAATCTTGCTCTTGATTGAACTCCTCCTCCAGCATGAAGTTTGTCAAGTCAAACTCTTCAATTTGTTGCTCTAGAGGACAAGTTGGGACTGCAAGATCTTCTTCTCCAACAAAATCAGTCCTCATGACCACCATTTGTTCAACCTCAGCCTCTTTTGTAGGCTTAACCATCAAGGGGATCTTTGTCATCCCAAATCTAAGAGCCCAACTCTTCAGACTGTCTGTCACTTCTTTTCTTTTTGGCTCTTCCTCTTGTTATCCTTGATGACTGATTTTTTCAATTTCTTCTCTCCCACATGGAATTGGGGATGCAAGAGGAGGGATAGGTTGAAACTCAACTGATTTGACAATTTTGTGTGGTGGTGGAGGCGGTGAAACCTCTTGTTTCTTTGGAGGAGGGGGTATTTCTGTTAGCTCTTGTGGAGGGGATGACTGTTTGGAAGGGAAAAGGAAGGAAGAATCGAGATGGGGTGGAAGACTAGGGGATGGAGGGATGGATTCAACACATGGGACAGCAGATGGGGAGTTTAAATGAGATGGTGCTGCTTGAGTAATGGAAAGAGAAAAACCAGATGATGGTGTAGAACTTACCCATTGACAAGGTTGTTCAACAACAAGTCTGTAGGCCTCTATCTCTGCTGTCCATTGTGCAAGTTGGGGCAACATCTGCAATCATGAAGTCCAACTTCTCCTGAGGGATGTAGTGCCTTGGAAAAGGTCCCACCCATGGACAAGGTGCTCCATAACTGATTCCAAAAGCTTTCATTTGTGCTTGAGCCCTGGACTGCACTATCCCCACCTCCATCTTTTGGATTTTCTCCAACAGACCAGCATCTTGGATCTGATGGTCTTCATTGTATGCACACCCTTGCTCTTGGAAAGCTCCATAGCCAAGCTGACTTTGGCACTGCTGCTCATATGGGTATGCATACTGATCTTGAATCTGCTCAAAATGCTGATTTGGAGGATTTGTAAAACATGTTGGAGGTGGAATATACTGCTGTTGTTGATGTGAATTCCATGATGGAAATGAAGTCATGATTGCACAACTTCATGGAATGGAAAAGAATGAAGGGGATGGAAAGAAAGATGGATGAAAATGAATGGAAAGGAAGGTCTGCAACTTCAGAGATGGGTTGTTGACCAGATGGAGTCGCCAGATGTGTTTGCAAGTGCCTCCAAAGGCTAAAATCTTCACAGGAACACATCAACCTGCAAAAGATGAAGTGAAAGACCTCTAAGGTCCCACCGGGCATGCCAAAACTGTTGATGCAAAATCACAGCACCCCTGGATGCAGATCAAGCTTCTAGGTTGATCACTTAGGCGTCCAGTGTGATTGCATAACATTGAATCCTTTCTCCAAGTGTGGGACTTGAAAAATGAGAAAGGACTCTCCAGAGAAAGGTTGGTTTCTATTCCTCTGTTCAGATGCACCAATGAAACGCAGAGGTTTACCCAAAAAACCTAAACTAACTACCAAGGAGACAGGGAGAGAGAAATGCATATAAATAAACCTAAGCTAAGGGGGTGATGCACCGAGGAATGAAGAACATAAGCTTTACAACATAAACACAGACCATATAGATGCAATACCACACCATGCACAGGTAACCGAAATGCAATGAGAGATCAGAATGACAACAATGAATACATGAGAGGATTTAAATTCAATCACAGACATATATATTGCTCAAAGGATTGATTCAATACATTGCAGTGGCCAAGAGGCAACAGTGGCATTACAGTCCATGTGGGAGGCTTGAAACTCCACGAATTCTCTTGCAAGCAGGAGAGAAGGGAGGGGTTGCAAAACAGAAATGTCCAACCCTTAGAAAGAAGCCCCTCCTTACAATTTATAGGAAGAATGAGAGAGAAAAGAGAGAGGAATTCGAAATCTGCCCCAACCACCTCCAGAATGCACTTAACTCATCTCATCATGGCAGAAGTGGTGGATCCTAGCGAAACGGCGGGCTGCCTAACAGGAGCGGCGAACTATCTGTTGCATTAAAATTGTTTGTTGACGCATCACTTCTGTTTGGTTATTCACGCTAGAGGTGTTTCTTGATTTTCATCCTCCAAACTAAACCAAAATGCAAGATTGACCTTGGAAACGTGTAGAGAATTTTACCAGCTTTCCATTGATATAAAGAACACGCAAATCTGAGCTCTGGATCAAAAGTTATGGCGATCTGAAGATTTAGGGCACGGAACAGGTGAAAACGGAATTTTGAAATTCTTCCCGCGCTCTGCCACCTGGATGACACGTGGCAGGCTCTGATTTGCTGAATAATTCTCTCTCCTTTACTTTTCGGCGGGCTTTCCTTTGAAATTTTCTCGTGGGCCCTTAAATGGGACACGTGGCACGATCCTATTGGTTCGGCTCGGTGCTCGAAAACTCCCCCTCTGACTTTTTGAATTTTTTCTTGTGAGGACACGTGGCAGCTTCTGGTTGGTCGACGGGTTTGCCGACGATCTGCGTCCCGCGCGTCCCTTTGTCCCATTTTGCTTTGTGCTCTTTGTGCTGATTTCGGGTGAACCGGCCGGTTTGCGTCTTTTTGGCCCGCTTGTCCTATTTTACTTTGGATTTTCTGGCCCTTTTTCACCTGGTTCGGCCGGTTCGCGCCTTTTTGGCCCACCTGTCCCATTTTGCTTCCCTCTCAACAGTTAGCCAATTTTTCCTCTTTCGGCCGGATCAGCTTTTCGCGCCCGCCGCGTACTTTTGTCCCAGATGTCACGATTGCTCCTTGGGCCACCTGGAGGCTTTTCGGCCGATCCGTGCATTTTTGTCCCAGATGTCTCGATTGCTCCTAGGACTAGGACTTAGCCGATTTTCACCACTTTTTCTGGATCGACCTTCTTGCCTTTTGCAACCTTTTCCCGCATTTTCTCAGAGCCTGCTCCTAAGTACTTGTACAGGAGAGTTAGAAAAATATCTGAGAGAACCTCAGAAACATGATGTTTGCTCTGAATCAATCAATTTTCCTGGGACATGAATATTCTGATGCCTATTATCAAAATTACCCTGGGGGGGTGAATTTTGGATAACAAGAACATTTATTTCTATCACCGCGCTAGTCCTTGGAAAGAATCAAGTGAAAAACATGGATATTTACCTTAAACCTATTATAGATGAGTTGCATACTTTGTGAATTGGGGTGCATATTTATGAAGTTTTAAAACCACCTAAAAACAAAGCATTTGAATGCTAAATAATTCTATGTTAGACAATCCATGATTATCCATGACTATGAGTTTGTTCATCTTTGACTACAAAGGGAGAGCATGCATGCATAAGGTGTGAGGACCAAATATTTTCAAGATACTATTGTTATTTGAAAAAACATGCTTATGAAGGAATTTTTTTTTTTAAGGATGGACCATGAATATTGTAGTGTACATAAAACAAAGTTCAATGGTATTTTGAAAATGAGAGAGCCACCAAATTCAACGTCTCCTAGAGATTGGTTGCAACATTATAATGATGTTTGTGATGCAAAAAATATTATTTTAATGGAAATATGGTGTAGATATGAATGGTAAAATGAATCCATTATAGTTGATCAGACACACATAGATGTAATTCCTAAGGAATTAAAATATCATCTATATTTTACAACCTTCTATACTAGAAATATTTGCTAGGTGGCCATACTCTTGACCTGATGCATATATTTAATAATGTTATTATACCAATGCAGATACATATTGCAACAAAATACACAAATAAATTATAATAATGAAAATACTTAAAAGTTTCTAAAATAAAGAAAAAAATGTGGCCTAAGAATAATGGAGCATATGAAAAGGCTCTGCAAATTTTAAATAAACCCCATGTTGTAAAAGTCACAAAGGTCATGCACGAAATGCAACCACATAAATATTATAGGTCATCCCTCAAGATAACATTTTATATTGATGGACATATCATAAGGTTGAAAGTGCATGACTGTTACAACATTTTAAAGGTATGTTGAAAATAATTGTAATTAATGTAAATTAATTTATATATATGTGTGGATTTATCTTTATATATCTTAAATTATCTAGTAATTTACTTTGACACCACAATAGATATTTCCTCTTGGTTTAAGAGGAATAATGTGTTCCATAGGATCTCAGAAATTTATTTTGATTCTTTCAAAATTCCTTATATGGTTTTCAACAAAGGATATCTACATGTCTAAGATAGAGGAGATGAGAAATGAGATTGCAAATATTGTTTATATTTTTGAAAAGGAACTTCCAAATTGATTTTTTAATTCCCATGTGTTATAAGCACAAATACTAAAAGGGGGGTGAATCTGTCTTATAAAAAATTCATTTCATTTTCCATATCTTACAACATCATCAAAACAACCATTTAACATGCATATTCAATTATGAACTTGTTAGGTGTTCAACATACATTCACAAGAACATGGAACAAGAGAGAGACACATGAAAACCAAATGTAAAGTGGGAAACCATCAAGGGGAATAAAACCCACTGAAACTTCTTCTACTATTACTCATAACAAAGGACTCATGTGAATGTTACACATCACACATGATTTGTTTAATGAAGCACCCACTTCACAAGGAACACCCACCCCTATTTAGTATAACACCAACTATACAAGGAGGCTACCACACCCATAGGATGACTAAGCACCAACCTAGCCACTTGATGAATAATATCACTTAAGTATTGTTTCACCTACAACAAATTATAATCACAAATTTAGCTACATACACACCAAACCCTCTCAAATAACTCTCTCCTTCTTACTCGCTCAAATATAATCCTTCATTTGCTGATTAGGTCATATGAAATTCAATACGTACTCCTAAAATATTATCAACACATCAAACCTCTTCTTATATCTTCCCTTGATGCCTCTATACTATTCTTCCACCTTCTCTAGTTCGCTCACATCCTCATCATCACAATTCATACAAATGATCCATTACAACTCACTTATATACATCAGACTTGCTTATAAAAACCACATGTCAGCTAAGAACATTAATATCTATCATAGGAAATATTAAAACACAACTAAAACCTCATATAAATAACTCCAAGAGACCTCAAGGGTTAGAAATATCTCAAACAACTCAAACTAGCACAATGTATCTCAATTAGGCCTAAAACATAAGTCTAGTCCTCCAAAAAATGAAATATTATATTCAAAGACATATTAAAGCTTCAAAAAATCTCCAAAAGCTCAGGAAACATCAAGGAAATCACTTAAACATAATCAATAAGGACAAGAAGCTCTGTACTAGCTATCAACACCATGAAACACAATAATTTGCAAGCACCTTCAACTAGGTCTGAGCACCTAGAAAAAATAGGCCACAAGAGTGAACAACTTAATATAGAAAAAACACCATTCAATATGTCTTGGCCACAAGAATGGATGTACTATGAATCCAACCCACTCTCTAGGTCCATGAGACACCATAAAAAAATGGCACAACACTCTAATACATCCATCTCTCCTACCTCGCTTAAGCATGTTGATCATGCCTAGAAATAGGTCACCCAGAATAGGAAAATTGGAACATAAAATAACCTCATCAAGGAAAAAACCACACATAAATATAAATATAATGAATTATACAATCCATAGCAACTCACTTCATCCATTAAATCGGGGCATAAGGTATCCAAAGAAGCCAATCTCAAAAACTGCTCAATTAGGCTTCTAGGACACAAGAACTAGTCTTGAGGAAACATGCTTTAAATACCTCAACCATAACTTCCAATATCAACCAACACTTGGAATACATCACTATGGATCTAAAAAATCTCTTTAAGTTTTCGAGAGCATATATCACATGGAGAAAATCACTCAATCACACATGATCCAACAAACCTTCTTGGTAGGCCTAATAGGTCTATTTAGGCCATTGAGTCTTCAACTGACAACCATAACTACAGATAAAATTAAATATTAAAAAACATCATGAGGGACCTGTATAATCTATCCAAACTAAAATAACCTTGCTCTAATAGACAAATTCATCAGACTCCTCTCAAACCACAAGACTAGGTGTTAGTTTTAAAGGCTAAAAGTAGTAGGGCAACTTTAGAGACATTTAACTCAAAATTTATTCACACAACCTGCATGAAACTTTCCTAGAATAATTCACTTTTCTTCATGAAGCCTCCATCTTAGATCTGAAACTCCAAATATCCACAAAACAAGGGTTTTTCTCTAGCTTGTTGAAATACCTAGAAGATGGAACAACAACAAAATGACCCCCAAGGATTCCTCTACATGTATGAGTAATCAAATTTAATGTCCAAATCCATTTCATGGCCATACACATCAATTTTACTCCATTGCTTTACTGCTAGGGTTTTAGGAGGGTTTCAGACCTCCTGAGCTTGTTAATGATTGTTTATAAAGATGGGACAATCAAATCAACTCATTATTAAAAAAAAAAACTCTTAACTTAATGAAAAAAAATCCCCCAAATCCTTAGGATTTGATGCATAACCCACCTGTGTGGGTGAGAAAAAGAAGTTCACCTATTGAGCTTGTTTTTCCTTCTTAAGAGCATGGTATTTCTAAAAATCACTTTTCTTACATTTCCTTCACTGCCTTGACCTAAAATTCAACTTAGAGAACTGTAGAAACCTTCTTCATGCTTTCCATCTCTCATCATTTCTCAAATTCATCTAAAACTCTCTCACTACCATGACTTACCTGTGTCTACATGCCTTATTTTCAAGAAAATTCTTTAATGGACCTTGAACATGCACTAAAGATATGAATACTGACCTTGTATGCCTTTTGCACTTTATATGCAATGTCACAACACACCTATCATGATTAAACAAGACTTCCTTGCTCCATATATCATGCCACTATCTCATCCTGTTTGGACTAGGTCTAGGACCAAGCTTAAAATGACTTGACTCAACAAAAAATTCACATGAATAGATCATGATGACATCTTACAGACTCATGAACACCTCTTTACACATCACTCTGGCCAAGTAACACGTCATTAGAAACTTTGGAACTCATATCATGACCATACTAGCTTGCACCATGCTCAAGACCATGCCAAAAAAACATAAAAACTACACCAAAACCAAAAACTACAAATCAAACTTCATGCTTGACTATGAATGACACCTCATGGAGACACCTATGACACCTAGAATCCCTTTGACATAAATGTGACACTTAACATCAATGAAAACCATAGACACAATGCTAGACAATCTCCCCCTTCATCATTGATGACAACCACCTTCAGAAACATTGATGGTATCCATACAAGAAGACACATACAAGACCTATTTTTCATGTTTTTGAGTCTAATCTCCCCATTTGACATCAATGAAAAAGGCTACATGAAAAATTTAACATGAAAAATAATCTTGATAAGACACAATAACAAAATTACAAAAAAGAGACTTGCTTACTTGATTCCTTGGACTGCATGCTCACTTTCTTGGTATCAAATTATTCAAATGGTACATGTACCTAATATGTACATGCACACATAGATCCCCCTGAGAGAGTACTCACCATCATACTGATTTACTTGCATCGCTTTGGTTTACACACCTTCCTTGACCATGATCACGTTTATGAACTTGATCTTCATTCTTTCAACGTTCCCCCCTGCAACTATACTCCAATTTTGGTCTTATCATGTTGTAGAAACCATTCTAATCCCACATGATGTAAAATGGATGAACTTATCTTCTCCTATCTTCATTTATTTTACTACAAATGTCACTTTGAATCATCCTTGGTCAAGCACTGAGATAAATTGATACATATCTGTACCTTCTTCCAACAACACTAGATCTTGACTTGTCAAAAAACCAAGACTAAAGTATGATATGTAAAGCATACCTTGAAAGTCATGATTTGATCCTTAATGATATCAATCTTCATAGAGCTCTACTGTAGACACTAAATTGCACACTTTTGGTACATTTCTAGATCCTAATCATACACCACTATTCATATGATTCCTAAGCGAGAAAATTACTAATTGACCACTATTTTTAGACTCTTTGCTTTGTTTTTTGTTTTCATTAGTGGCCTTACACACCCTATTTCCTAGTTTGAATTTTGATACTTAAACTTTTCTAAGTCTAGACACCAGTGCCTAGCCAGGACGCTAATGCCCAACTAGGATGCCAGTTCCCAGGTGCCCTTTTCCCCTTTGGGCGCCCCAACCTCTTTGTACCTTTCTTGTATATTTTTGGTCTTTTCTAGCTGTTGGGAATCTTGTTTTCTTATGGGTAAGAATTTTAGTGGTTAATTAATAAATTCATACAAGGGAATCATATAAATACAAAGCTATGTGACCATAATAAGGGACCAAGAAATAAGCATTTACTATCATCACCTAAGGTTGCATTCAAGAGCATTATAAGAGCATCGAAGAATTCATCTAGCTATCATACAAAGGAACAAGGGACTGAATTTTTTTGCATCCACTTCATAGGATGGGAATTTCATTTTTCCATGCACGCATCTATTTACATCTTCTACATCTAGCTATTGATCGCTATTCAAGTGCGTCTAGAAAAAGAGCCACCTAGGGCATGATTCAGCACACACAAAAAAAACTACAGGGAGTCTGAAATATAGTACAACACTTGGATTCTAAGTTCACTTAGTCGGGTGGCCGCCGGGGTCAGTCTGAATCCTCATTTGCATTTTTTATTTTTAGGATTTAATGTCTTTTGGAGTTTTGCAAGTCCTCTTTCTATTTACAGGTTATAAGCGAGCTAAAAAATCTTACAGTGACATATATGTGACTAAAAGAGACATCTAGTGAACATATTGTGACATTGAAAAAATCATTTTATGAGGTTCTAAGAAGTCACTGGTGCCCAATAGTGGTATATAGTGCCCAAGTGCCCCTGACTTGATCCAAGTACCCCATTCTAGCCTATTTTGATGGTTTTGCATTTTTTTGGGCTCAACTATGACAGTCTTTCTTCTTTTTCCATCATTTTTCCAACTTGACACAACTTTGGGATTATTGCAAAATCAACTATCTCATCCCTTCTCTTACACTTAGGGTGTCAAATTTAATTACTTATTTCTTAGGTCAGATATGTACTTCATTACTATATCATTGCATTATTACTATGAAATTAGAATTTAAAATTTATTTTCCATATTTGTTAAATCATTTGGTGAACCCATCGCTCAAACCCACCTTACTTCAAGAGCTTAATGATCATCTTCCTAAGAATCCTCAGGATCTAGACCTACTTTTATTCGTTTAATGTGAAGAGGCCACCAATCTTACATAGCTTAATGTTCCTACATCCATCCCCACTTCCATTCCTATTACTACTCAACCACTTGCTTCAAATCTTCTACCTACTTCTACTGTTCCCATTTTTGTTCCTACTCCTACCAACCAATTCACTCCACCTCTTATTTCTCACACATAGAAAATATATTCTGTTGGCACTCAAGACTTAGTCTCTCTTATATGGATCTTCAAGTTCAAATCCATCAATTGCAACAAGCTACTTCTCGCGTGTCTCCATCTTTGGATTCCAATTTACTACTTCATACTCCTTTCACACCCACCATTTCTGCTTACACACTTCATCATAATTTCGTCACTCCCAAGCTTCCCATTTTCAATGGTCATGGTGACCCCTAAGAGTATCTCCAAAAATTTCATGTGGCATTTCTAGAATTTTTGGATGATCATACTCTCTTAGCTAAGATATTTCTTAGAAGTCTTCATGATTATGCAATGCATTGGTTTTATGATCTACCTATCCACTCGCTAACATAATTTATGCATTTAGTCGATGCTTTTATTGCACATTTTTCTATTACTATTGGCTCTAAGATATCCTCTTCTCAACTTGCGCAACTTAAACAAGGATCTAACAAACATCTAGCATATTATGTTTTACAGTATAAGAACAATTTAGATAAGATGTCTAATGTACTCATAGAATCTGAGCTTCAAGATCTATTTATCAAAAGTTTCTTGTCTCCATTATAAGAAAGTGTCATCTTTGAGACATCTCCATCATTTGATCATTTATGTCATACTCTTAAGCTACGCGAAAGTAAACTATTATCCATGGGTAAGCTTAAGTATCATGAGCATGCTTTATCTTGTATGTGATTTCAAAGTAAATAAACTTTCAAGCCCTCTACTAATCCTATTGATGCTAAAGAAACTGTTAACACTGTTAATACTCCTAAAAATATTTAATGACACCCTCCAAAGCGTACATGTACAAAACTACCTATTTCTCCACATCTTCTATTACCACAACTGGTTGACATAAATCTTATTACGCTACCTCATCCATTGAATATGGACCCATCTCATCCAAAAAGTCACAATTAGAACAATTTTTTTAAAATGTGATTATCATCAATGCATTGGGCATTCTACAGATCAATGCTTAAAACTTTGGAATCTTATTCAAAATCTTATCGATAATAATGCAATTGAGATCCTTGAGCCTACGATTCTATGCTAGTCAATGAAAATAACAAGCTCAAGATCTTAAATAATTCTCTTCCTAAGCATGAAAATCAAGTGGTCGATTCTTCAGCTTATCATACATATCAAGAAATGCCTCCTCCTTCATCGGGGGCTCTTGATTTTCTCATTGCTCATGCTGATGCATCTCCATCAATCATTGCATTCTTCGATCATGAATTTCATGCTACATTCTCTTCTGACACATTACATACTAATGCTTATATCATATCTCATGTTATTAATAATACTATGATCAACACATCATCTTCTTTTTGTGCGTTCTATTGGGTTCCTCGTTACTATTGATTTCTGCTCTTGCAAATTTCATATCTAGTGCTTAAATATCACTGTTATGTAGAGCTTCCAGTCACAGTTGGTCCTCTTACCATGCTTGCACCATTTCTTGTGGCACCTTTTGTTAAATGGTGTGACATGATCTTAGGTCTTCCTTGCATTCGTACAACTCAGGATATCATTTCCATGAATCACTTGTGTCTAAAGTTCATTCAATACATGCAAATAATTACTATCAATGATGTTCCCCCATGCACACCATGGCCGTAACCTCCTATTGAGGTTTCCATTGCACTCGCTAGAGCATCTAGGTCCCCATAACCTCTCAAATCTAAAGCAAAATCTGCTCCTAGCTTGCCTGTTCACACACGTACTACTCAGTCTCATAGGAATACTAATCCTTCTCATCATTCTAGGTCCAAAACTTGGGTGGCTCCTTCACATAGGCATACATCACCTCCTAGTTTTACTTCACATAGGTGTTCATTGCCTTCATGCTTTACTTCACATAGGTGTTCATCACCTCCTTTCTCTGCTTCACATAGGTGTTGACCTCCACACTCTCCTTCACATAGGTGTGCATCACTACCTAGGTCTAAGTACATAGGTCTCATTCACCAACACATCATCTAACTCATATACCACTGATCTTAGAGCATGGTCACACACCTTTTTCTCTGCAAGAATCGTGTGGAGGACCCACATATTTCACTTTTATTGGATAACATATTCACCAACATACACTTGGTGGGCATCATACTTATTCTCCCCCTTCTAATATTATTAGATATCTTGCATATAATCTTTCACATTTTAATACATTTGTATCGTCATTACCTTATGACAAAATATCGTGCTAATGTTCACATTTGAATGTTGAGGGCATACCTCATACATGAACCTCACATGATACACACTACACATTTCACACTTGGCACATTCACGACACATCCTTCTCACACATAATCATGACAACACACTACCCTATGGTGCACTCTAGTTCCATGGTTCATACCCGAATGACAAGGGTCTAAATACAAAACAAACCTCATCATACTCATTCAATCTCTAAGTTCTACGCTCTACCAATCATATATTTCTAGTGCATAATTCAAACCATTTCCCAATGATGCACTCTTGTTCTACAGTTCATTATTGACTGCTAAGGGGGAATTTATCAATGAACATCATCTCATGCATATTTATTCACATTCTCTTAGGGGGCATGTTGCTCATATCACACCCAATTTGTATTCTATTCCATTCACACTCACAACATGTTGCATATCTTGGTTGCACTTAATCTTGTTTACTTATAATCGCATGTTACACTTTTCTTACTATGTTATATGGATATTTCATATGTCATTATATTTTCTATATACACATACGTGTTCACTTTCCTTCTAGTTGTGAATGCAGATTTTATATAGATCCTTACATGTAGCACATATACTTGGCACTGTACCTCTTACCAATCCCACAGTGGCTCCTAGGGGAATAGGTGCTATTGTTTCGATTTATACTACTTCTTATTATTACTAGCATCCTAATCTATTGATACACACACATCTTGACATACTTTTTATCTTTCTAACATGGTAACGGGTGCTTCATGTGCACCATTTTCTTTGTGGGTTTATTTTACACCATGGTTGTTTAATTATTTGATTGTTACTATTTGTCATCATTTTCCATTGTCTGTGGTTTGTGGTCTTTACCATTTGTCTTATGTGCACATTGTATGATTTTGGCCGCCTGGGCCCTAATTTTCTAGCAACATTATGAGCAATGTCCCATGTTTACAACCCACTTTTCATGATCTACATTTTCTTCTTGCTTGTTAGCTTACACTTTGTATTCTATATGTGTATTCATCTTGTTTATTTTAACATATGTTTTTAGCCAATTTTTTTGCGTGTGCTTTGGTTTTTACCAACAAAATTCCATCCCCTTGAAGGGCATTGATTTTAGATCATCATTCGGTCCTCCTTTGGGTCGTATACTCCGAGTGACATTAATGTTAATGTGAAATCACAACACCCCCAAGTGAGTTCTAAAAATCTACTTTTCTAAGGTAGATTCATTTGGTGTGATTGCATAACATTGAACTTTCCCCAAGGTGTGGGACCTTGAAAAATGGAAAAGCTCTCCAGATTAAAGGTTGGTTCCTTATTCATCTATTTAGGTGTATACATAGAAACTTGCAGAGGATTTTTTCTTAATCCTAATCTAAACTTTACTAAGGAGGCATGGATAGAAGGAATGCATAAATTAAAACAAATATAAACTACGAGGTGATGCACCAAAGGAATGATGAACACTTGTTTTGCTAATAGACAAAAACCAACAAAATGCATACAATAAACCAACATAGATATCCAAATATATAATGGAAGGCTAGATGAAAGCAAAAGAGACAAGAGAGGATCTAAAATCAATCATAGACATGTTTTATTGCTCTGTAGATTGATACAGTCCATTACAAAGTAGCTAAGAGGTAGAAACATATTATAATTTTAGTGGAAGGCCCAAACCCCACAGATCATTTTGCTAGAAAGAAGAGGGAGCCTGCAAAACAAAGAATGTCCAACCCTTTACAACGAATCCTGCCCCCGTATTTATAAATTTAACCTGAAAGAAGGAAAGAGAGAGAAGTGGGAAAACAGGTTGAAAATCAACCACCACTGTTAATGCCTCTGATGAAATCTCTCCCCAAATCTATCTTTACTGCATCAATCCTTGGTTCGGTGCCTTGAAGGAAGAGGAAATGACGGAAACACATCGAATCCGATCTGGTATTTGAGACAGATGGATCCCACATTGAAGGCCTGAAGATTTTTCCTCCATTTTCTTCACCTAAACTCCTCAAAATAAAAGTTTCAGACCCCATGGCATGCGTGAGGCTGATATATTTCCAACAACATCAGATTTACAATATTTCGAGCCATGAGTCGAAAGATACGCATCTTGAAGTTTGTATCGGGTCTGTACAGGAGGGTAGGAAAACAACTCGAAAATGGGTCACCTTTCTCTCGATTCCCACCTTGGCTTTGAATCGGGCCAAGATGCTGACTTTTTACTTGGGCAGAGTTGCAGGCCATTTTGCAACTTTTACCCCCTTTGAGATAACAAGGGGCAAAGAACCAACTTTTTGCCTGACAATCCACTTTTGATTCTGTTTCCTCTTACGCAGGATCATTGTTGATCCAATATTTGGCACGGGGTGAAATATGGATAACAATTTGGAAACTCACAGGGGTATCTTCCTGCTAGATGAAAAGACCAATTGCCTTATCATATCTGTTGGTCATGGAGTCATGGGTGATAGCCTACTACTGATATGAACTTAGAAAGCTGACCCCTGGGCCATTTGGAAACCCATTAGAACCAAAACTAATCTTGACCAAATGCCGATTCCAAACGCTGTATGAGAGCAAAAAAATAGCACCACAATATATACAAAATTTGAAATCATACATGCTCCAAATGGAACATGTAGAGCATGTAAAGCACTGAGGAGAAAAGAAATATACACTACAACAAGACAATGTGCATAAGCACTTAGAGGAAAGAGAAATCTAAACTAATATGTATAGGGTGAGAACTCTCCTTTTAGTAGCAATGCTTAAGATAGATCACATTTATTGGAATCTAAAACTCTTCACCCTCCATTGTAGAAAATTGGAAAGCATTGCTACTTTTTCATCCTGTGATAATAAAGGGGCCACTCTAGATGGCGTCAAATTTGGAATGCCTTCCTGGTTTTGCTCGATCTACATCCCATTTCAAAACTAGGTCTCCTTCTTGGAAGGTCCTTTCCTTTTTCTTCTCATCAAATAATTTCTTGATTGAAGCCTAATTTTTCTCTATTGCTTGGAGAGCATGCTCTCTAGTTTATTCTAACTCCATCAGCTCCACATACCTGGCCTCCATTGGTCCAAATTTAGACATCTCTAGTTGCTTCATAAGCTCCAATGCTGGTAACTCAAGTGATATAGGCAACACCACCTCTTTCCCATAGACACTTGAATGGAGAGCTACCTATAGATCCTTTGGGCATTATGCTATCAGCCCATAAGGCCATTTTGAGCTTTGTGTGCCATGTCCTCTGATTCTCATCAAGATTTCTTATGATGATCTTTAGTAGGTTCTTGTTTGTGGACTCAACCTGACCATTACCTTGAGGGTAATAGTTTGATGAAGTACTCAAATAAGTCCCATTCTTGATGGCCCATCATGTGATCTTAGAACCTATAAATGCTAATACATTGTATGATATGATGGTGGCTAGCACTCCAAATCTGGTCTCTATCCCTTCATAGAAATCCAGGATACTAGACTCATTTGCTTCCTTGAGTGCCACTGCCTCTATCCATTTGGTGAAATAATTTGTTGCTGTCAGGATCCATTTGTGACCTTGGCTTGAGTTTGGATTGATGACTCCAATGAAGTCCAATCCCCATTGAATGAAAGGTTGGTCGAATGAGATTGGGTGCAATGGAAGTGTTGCTAGCCTTTCCTTACCTTTGAAGAATGCATAATTCTTGCACCTTTTGATCCATGTGTAGCAGTCACTAAACACTCTGGGCCAATAATATCCTGCTTTCATGATTTTGAGTGTTGTCACTCTTGGAGAAAAATTGCCTCCATCTACTTTAACAAGGAATTATTGTAGCATTCTTTCCACATGATATGCCCTAATGCATCTTAGAAAAATGCCATTGATGTCCCTCTTGAACAAGACACCGTCAATAAGAACATATGGGATGGCCTATAGCCTAAAATTCCTTCTGTTTTCTTTACTCATCCCATGAGGACATAAGCCTATTTGAAGGAAGTGTACCATGTCTTGGGTCCAACAAGGAGTAGGTACATCATCTCTCCCTTCTTCCTTGATCATCTTGTAGAACAAAAACAACCTCCTTTCCACTGTTTGTCTCATCTTGACCTGAGGCTAGTTGTTCACATAACCCCTTCCCACAGACAAGCTTGGTGACCTTGATCTCAATGTCATATTCCATGACACGAGTGATCCATCCTGCACGCTTTTCATGTAGGTCCTTGCTGAGAAGGAATTGTTTAACTTCCGCATGGGAGACCAATAGTTGGATTTTGTTATTTAAAACCAAATTATTAAACTTCTTCAATCCTCTGATTACCACCAGGACCTGCCTCTCAATGAAGGAGTACCTCACCTCATAATCTTCCAGGCTCTGAATGAAGAAAGCAATTGGTTGTTCTATACTTTCTTTGTTCTACTGCACCAAGATTACAGAAATTATGTCGCTGCCACCAAAGGCGTACAATATGAAGTCTTTGGAAAAATATAGGTTCACAAGAGTTGGGGCTTGTGATATGGCTTCTTTGATGGCCTCAAAAGTTTATTTTCCTTCAAATTTCCACCTGAATGTTAATCTCTTCTTCAGCATCAAAGTTATTGGCTTAAAAACGACAACAAAGTTTGGAACAAACCTGCGGAAAAAAATGATTTTTCCCAAGAAGCTTTGAAGAGCCTTCTTGTGACTTGGCAATGACAATGCTCTTATTGCTTGAACTCTTTCCGGGTCAACTTCCAATCCTTCCTCTGATATGATATGGCATAGAATCTTACCTTCATGGGCCAAGAATATGCATTTTTTGGGGTTTAGTAACACCCCAAATCTCCTACATCTCTGCCAAAAAACTTGCCCTCAGATGGAAGAGATGATCTACTGCATTCTTGGAAAAAATAGTGATGTCATCTAAATAGATCAACACTATTTTATTAATCAACCCCTTGGATGCCATATCCATTGCCCTTTGAAAAGTGGCTACGACGTTGGATAATCCAAATGGCATTTTATTGTATGCATAGGTGCCCCACTTGGTTGTGAAAGATATTTTGAATTGATCATATTCTTTCACCATGATCTAGTTGTACCCTGAGTAGCCATCTAGGAAGGAGAACCTTTCTGACCCAGAAACTACTTGCAAGATCTACTCCATTGGAGTGGGTAGTGGTCTTTGAGGAAGGCTCTGTTCAAATCCTTAAAGTCAACACACAACCTAATTTCTCCATTTTTCTTCCTGACTAGGACCAAATTTGTGACCCAACTTGAGTGTTTAATTGGAAATATGATGCTTTCCTCTATCAGCTTGTTTAAATCCTTCTTCATTAGAGGCTCAATAGGTGGGTTGACTGGTCTCTACTTCTACCTGATGGGACAAGCAGCTAGATCTAGTTCGGTTGTGTGTTGTTGCTAGTTTTGAATTGAATCCTCTTAGGTCCTCATAAATCCAAGAAAACACATCAGGGAATTCTTGGAAAAGTTGTATGAATTTATACCTTTCTTGTTTGGTGACCACTTTTCCCAATTTGAAGTGTTCTGTCCTCTCCAACTGGGATCGACTCTGAATCTTCTCCTTTGATCTGCATGTTAGCCTTCTCTTTTCTGAATTGATCATTAAGATTGAAAATAGATTCTAGTGTCACTAATCCTTTGGGAAGATTATTTATATGTAACTATACTATTTGATTCCCATACTACTTCTCTAGTCTACTCTTTGAGAATTCTGATGATCATTCTCAAACACCTACCAATATGTATTATTATCTAGCACTGTTGACCTCACAACCACATGGATATGCGATTGTTCTATATCCCTCTTGATGCTGTCAACCACATCAAATGCTACTCTAACTGCTGTAATTCTATCAACAGATTCATTCTCCTTCCTAGGTATGGACACAATACTGAAGGCCTCGAAATCCTCAATGAGATCCCATACCCTACTCTTGTAGTTTTTGAGCAGGTCATTTTTGACAGCATTAAGTCCTCTGACCTGATTGGCAGCCAATTCACTGTCACTGAATACTTGTAAGTTCTTAATTCCTAGCTTCCTTACCCAATGAAGACCTTGGACTAAAGCCTCATATTCAATAGTGTTATTTGAGCAAGCAAACTAGAATATGAAGGCTGAATAATATCTCATACCTCTGGGGGACACAATCATGGCTCCTCCTCCAGCTCATTTTCTACTCCTTGAACCATCAAATAACAATTACCATACCTCATTTTTGTCCTTGTATTCTGGCTTGATTAGGTAAAGAAGAGACTGGTTCTCTTCATGTAGGTAGTAGACACCTATCTCATATTCTTCCATCTCCCTATAGGGGTCAAAAGCATGGATTTTGTTGGCCCAATCATCGAGAGTCAAGTCTGTGATATATCCCACCTTGGTATTTGCTTCAGAAGTGCTTAGGAGGTCCTCTTGATAAAAAATGAGCAGTTGGCATTAATTGGGCTAGGCATATAGGATTAAATATGATATTCAACAATTGGTTTAGATCTGATTGTGGTCTTCACTCCATACCTTATCTTGAAGAACATATGTGACCAATCAGCAGATAGTTAGCCTCCAATTTTGGTAGTGAAGTCTCTGGACAGACACAAAGAAAAATTTGGTGATAGGTCTATGATTGACACATTTTGTAAAATAGTCACATTAGGGCAAGTGTGTAGAGTGAGACTTAGATCCTTGATGATTCCCACAGTAGTCACTGCGTCCCATCTAATTGGACTACTCCTCTAGAGATGACTTCATATTGGAGACCCAACTAATCAACTATTTGTTTGGGCATCACAGAACTACTGGCCCTTAAATCAATCATACAATTGTGCACCAACTTGTCTCCAATAATCAATGATACATAAAAGGGAGGAGGTCTTAGGTTTTTACCTTATTGTTCTCCATAGTTCCTCCTAGGCTGAACTACATTGGCAAGCACTCTTTCTTGCTAGTTGGGGGGGTGATTTGAACTTGACCAATTTTGAATGGTAGTCTGCAATAGATCCCTCTGCCCTGGAATAGCCAGTGACTCCCATAGTGAAATGTTCACACTTGTCCTTTTCATCTGCTCAATAATATTGAATGAGCCATCTTTTTGCTGCCCCTTCCCAGACACATTTCTTTCTTGCACATGGGCTATAACAACCGGTGCTTGAATGGGTTTGGGAAGTTCTCTGGATTGGTTCAACATGTTGGGAGTTGTACTTGGAGCACCAGGACCTTGTGGAGAAATGGACGGTTGAGGGTAACCTAAGCTCAGTGGTTGGCCCTCTCCAATATTTCTCTTTTTGGACCATGTATTGGAAGCTACACTTTGAGGATGGAACTGATTCATCCCAAAAAAGTCTTCAGCCTGCCAGTTGATAAGCATAGTCTCATTTGGGGGGCCACCTTGCTACTAATCTTCCCCTTGGTCAAGTTCTTGTGGTGCCATACTAGTTTGCACCATCAAGGCCTGATTTAGAGCACCATTAAAGCATGTTGATTAGTTATGTGGCTATCTGCATGGAAAACACCAATCATATTCCTGTGCCATATTGTTTTGTGTAGGAACCAATGCCCTAGATGTTGAAGTTGTTCTAGGATCATACGGCTTGAAAGGTCTAATAGCTTGGGGATGTCCTTGGTTCTATCTCTAGTTTACAGTCTGAGGTGGTGGCCTATTCTATTGATACTAGGGTCTAGCTTGATAATGAGCCTAGGGCTGGTATGGCCTGAAACTCTGAGCTTGTTATCTTTTGATGGTCACTAGCTCATTCCCAAAGTTTTGAAATTGCTTCATTACCACTTCCTGAAACTCTTTATTAGTATTAGATGATAAATGAAAGCTTCGAATGAGCTTTGACTCCTAGGGGTTCATATAGGAGCTAATGTAGGTGCTTGGCTAGTATCTGGGCTTCCTAACTCAGGGTATAGAGGCATGGATGACATAGGAGTTATTTTTCCAACTTGAATCAAACGGTTTTCAGCCCCTATGGAGAGGTTATAGGCTGCAGGTAATGTAGTGCCCCCATTGACTAAATCATTAGAATTCAAATCCATAAGAAAGTATAAGAAGGCACCTTCATTAGTGGGTTTTACTACTGTTGGAATCCTATCCCAGGTCCGCTAGAATCTAAGGTTGAATTCCATCAGCCGCTCATTCAGGGATCTCTGAATCATTGTTAATTGCTCCAAAAAAGACAAGTTATCACCTTTTTCCCCAAATTGATCATGAAGAGCCGTGCACAGCCGGTTCCAGTTCTGGATAGAGCCTGCTGTAAGACTCCTAAACCATTGTGAATCTTTCCCTTTGAATGAAGAGGTGAGCAACTTGATTGCAATGTCCATCTCATGGATCTCATGGATTGTACAGACATTTGCAATATCTTAGACATGGTCACCGACAGAAGTTTGATTTTTCCCAGTGAAATATGGGATGATTTTTAATGCTACAATTAGAACTGGGTTTTATGCAATCAAGGTGAGTGGACTACTTCCAGTGAAGTTGACATATGGATTTGGTTATGCCATTCTGATTGGCCTAAGAATCCTTGCAGACTGAAAGAAAGGCCTCGTAGGAGGAGGTGTTGACAAGGTTCTTCTTGGTGGAGATGGAGACCTCTAAATTCTTCTTGGTGTAGATGGAGACCTCTGAATTCTTCTTCTTCTCCTTTCTCTACCTGGGGATAGATGTAAGTATTCAAATATACCTTCTTTCCTTGCTCTATACTGGGTTTTTCTCATGAATATTCCAAGTTTTGGTTACTAAAACTAGTAGATTTGTTTCTTTTGGAGTCGTCAGATGTATAATTTTAAGGCTTCTTAAAAGCTAGAATCATAACAAGTGTACATCGATTCATAGTGTAATAAGATGGAGACTTCTTAGTCCCACTGGGTGTGCCAAAATTGTTAATGTGAAATCACAACACCCCCAAATGAGTTCTAAAAATCTACTTTTCTAAGGCATACTCATTTGGCATGATTGTATAACATTGAACTTTCCCCAAGGTGTGGGACCTTGAAAAATGGAAAAGCTCTCTAGATTAAAGGCTGGTTCCTTATTCCTTTGTTTAGGTGCATACGTAGAAACTTGCAGAGGATTTGTTCTTAATCCTAATCTAAAATTTACCAAGGAGACAAGGATAGAAGGAATACAGAAATTAAAACAAAGCTAAACTACGAGGTGATGCACCAAAGGAATGATGAAAACTTGTTTTGTTAATAGACACAAACCAACAAAATACATACAATAAACTAGCATAGATAGCCAGATATATAATAGAAGGCCAGATGAAATAAAAAGAGACAAGAGAGGATCTAAAATTGATCACATATGTGTTTTATTTCTCTGTAGATTGATACAGTCCATTACAAAGTAGCCAAGAGGCAGAAACGTAATGCAATTTTTTAGTGGAAGGCCTGAACCCCACAAATCCCTTTGCTAAGAAGGATAGAGGGAGCCTATGCAAAACAAAGAATGTCTAACCCTTTACAATGAATCCTGCCCCCGTATTTATAGACTCAACCTAAAAGAAGGAAGAGAGAGAGAAGCGGGAAAATTAGGTTGAATCTCAACCACCGTTGTCAATGCCTCTAATGAAATCTCTCCCCAAATCTGTCTTTACTGCATCAATCCTTGGTTCGGTGCCTTAAAGGAAGAGGAAATGGCTAAAACAGATCAAATCTCAATCTGGTTGTCGAGGCAAGAAGATCCTACATTGAAAGTCCTGAAGACATTTCCTCCATTTTTCTTCACCTAACCTCCTCAAAATTAAAGTTTTAGACCTCCATGGCATGGGTGAGGCCGAAATCTTTCCAACAACAATCATATTTGTAATATTTCGAGCCCTGAGTCGAAAGATATGCCCCTTTGAAGTTTGTATCGGGTCCGTACAGTGAGGGCGGGAAAACAACTTGAAAAATGGGTCCCCTTTTGATATGGGATACATGGCAACTAGATTGGAACAAAAATCAGTCCTACGGGTCCGTAGTTTATCTTTTGTCCTTTCCTCTGATTCCTCGCTTTGGCTTTGACTCGGGCCCAAATGCTGACTTTTTCCTTGGGCAGAGTTACAGTGCCATTTTGTAACTTTTACCCCCTTTGAGATAACAAGGGGCAAAGAACCAACTTTTTCCCCGATTGTCCGCTTTTGATTCTGTTTCCTCTTATGTGGGATCACAGTTGATCCAATATTTGGCACGGGGTGAAATATGGATAATAGTTACATGCACCCAAAATGTGGGGGACATCATTGGGTGAATCAATCATCCCATTTAGTAGTTCACAGTCATAATACAACACAGTTCAGTATAATATGATCACAACATTTAGTCACAACAACGACCCAGAATCTTACTTGGGTCTTCATCACAACATAGAAACAAGTGCTCAAACATAGACATGAAAACTTGGGCACCCCTAACCCTTCCTAAGAGCCTATGAATAGAGTGTAGTTACACATTTTTTCATATATTGACACAGTCTTCAACAATTTACACACAATTTTTCACTGAACAAGCATAGTCCTTCAATAATCAACATGTATGCTTTCACCTTTTTTTCTATTCAAGTTGGATTGAAATGTATTAGATTTGAACAAAGTAGGATCACATATGTAGTTGTGTACAATTAGTTGGCAAGCAATTAAATGTTGGAGATTAACACTCGACCTTTCTGACTATACTTCTTCTACCGTGGCGTGAGATCGCCCAAAAAAAACTTGCACTTGGTGTGAGATCTCCCAAAAAAATCGTTCTTGGCGTGAGATCATCCAAAAAACTCATTCTTCTACAGTGTTTTAGGATACTTTCTACACTCTTCACTCATCACATATCAGGTGCACATGTTCCTTTTCACATTTTACACACTTTTTTACATGTTTGGATCAAAATTTTCATATACACATATTTGAATACTCTTTTTCTCTCTTCTCTTTTGTAGGTCCATCCTTATGGGAAACAACATTCACATCATCAAACATCAAGTGATATTGACAATAGGTAAAACGTGACATCTACATATATGCTTTTACCCCTACGGTCACTTCCTCTTCTCTAGCTTTCACGCTTCATATTATTCACTTCATGCTTTTTCTTGTCTCCTCAACATACTTTTCACCATCGATCTACATGGTTATCAGGTACACATATCTTATCTACTTTATGTTATTGATAATTCACTCAACAACATAAAGTGGTGGAAAATGTGGACACTAAATCACACACTTTGGGTACATTGATAGGTCCTAGTCACACATCACTATTCATATGCTTCCTAAGTGAGAAAAGTACTAATTGACCCTATCTTTGGCCTCTTTTCTTTCTTTACATTTTCCTTCTTGGCCTTACACACCCTAGTTCCCATTCTAACTTTCTATACTTCATCTTTTTTGAGTCTAGACATTAGTGCCCAGCCAGGGTTCCAGCACCCAGGTGCTCTCATCCCCTCTGGGTGCCCCCGACCTCTTTGTATATTGCTTGCATCTTTTGGGTCTTTTCTAGCTGTTAGGCATCTTATTTTCTTATGAGTCAGCTTTTTAGTGGTTAGTTACGAAATTAATACAAGGAAATTATATAAATACAAAGTTATGTGACCATAATAAGGACTAAGCACTAAGCATCTACTATCATCACCTAAGGTTTCATCTAAGAGAATTTTTAAGAGCATCAAATGATCCATCTAGATATCATATAAAAGGACAAGGGATTGCATTCTTCTGCATACACTTCATAGGAGGGAAATTTCAATATTCCATGAAAAAATATATTTAAATATTCTACATCTAGCTATTGCTCACTATTCAACTGTGTCTGGCATAAGATCCACCTAGGGCACGATTCTACACACATAGAGAGAACTACATGGAGTATGAAATGTAGTGCAGTGTTAAGATCGTAAGTTCACTCAGTTGGGTGACCTTCAAGGTCATTCTGAATCCCCATTTTCATATTTTTTATTTTTAGGATTTGATGTGTTTTGGGGTTTTGTAGGTGCTTTTTCTATTTGTAGGTTAGAAGTGAGCTCGATGATCTTACAATGACATACATGTGACTAAAAGTGACATCTAGCAAACATATCGTGACACTATAAAAAACACTTTCTGAGGTTCTGAGAAGTCACAGGTGCCCAATACTAGTTTATAACACCTAGGCACCCCTGACCTTATTTAGAAACCCCAATCCAACATATTCAAATAGGTTTACATTTTTTGGGGCATAGTTGCGACAATATTCCTTCATGTTCCATCAATTTTCCAACTCGACGCAACTTCAAGATTATTATGAAATAAACTAAGTATCTCATCCCTTCACTTACACTTAGGGTTTCAAATTTAATTACTTATTGCTTAGGTCAACTATGTACTTAATTGTTATATCATTATGTTGTTACTCTGAAAGTATAATTTAACATTTATTTTCCATATTTTTTAAATCATCTACCTCTAATCACTAACATAACCACTTTTAGGACCAAGAGTCCTAAAACACAGTTTCATACCAAAATTTCCAAATTTCTCATTGCAACAAGAGCAAACACAACTTATAAAACACCATCTTGATACTCCCCCCTAAGTATATATCATTAATTTATAACTTTCTATGCAAATATATGGTTATATACCGATCCATAGGGATCCAAAATGACTCTACTTCATCAGATCAATCAACACGAAGAAGCAAAATAAATACACAGAGGTTATGTATTTATAGTAACAAGCCTGCTGCACTATGTAGAGCGGCAGTTATAGAACCACCGGTTTGCATTGGGAAATGGTCATGGCTCTTTCAGATAGAAAATAAAAATATGAAACGAATAGCCCCAGGACTTTAAGAGGTTTTCCATGTGTCTCTTCTCCTCCATGAACTTTCCCATTCTCTAGTGCACGGGAGGACATGAGAAAGGCTATAAATACATGTTTGTAGAAGAGAATATGATCATCAAAGCATGAAAGAAAGTGAGAAAGAAGTTCTTAGTGCTGAAATGGTGTTTTGTAGAAGAAAGAAGTGTTGAGGGAGAGAAAGCAAGTAATTATGAGAAAGTGTAAGATATTATATACTTCTCTTTCATACTTATTATAATTTTTGTACTTATTGTTTTGAATTTGCCAATAAAAGTGGGAAGAAAGAGCAATTTCCCTTTCCAACTAGTTTTTCCTCCTCTAGAGGTTTCCAGAATAAAATTTGGTGTTTGTGAGTTTATATTATTTCCTTTCCTACAATTGTGGATTCTAAGCATAAGAAAAATTCATTCACTAGCTATCTCTATCATTTTCTAATAGAAATTAGAACATCAACGTTAATTGTGATATAATGGATAATTCCAAAGTTGAAGAGTTTATAGATCATTTTGGTATCAGAGCTAACAAGTGTCTAGGACTGTTGTATTCATTCTTGGATGTGTATGATAGTGAAAAGATATAAAGGTGAAGAAGCTTTATCTTGTGATCTAGAAATTTCTACAAATAAGTGGAAACAAAGAATTTGGGGAAAAATGGAAGAAGAGAACTTGGTCCATAGAATCGAGATGCTGGAGACCATGATGGATAGGATATTAAGAAGGCAAGAAGAACTTGCAGATTTACAGAAGATAGCTTCTTTCAAGCAAGACTCCATGGAATCAGTGGTTTGAGGCTTAGCTGAAAATTTTGGCATAGGGAGGAGCCACCATGAGGAAGATTATGGGGAAGGGCACAAAGAAGAGACTTCAAATGCAAGAGAAAAGGTAAAATCTGATCATACTCCTTTTAAAGTTGAGATGAAAGTTGAGATTAAAATATTTGAAGGACAAGTAGATGCAGAGTTGCTTGATAAATGGTTAAAATAGTTAGAAGTCTACTTTAGGATCCATAATGTCACTGAGGAAGAAAGGATCACCTTTACATGTCTCAAAATGGAGGGACACACTCTGGTTTGGTGGGAAACCCATCTAACCACTTGTGAAAAGAAGTAGCATCCTATTATGAAATATTGGAAAGAATTTAAAGAATTACTTAGAGATAAATTCTATCCTATTGGCCACAAGACTAACCAAATGATTAAATGGTAGTATTTTAGACAAGGCAGTGGTAAAAGTGTGCAGGACTATACTACGGAGTTTCAGAGGTAGGCCATGTTGCTAAAAATGGACTTGGAGGATGAGGATATTCTGACTAAGTAATTGGGAGGACTTCACACTCACCTTCGAAGAAAAGTCATCTCCACAAAGCCCAAATATCTCAACGAGGCATGTGTGTAGGCATACTACATAGATGATGAACAGAAGCAAGGAGAAGCACAACCAAGGGAAAATCAGTCAACAAATCAGCAAAAACAAAGTATGGGAAAATAAGTAACAAGGGTATGTGGAAAGGGAAAGGTAAACAAACTACCACTACTTTAAATAATTGTAAAGATCCCAATAATTTTTTCAAGAAATGTGATATCAATGGCCATACTAACACTACATGTTGGAATTTGCATATGGAGTTACATCCAAAGAATCAAACCAAGGACTCAAAGAAGTCCATGAAAGCTGTAAAAATAGAAGGGGAGGTGGGAATTGTAGATGAATCTGATGTAGATGAAAGGCTTGGATGCACAACCACCAACATGGACAACTAGGAAGAGGAGATGAGTAGACTAGTCTAGATCAAATTCAAGATCAAGAGAACTAAGGTAAATGCTTTGGTTGATACTGGTTCTTAGTTTAAATTGATTTCTGAAGTAGTTGTATAGAAGATTGGTCTTGAGAGTTACAAGCATCCACACCCTTATTCTTTGGGTTGGGTGAAGAAGGGTGTTGGATGTACGGTGAAGTTTGGGATAAATTCCCAGTATATCGATGTTTTGGAAGCTGACATTATTCCACTTGATGCTTTTGATTTTGTATTCGGGAGTGCTTACTTGTATATTATGGATTCTATATTTATGAGAAGGGAAAAGTGGTACAAATGGGTCAAGGATGGGATCAACTACAACATCTAAGAACACCAACGTAAGACACATGTTACTATGGTGAGTGCTAACCAAGCAAAATGACTTATTCAGGAAAATCATAATAAGTTTTGTTTATTTTTGTTAAAGGATAAAAAATATGGGGTAGAAGTTTCATATATTTCTAACTAGGGAAAGCATGATTTGGATAGTATTATTCAGTCTTTTCAGGAATTATTTCAGGCTCCCAGTGGGTTACCACAAAAACAAGAAGTAGAGCATGAGATTCATCTATTGCTAGAGTCCCCTCTACCAAACATTGGGTTGTATAGGAAATCCTTTCTTGAGAGTACTAAAGTAAAGAAACAACTCCAGGAACTACTAGACCAATGGGTGATATGTCCAAGCACATCACCGTGCGGTTCACCTATTGTGATGGTGCTAAAGAAGGATGGTTCTTAGAGAATGTGCATTGACTACCGTACTTTGAACAAGATCACCATAAAGAAAAAATATCCACTTCCCTGCATAGATGATCTCTTGGACCAACTTCAACATGCTAAATTATTCATGAAGTTGGATCTCAAGTTAGGTTATCACCAACTCGGAATGAAGGAGGAGGATATATGGAAGACTGCCTTAAAAAAAACATGGTTTGTATGAATGGTTAGTACTTCCTTTTGGGTTATGTAATGCACCCGCTACATTTATGAGATTGATAATGATGTAATGCGGGATTTCATAGATTCATGTATCATTATATATCTAGATGATATCTTGATTTTTAGTGCCACATGGGAAGAACATCTAACTCATTTACAACAAGTCTTTCAATTTCTCAGGGAGAAACAACTGCTTTGTAACATGAAGAAATGTGAATTTTCCAAACAATCACTTGTCTATCTTGGGAACGTTGTTAGAGGAGGAGAGCTATGAGTGGATCCAAAGAAGGTGGAAGCCATCACTAATTGGCCAACACCAACAGGAGCCACAAAGACTAGGAGTTTTGTGGGAGAAGTATAATACATGTAGAAGTTCATTCTGGGCTACTCCGTGATTGCAACACCTCTATACACAGTGGCCGCAAAGAGTAAGGGTTTTGACTGGGGTAAGGAACAAGATAAATCCTTTGAGTTATTGAAATACAAGATTAGTCATGCTCTAGTAATTGCTCTTCCTAATTTGCATCGGCCTTTTAAAGTAGAGACATATGTTAGTGATTACACTATGGGCGCAGTGTTGCTTAAAGGAGGTGAACCTGTATGCTATCATTCTGAAACTTTCACTTTAGTAGTTAAAGGATATTTAGTATATGATAAGGAAATGTACGCACTAGTTCAAGCAATTAAAAATAGAAGCATTATTTGTTGGGTAAACAAATTATTGTGCACACTGACCACAAACCTCTCTAGTATTTGCAAGCACAATCTAAATTGCAGAAGGAAAGGCACTACAAATTGATGGTATTCCTTCAACAGTTCCATCTGGTGATCAAATACAAGAAGGGTAGTACAAATTTGGTGGCAGAAATGTTGTCTAGGCCACCCACACAGGAGAAGTTCTCTTGTTTGGCCAATATCTCTCAAATCAAGCCCTTCACAAAGGAAGCTTACAAAGAAGCATATGCCCAGGAAAGAGACTTTGGGGTGACATTTCAGTAGTTGTAGTCCCAAGGGACTAAAAGGATAGGGATTGAAGATTGTTATCTCAAGGAAGGTCTTCTCTACCAATGGGGGAAGCTTTACTTTCCTAAAGAAGAAAGACTTCTATTGATTAGGGAAGCACATACCTCGAAAGTAGCGGGAAATTTTGGTGTTGGTAAAACCCTAGACCACTTGCAAAGGTACGTGTATTGGCCCAATATGGAAGAAGAAGTATCAAAATTTATACGTGGATGTAAAATTTGATGTACCAGAAAGCCTAAGAATAGGAAGGAGGGTTTGTATATGCCTTTACCAGTACCTACTCATCTATGGGAGGACATTTCTATGGATTTTGTAGGAGGATTACTTATGTATAAACATGGCCATGAATATCTCTATGTTGTTGTTGATAGATTCAGTAAGATGTGTATTCTTATGGAATGTAAAAAGATAATAAAAGCACATGAGGCAACATATATTTTCTTTGCTAATGTATGGCTGCATTTTGGTTTTCCAAAGTGTATTGTTTCTGACATGGATTCTAGGTTCTTGGGGAATTTTTGGACTACTTTGTGGGACAAGATGGATACCAGGTTACAGAGGAGCACATATTTCCATCCACACACAGATGGATAGACAGAGGTGGTGAACAAGACTTTGGTACAGTTGATTAGATGGTATAACAACAAATACCCAAGGACTTGGGATGAGTCCTTAGCCTACATTCAACATTCCTATTACCGAGTAGTGCACACATCCACTATGAAGTCAACGTTTAAAGCATGCTTGGGATATCTACATAAAAATACACTGGACATAGCAGTTGGGAAGAAGGTTGATGATGAGACATGAGACATAGAGGTGACTAGAGAAAACAAATTCATTGAGAGGATCCAACAAATCCATCTCAAAGTCAAAGAACAACTAGGGAAATCTCAAGCCAAGTAAAAATCTAGGCACAATAAGCATAGGAGTGAACATAAGCTTCATATTGGAGATAGATTTTGTCTTTACTTGAGCAAGGAGAGAATAAAATCTCAAGCACAAAATCTCAAGCCACTACGATATGGGCCCTTAACCATATTGGAGCAGGTTGGAGAAAATGCCTTTCAACTTGATTTAATGACATTTATGAGGATGTAATCTGTAGTAAACTATGAGAAATTACACCTATATGAGCCATCCATGCTAGATGAAGATGAAGGACTACAATTGCTACCTTCCATTGAGGATTGCGTCTTGGACTCACGACGTGAATTGGAGGAGGATGTAGTGCTGCAGTAGAAGGTCAGAGAGACTAAGAGAGGTCCATAGGTGTATTGGTAGATTGGACTGAAAGGAAAGACACCAAGGTAGGTCCGGTGGTACTTAAAGGAGAAAGTGAGGGAATCATTTCCTCTTCTACTCCCCCACTAAGCTTTTGTCAGACCAAAATTCTCCTAAGCAGGGGAGGTGTGATCCATAGGGATCCAAAATGACTCTACTTCATCAGATCAGTCAACACAAAGAAGGAAAATAAATACACGGAGGTTCTATCTTTATAGTAATAGGACCACCACTCTGTGCAAAGCGGTGGTTATGGAACCACTGCCTAACTAGGGCAATGGTCCTGAGACTTCCAGTCTCCATTGGGTGGCAGTCTTGGCTCTTTTGGATAGAAAATAAAAATATGAAATGAACAACCTAAGAATTTGAAAGATTTTCCATGTATCTTCTCCTCCATGACCTTTCCTATTCTCCAGTGCACGGGAGGACATGAGAAAGGCTATAAATACATGTTTGTAGAAGAGAATAAGATCATCAAAGCATGAAAGCAAGTGAGAAAGAAGTTCTTAGTTCTAGAATAGTGTTTTGTAGAAGAAAGGAGTGTTGAGGAAGATAAAACAAGTAATTGGGAGGAAGTGTGAGATATTATCTACTTCTCTTTTATACTTATTGTAAATTATGTACTTATTGTTTTGAATTGGCTAATAAAAGTGGGAAAAAAGAGCAATTTCCCTTCCTGAATGGTTTTTCCTCCTCTGGAGGTTTCTAGGATAAAACTTGCTAGTGTCTATGAGTTTATATTCTTTCCTTTCCCGCAATTATGGATTATAAGCATAAGAAAAATTCATTCACTAGCTATCTCTATCATTTTCTAATAAAAAGTAGAATAACAATGTTAATTTATGATTCTGTGGATAATTCCAAAGTTGAAGAGTTTATAGATCACATATTTTGAGAAAAAACCATGGAGATGTGTCATGTCAAATGCCATTGTCCAGAATCATTTTTTTAGTGATATCTGCCCCTGTCTTACTTCATCAACTCATACCTACTTACTCACAATGCTTATTATTCCCATGAGATATATGTAATTTATTTAGGCTTCATATAGACTTGTAACTCATACTCATACTTCAAATTAGGAGTAACACTCTTGTTATCCTTCTTCTACCATCTTATAATTTCTTGATCCTTTCATCACAGGTGTCAAACAACATTATAGACATTATTGCTTCCTTGTCAGAGCATACCTCTTATACTCTTAACAACATGCTAACTCCCCTGGAATTGAATCAAACCAACATTTACTTAGATAAAATACAGTTAGAAGAATATACCCATACCTTGCAGAGAAGGATAATCTTTAGAACATATAATTTCCCTTTAAGACTGTGAATAAACATTATTGATGAAACCTTCATCTCCTTACTTTATTTCAAACCTTCTAACTTCCAAAACATGTCATTCTAATTGCAAACATATTCATCTATGCACACACATACCTCTTTCAAACCAATACCATACATACATATCACTATTTTGATAGTATTTTTCTTTGTACCAACATGGAAAGCCTATGTTAGACTCAACTCATTCATACTTAGTCTTGACTTGAATATTCTTTCTTGGACTAAGATTATACATAACCACAAAGGATTAGAGACAACATACATAATTCATTCATGAATACACCTTCTTAGATCAAACTCAGATCTTCTCAGAGCAATCTTTCAACCTAAATATCCACTAGTCAAATGATACTGCCCAAATTTGTTCTTATTACCATGATAGTACAATTGATCTTCAATCTCATGCAGATAAGTCATGTATATAAATAATTATGATGTGAATGGAGAAATAAGGAAAATAACATCTCCCCCCTAGGAGTAATCATGACTATATATTACTTGACACTACTAGACTTCTTCTTGCAATTATTGACCAAACTCCTCCTAGGTTCGTGCATTCTCAACTCTGTCTTCCTGATGCCTATTCCATCTTGAGGTCCCCTAGCTGATCAACATATTTTCAAGATCCTTTTGACTAAACTAAATATTGCATATACAATCCTCATCAAGTTATCAACATGGTTCAAAGACACAAAACTATATCCATTTCATATAATTTTAATATACCATACACAAAAAGGAGCTAATCAAACACATGTCACAAAAAATCACTTGTTTTGTAACCAAACATGATCACACAGACCTCTTCAAGGATGATATAGAAATATTCAAGACACAACAATACCTTTACCTTCTTGGAGAAAACCTTCAAATTTCAGAATCAGGCCTAACATAGTCATTCAAGTATGTCGTCATCGATATGTTTCAAATCACATACCTTTCCTCAAAAACAACATAACTTCACCATGAAAATGTACCTATATTCCTTCTTATGAGATCTGAATGTCTTCAAGAAGGATAATGAAGAAACCCAATGTATCTTGGGACACTAAAACAACCAAAACTCAGGATATTCCGAAATCTCCATCTTCCTCTTATCCAAATTCTTGTCAATCCTTATAACCCTTTTGCTCTTCATTTTCTCACTAGGCTTGAGATCCACTTTTTCTCTTTTCTACTTATTTGATTGTATACCTTTCAAACATATATGATTCTCTTCTAGTTTATCTTCAATCATAACAAACATACCTTCTTTTCTTGATGATTGATCAAAATTGAACTTGTCTTTCTTTATTGGGTTAGACTTCATGTTAAGCTTCATTTTCATAGGTTCACCTTACTTGGTTGGAATTTCATGATCAGAAACTTTGAAAACCTTAGTAGAGATTGATTCATCTTTTACTGGATTAGTTGTATTTGAATCTATCTCCTTTGCATCATCTATACATTCTACCTTCATGTCATGCTTTTCTTCCTTATTTTTGTAGCTATTATCTTCCTTCTATAATATCTTGCAATATGACCAAAAATGTTACACTTGAAGAAGATAACACTATTATTACCTTTATGGGATCCATTCTTCCAAATTTGTTTAGGTGGACCTTGATAGCAGTATTTCGTAATATGGCCAACAAGATTATAGTTGTAACACACAATCTCATTTTTACCTCCATTCCTCCAACCTTTTCTTGGTGATTCATGAAGATAATACCTAACTATATGACCCTTCTCATAGCATTTACAAAAATTAATATCTCTTAACTGATATGAATGATCATCCCTACCCTTGCTCCATGGAAATTCACTCTTGACTGTCATTCTATAATCCCTAGCTCTATGACTAAAGATATTGTGTGATTAACACACACCATTGAACTTACTTGATATTTTCATTACATTGGGTTGTATAATAAATTTCTTGTGATCTCTATCATCCTCCATGGATTTAACAATTCCTTGACATGGCTCATCCTTATTTTCTTAATCTTTGAAGCCCAAGCTACATTTGTCACTAGATTGTCTTTGATTGCTTAATCGACTATCAATATTGCTACAACTCTTCTCAAATATTCTATACATCTCCAGTTTTCTTGATTCTTGTTCTAACTCTATTTATAAATTAGCACATTTCTCCTCTTTGGATTATAGACTAGATGTGATTTGATCAACATGATCTTTAAGCTATTTGTTAATTTCTTCAAACTCCTTAGCATCCTAGCTTAATTTTTTTCAAGAATAATGACCTCTTCTTTGTACTCCATGTTCAATTTCATCATATTCATATTATTATTTCTTTTAAGTTTTAACTCCTTTATGAATTTTTCAAATTCATATTTGAAGTTAACTTTCTTCTATTCCTCATCTAAATCAGTCACATCATCTTAGTTCTTTCCTTTCGAACTGTTGGTATCTTTACTAACATTAGAAGTATTTATTTCATCTTCATACACTACTCCAAATTCTCCCATTAATAATTGGTTGATTCATAGTCCACTACCATGACACATACAAATTATTCCAATGCACTCAAAATGATATCCTTAACTATTTCTTCCATGGGGTTTGATAAATCATTGTATCCAAAATCAACATCATACACAAGATAACTTAGGAAGACATTAATTGGATCCATTGAATATAGGACCCTGATATGACAAAATATCTTCTCCCATTTGATCAAACAAACCTGTGTTTTAAGATGCTCTCCTTCAATTAGTCAAACTTGCTTCACAAAGACCTTGCTTTGATACCAATTTTTAGAAGCACAAATACTTAGGGGGTGAATCATTCTTAGAAAACATTCATTTTATTTTCCATATCTTACAACATCATCAAAAAAACCATTTAACATGCATATTCACTTATGAACTTATTAGGTGTAAAACATCCATTCACAAGAACATGAAATGAGAGAGAAAACACATGAACACCAGATGTAAAGTGGGAAACCCTCAAGGGGAAGAAAAACCACTGAAACATCTACTCATATTACTCACAACAAAGGACTCATGTGAATATTACACATTACACAAGATTTATTTAGAGAAGCACCCACTTCACAAGGAGCACCCACCCCTATTTAGTATAACACCCACTATCTAAAGAGGCTACCACCCACTAAGATGATTAAGAACCCACCTAGACACATGATGAAGAACATCACTTAAGTATTGTTACACATATAATAGATTGTGATCACAAATTCATTTCCATAGACACCAAACCCTCTCAAACAACTCTCTCCTTCTTACTTTCTCAAATGTAGTCCTTCATTTTCTGATTAGGTCATATGCAATTCAATACTACTACTCAAATATTATCAACACATCACACCTCTTATGAGATATTCCATTGACCCCTATATACTCTTCTTCCACCTTCTCTATCTTACTCACATCCTCATCATCACAACTCATACAAATGAGCCATTACATCTCACTTATATACATGTCACTTGCTTATAACAACCACAATTCAACTAAGACCATTAATGTCAGTCATAGGAAATGTGAAAATACAAAAAAAAACCTCATATAAATTACTCTAATAAACCTCAAGGGTCAAAAATAGATAAAACAACTCAAACTAGCCCAAGGTACTCAATTAAGCCTAAAACATAAGCCTACTCCTCCAACAAATGGAATCTGATCTTCAAAGACACATTAAAGATTCACAAAATCTCCGCAAGCTCATGACACATCAGGGAAATCCTTTCAACATAATCAACAAAGAAAATAATCTTTACATCAGCTATCAACACCATGAAATGCACCAATTTCCAATCACTTTTAACTAGGTCTGAGCACTTAGAAAAACAATCCATAAGAGTGAAAAAATTCATATAGAAAAACCACCTGTCAAGATGATGTGGACACATGAATGGATGCACCATAACTCTAAATAACTCTCTAGGTCCATGATACACCATTAAACATGACATAACACTATAAGACATACATCTCTCCTACTTAGCTTAAGTATGATAATCATGCCCAAAAATAGGTGTAAAACCTACTTCTCATTACTTCATAATTAAGGGATTTTTTTTTCCTTCCCAAACTAACTTCTTCCTTCAATGATTTAAATGTACATCCTAACATTTAAATCCAATAAAATTATAATTATAATTCACCAGATAATAAATCAATAAAGCATGTGCATAGCTATGGGTCAATTAGATCCACCGATCCCCATAGGTTACTCTTTAGAGTTTGTATACAAAGTATACATTTCATACCCTTCTCAGAATTGACTTACAAGTTTTGTTCTAAGTGTCTACCTGGAATTCATTCAATCAAATCACATCCAACATCTCACACTTTAGT